>BTPG01000002.1:77901135-78223635 GCA_036245525.1 Semisulcospira habei | reverse complement strand
CGCACGCACGCACGCACGCACGCACGCACACACGCACGCACGCACGCACGCACGCACGCACGCACGCACGCACGCACGCACGCACGCACGCACGCACACGCACGCACGCACGCACGCACGCACGCACGCACGCACGCACGCACGCACGCACGCACGCACGCACGCACGCACGCACGCACGCACGCACGCACGCACGCACGCACGCACGCACGCACGCACGCACGCACGCACGCACGCACGCACGCACGCACGCACGCACGCACGCACACGCACGCACGCACGCACGCACGCACGCACGCACGCACGCACGCACGCACGCACGCACGCACGCACGCACGCGCGCGCGCACATTAAATGAGAATAAAACAGATCACAGCAGACCACCTTAAAATACACATGTATTGAATCATTAACCAATACGCACACACACACACGCACACACTCCCCCCCCCCTCCCCCTCCCCCACAGACCACCTTAAAATACACATGTATTGAATCTTAAACCAACACACGCACACAAACCCTTCGCCCCCCGCCCCCCCCCCCCCCCCCCCACATCCTCCCCCCCCCTCCCCACACACATTCACATTATGAGAATACAGACAAACAAAGAAACAAACAAACAACAAAAAACAAATAAACATGTACGTATGCAAGCACACCCCACACAGACCACAGCAAGTAATCAAGGCAATCAGTTTTACGTTTGGAGGGTAGGCGCGTACCTGTGACAACGACATCCCCATTTTTCACTCAGAATCTTCCTTTCTTGTTGCAGCTGAATGAAAAATTATTATTCTGGCTACAAGTGCAGAAACAATTAGGCTGAGTGCCCTCAGATGCGAGGCATTCGCGGCTGAACCATACATGTCCGATTTTTTCGAGGGTGTACGTGTGGAAAAGGCCACACAACAAACGTTTTCTGATGAAATTACTCCTCAACTTCAGGTTTTCAAGAAATATGAATGCAGTTTAAAATGGTGTTATCCGTTTTTTATTATGTCTGGCCAAACATGAGATGTGTGCTAAACCAACGCAGCACACAGAAAAATATCTGTCTTGTGACTTTGATTTTGGGGGTATGTAAAGTTGCCGGGTCACAGCGTAAAAACTACAAAACGGACAAAATGCAGTTGAGAGTGCCGTGAAGAGGACTAAAAATACTTTACTGTGACGAAATCAGATTTTCAAAATGTTAAGCCGTTTACAAAATATCAACCGGTAAATGTTTGTCGTGTTTTTATGGCGCGCAGTGTATTACTCTTGACTATCTGGGGAGTATCATACATACAAACGGTAGGGGGAGAGACTCGAGGCTGCTGAGGTTCACGATAACTGGTGACTCTGCAGCTTAGAAAAAACAGGCATGTGAATTCATCGGATTAGCCAGGACCCTGGTCACACGCTGCAGTGACATGCCGATCCCTACGCAACTTCGACTCCCGCTCAATGACCTTCGCTCAGCCGGACAGCCCCGGGTTCACTTTGGCGTGGCCAGACAGTTTTGATTGACTAGGGGAGTAACTTGGTGTCCGCAATGGCGGTCACGCCAGATTGACACAGGGTCAGTTTGGCGTGGCGTGCGCCAAACTGCGTCTGACCGGTCCTGGGTATGTTTGTCCAGTTGCAACACAAGTCCACTTTTAATACATTGTGTTGTGACTGCCTTTTCTACGCCTGTTTCTTTATGGATCCCGGACCGATTTGGCTCAGCGAGGCACTCTAGCGTCGTTACACCGGCTACACAACAATGGCAAACTTGCTGATTACCGGGATGGCCGACTTCTGCTGTGTGTAACGAGGCACGGCCAGACCACACAGGCCTGTTTGGCTACAAGCGTCTCGTTCCTTCAGCACACACGATCCCACCCTGATTGTCCTGATGACCACCTGACGCTGCGGACATGCCTCGCCTGACCCACATATCGAACGTCCTCGCAATTAACTCTTTCGAGACGCGCTGCTTCCGGATACGCGGCATTCTGCCGCGTATCAGGAAGCAGCACGTCTCGAAAGAGTTAACTTAACCCTGTAGCCAGCTTCAACTGATCAGGACATCCAGCTTCCGCCATGTTCCCCAGCATGCTCCGTCATGACGAGGAATACATTCTGACGAGTCGCTGCAGGCGCAGGGCTAAATGGGAATCTATGCTTCCTGCTTGTTCAGACGGTCCACACAGTTACTTCCTCAGGCATTTTAGACTAACTCCACAAACACGACAATTTTGTCAAATTTGCACGCTACAAATGGCTGTGACGTCACCTGCCTGCTAGCTTGAACAACCACACCGGCAAGGAAGCGAAGGATATATTTAGGCCTGCTGGAGGGGAGGGGAGGGGATTGGTAGCCGGCACTATTTCCGCGTTAATCCTGCGGCAGCAATTATGACTGGAACAAGACGCGCTTGACTGGCGTGTTGACCGGCGAGGCGTGTGCTATGTTGATGAGGGGCTGGCCACACACCTGTGTGTCGAGCGGCCAAATTAAACACGACCGCAATCAGTTCCTTAGGCTTCCGCTGTCCAGAGACAATGCACAAGGAACAGTAGTCACTGCTCACAGCCAGGTCCCCTCACTCCAAGAACACAGTCCACAAACACCAGCGAGAAGACATCTAAAGCAGCCCTGAGGAGAACCTCAAGTGAACGATTCCTGCCAACACTCCTCTGCTGCGAGGCCCCGTGAGAGTCTATGACCGGTCACCAGTAAACTTGCTCACGGCAGAGGCAGCTCACTTGGGACACGTCCGGCATGTTTGGTCACTTGACATCTCATCGTCCACACCTCGCGTTTGTCATGGGCGGGGTGGATCCTGGTGCACACACTCTCACACACCGGGACGGGGGACAGGAGAGAGACAGGGAAAGACAGACGCAGAACAAAAGGCCTTTGGGGCCGAAGTTGGCCGCTATGGGTCCGCGCACATTCGTGCGCGGGCCCACTGCGGCCGGCTTGAGCCCGATAGCCTTTTGCTTACTAGAAAGAGAGAGCAAGAGAGAAATAGAGAGTATTATTCCAGCAACAGGTATACATTCTCATGAGTCCTCGCGTTTCAAGCACACACGAAGATCTATGCCTATTGTGGACATGAGAGACAGAGAGAGGACCTCTGCCGTTATTTGACAGAAGCCGGCATGTCCATTTTTTTTTATTTTTTAAGAAAACCGAGATTTGCATTGTCATACAATGAAACTCTCGCTTTATTCAAAAATGGACAATTTTTTTTACATTTTATTTATTTATTTTTTTTAACATTCAGCGGCAGAACTGGTCCCCCTTCTTCCTGCTTCCGCATGCCGAGCTCCAGTGTTGCCATCCGTCCTCACGTCACAACCCCACCACTTCCTCAAACTGCGTATGCACGAGGCAATCTGTCAGTCAGAGGCTCGGGTTCTAGTGAGCGTCTCCACCTGCACAGACTGAAGAAAATCCGTGTGTGTGAGACTGCTGGACTCGCTGTGTGCGTGCGAGCCATGTCCTGCCTGAGAAAGGTCCAGAGAACGACAACATGCTTGACGGTATTCCGATCGCGCACTGGCTTCCCGTGCCCCCACAAACAAACCATCACGCCTCCAACAGCGCTCACTCCTGGAAATCAACATGCGTGACTTCCACTTTGAACTTCCTTCTATTTATTATTTTTTAACTCACAGGAAACTGCATCGTTCTCAATGAACTTGTGTAGTGTTTACGCCAGATCTGCCGGCCTGTGCGTTGTTTGCTTCTTGTTTTTTTTTTTTTTTTTTGTGTGTGTGTGTGTGTGTGTGTGTGTGTGTGTGTGTGTGTGTTTTGTTGGTAGTTGCTTGCTTATGTCAAAACACTATGTCAGTTGAATACTACTAAACCTGACATACGAGATCAGGACAGAGGACAGGACTGGGAAACCTGACATACAAGATCAGGACAGAGGACAGGACTGGGAAACCTGACATACGAGATCAGGACAGAGGACAGGACTGGGAAACCTGACATACAAGATCAGGACAGAGGACAGGACTGGGAAACCTGACATACGAGATCAGGACAGAGGACAGGACTGGGAAACCTGACATACGAGATCAGGACAGAGGACAGGACTGGGAAACCTGACATACAAGATCAGGACAGAGGACAGGACTGGGAAACCTGACATACAAGATCAGGACAGAGGACAGGACTGGGAAACCTGACATACAAGATCAGGACAGAGGACAGGACTGGGAATGCAATCAACCCCTTCACTGCCGGTGGACACAGCCGGACTGTCATCCAAAGCCCAGCTGCCGGAAGAACATGGGATAACATGGGATAACATGGGATAACATGGGATAACGTGGTGTCGGCAAGAGGATCTATGCCTTTTGCAGTTGGATTCAGTTCACTTGTTCTCCACAGTGAAGGGGTTAAATTAATAATTCTTTGTGCTTCAATTTCAGAACCACCGAAAAAGCCGGCATTACCTTCCGATAGATCATCGACTAAAGAAGCCGGCATTACCTTCCGATAGATCATCGACTAAAGAAGCCGGCATTACCTTCCGATAGATCATCGACTAAAGAAGCCGGCATTACCTTCCGATAGATCATCGACTGAAGAAGCCGGCATTACCTTCCGATAGATCATCGACTGAAGAAGCCGGCATTACCTTCCGATAGATCATCGACTGAAGAAGCCGGCATTACCTTCCAATAGATCATCGACTGCATAGCTGTTTCCCATCTTTATCTCGCTGGCGCGTGGTACTTAACCCATTCAGCCCTCGCGCACTACAGCAGGCAGGAGATGGATCGACCATGATAATTCAAGGGTAGTGCCAGATTAGCTTGGCGCCGACAGGCGCCAAGCTAATCTGGCACTGCCCACTGCCCTTGAATTATCATGGTCGATCCATCTCCAGCAACTGGTGCATAGTCACTAGATGACGCCTCCAAAATGTGGGAAATACGGCCGTCGGGCTGAATGAGTTAATCCGTTGTGCAGCAGTGAACCCTGTACAGTCTACTTCGCTTATAACAAACCTCTGATATAACGAGAAGAAACACTGGGTCCCCTGGCCGTTTGTTATTTCCAGAGTTTGCTGTATTTCACAAAATGTATCTCACACGACTAACCATTATCCAGACTATGTCTCACCCCAAACCCCATCCCACAACTTGACCAACTGACACAAACTGGCTCCGGGCGGAGCCAAAATAGCGAATCAATCTGATACTGACTTTGATGATGACGGTGATGATAACAACGATGATGGTGACAATAATAATAATAATAATTAAAAAAGATAACAATAAATATTACAATTTATTAAAACGATGATGAGGAGGATGATGATTATACATATAAATATTAAAAAATACTATAAGTTATTGTATATATCACGATTTATTAAAATGTCGAGATGCCCTGATAATAGCCTTTTATCATGCCATCTCGACATTTTATAAATCATGACATCGGACTTCTAAATCTCAATAACATATATATTGCTATATAAGGCGCGGGAGACAGACATTTCTCTCAAATGAGCAATGCAATGCATTAGACAGACGGTTTATCCCGATGGCAACTCGACTCAAAGCGCCGCGGCAAGGTGTGCCTAACACGCACGCTCACGTGAAACACGCTCATTCACTCACGCCCTGGAAAAAAGTTACAATCAACATGAACAAAAACCAGCACAATCACGCCTTGCAGGAAAAAACTCAAGCTAGTACGCTTTGGAAATACATGTCTTGTCGACGTCGGCCCGATGGCCTTTTGCGCATTGGGTAGACACTGAGGACCTGGAGATTCATGCAACCACTTATTAAGGTAAATATCGCTAAATACCAAGGTAACAACACTATTAATTTTTCATTACTTTGCTCAGTGATGACAAACGTGGGATAAATAACAACAAACAAATTTGGCGTGGCCTACACAGTACAATTCCGTACCGTTTGCCCCATTAGGACATACCCTGGGCCGTGTACACCACAAGTACACTTCTATGAGTTCCGAAATACCCAGTAAGTCTGCGCACCAGGAAGATCTTGAGCCGGACCGGTCTTCACTAGATGAGTCATGTGAACCAAAACATGCCAATCAACACTTGAAAGAGGAGTTTTGCAAGATGGCGGTTACTTTCGATATTTGCTCACGGGGGAAAAAAAAAAAAGTTCATTAAAAACCAGTCCCGTCTTACATGTGGAAGTCATTTGGAATCTCGGGCGTCAGATCGACACTCGCGAAACAGAGTTGGGAGGAATTTCACAAGCTGAGGAATGTGGAGAAGAACCCAAAGTAGAAAGAAACACGCTTAGAAAACTGAGACATTTACGACACAAAGAAATGCGGACTTGGCATGCAGAGTGTCTCCAGGCACACCCACACACACACACACCACAACATCACATCTCGCATCTCACGTGAATAGAAGTGACGGTACTTGTTGTGTACTCCCGGCTGAGTGGGTCTATCTGGGGAGTGCGAGTCAGTGTGGTTACATTAATCTCCATGTCCTGTCTGTTGTCAAGTCACGTGCAGATTCATATTTCTTCTTCAGCGTCTCAACCTAGCTTCGGTCGATGCCGACATTTCGGTTTCAGTTTGTTAGTTTGGTTTTTTTTTTCAGCACGAAACTTTCCTTAACACATAAAGCCCTGGCACGCTACGACAGAATGTCGATCGACCATGCGCCAAGTTATTCTGACACCACCCTTGAACTATCATGGTCGATCTGTCCCCAGAAGCCGGTGTGACGTAGTTCTCAGAGGTCATTTGATAATTGATAATTTGATAATTTTATCCTGAGGAGTTGATGAGTTAAAACCAAAACAGTGTGTGTGTGTGTGTGTGTGTGCGTGCGCGCGCGCAATTTTGTGTGTGTGTGTGTGTGTGTGTGTGTGTGCGTGCGCGCGCGTAATTTTGTGTTTGTGTGTGTGTGTGTGTGTGTGTGTGTGTGTGTGTGTGTGTGTGTGTGTGTGTGTGTGTGTGTGTGTGTGTGTGTGTGTGTGTGCGTGCTCGGCGGTGGCTGATCAGTAACAATAACATGGTGTATAAGCGAGAATGTCCCCTTGTTTATCCACCTGTTTACGCTGCGCTAGTGCCCACATAGCGTTGTCCTGACAAGAGTATGGAAACCTGCTCCTGCCATGTCCCCCTAGTCCGAGACAGACCCATGACACGAGTTCAGAATAAGTACTAAAAATACCTTTCGTTAAGATTTCAGACAGGTTTTATATTAAATAAAAGGTAGCATCTGTTTAACGCTGGACGAGGCCTCAGTCGTTCTTGATGGCTCTCCAATCCTTCGGCTACTGACGGCTTTCCGGCGTTGGCGCTTACTCGTTTCTGATGGCGAGGTGGTGGTGCATAAGATATCTTTAATCCTCACGGCGCTCTTGGAATGGCTACGTCCACTGTAGAGCTGATGGAGCAAACCTTTTTTCAAGTCTCTTCTATTTATGGAAGGGACTTCATAGGACGGGTCGCGGTGGGGCGAATTTAATAGCATGTCCATGATGTCAAAGGCGGGCAGGCTAAACCTCTAACAATTGATGTCACGGTAACAAGATAAAAATTACGTCATGCCTAGTTACGCTAACCTCGCTGCTGAACGTACAATTGGAGCGAAGCGCCGTATGTGCGTATATATGTATGTATGTATGTGCGTGTGTATGTGCGTGTGTATGTGCGTGTGTATGTGCGTGTGTATGTATGTATGTATGTATGTATGTATGTATGTATGTGCATATGTATGTAAACAAGAGAATCTCCGATATTTCTGAACACACAAGCTTGAAACTGGGCGAAATACTTTCTTGAAGTGGGTTGTTAAGAGAGCCTCCGAGCATATTGTTATTGAATGTCTCAATGAAGACATAAACAAGCGTTTATAGGAAGTCGGTTAACCCAGGTTAGAGACCGTAATTTTTGTCTTATTTACTTGAACTTTTGCATATAGCTAGTTTGGAGAAAGACGGATGCGTTCGTTAGCCAGCTTTGTATCCTTTCAACTTCTTTAGTAAAAATTAATTCTTTTCGGAAAACAATTAAAACACTAAAAAACCTTGACTTCTAGACAGAAGTCAGACAGTGGCAGTGACGTAAAAGAGGCAACTCCGTCACCACGCAGACACTGACATAATACTCTAAATATGACGTCATTCTCTCTCTCGCGCGCAGCTCTCTGTCTCTCCCACACAAACATGCGCGCAACTCCAAGAGGAATAGATCCTCATGCGCCCTCCAGGCGCATGAGGATATATGCCTTTTGGAGATGTTTGGAGCGCGCGCGCATGCACGCACTAACACGCACACACACACATCGACGCACTTTCAGAAGAACATGCAGGTGACCCGTGTACTTAGCACTTTATATCATGTAGCTAGGTAACGTCAACCTGCTTTCACACAAATTATAGCAAGACTGAAATTGTACCGTGAAGTTCTAGTTTTGTCACCATTTTCTCAAGCCTATGAAGCGAAACCCAATGAGAGACCCAATGGAAGCTCCTAAGGCACTATGGGATACCTGAAAAAATCTCCACCATTATCAGGAACTCATATCAGGATCTAAGTTGTAAAGTGGTACATGGAGGGCAACTCACTGAGGCATTCCAGGTGAGGACAGGCGTCAGACAAGGATGTCTTCTCTCGCCATTCCTCTTTCTACTGGCGATTGACTGGATTATGAAGACCTCTACAGCTCAGAGAAGAAATGGAATCCAGTGGACACCTTGGAAGCAGCTAACTGACCTGGACTTCGCAGATGACTTGGCCCTACTATCACACACTCAGCAGCAGATGCAGGAGATGACAACAGTAAGATACTCAAGACAAACACAGCCACCACCAACCCGATTACGCTTGACAAAGAAGCACTGGAGGAGGTGGATGCCTTTACTTATTTGGGTAGCGTCATCGACAAACAGGGAGGCTCAGATACAGATGTCAAGCAAAGGATAGGGAAAGCACGAACAGCATTTATACAATTGAGAAACATCTGGAGATCCAAAGAACTATCAACCAAGACCAAAGTCAGGATCTTCAACACCAATGTCAAGGCAGTTCTTCTATACGGAGCAGAAACTTGGAGAACAACAGTTGCCATCACAAAGAGAATACAAGTCTTCATTAACAACTGCCTGCGCAAGATCCTAAATATCCATTGGCCAGAGACCATCAGCAACAACGAACTCTGGAACAGAACCAACCAGCTGCCTGCAGAAGACGAAATTAAACAACGACGTTGGAGATGGATAGGGCACACCTTACGTAAGCCAGCAGACAACATCACCAGGCAAGCCCTAACATGGAATCCACAGGGCACGCGTAAAAGAGGCAGACCAAGAAACACATGGCGCCGGGAACTGGATGCAGACCTTAAGACCATGAAGATGACCTGGAACCAAGTGGAAAGGAGAGCCCGGGACAGAGACTCTTGGAGATCCTTTGTAGGCGGCCTATGCCCCAGTAGGGGTGCAAGGCATAAGTAAGTAAGTAAGTATGAAGCGAAAGTGAAACCCATCTCACGTAAAATATAAAATTACGTAAAAACTAAAACCTACATCATGACAAATGACGTTTGACAAATCAATGACGCGTATGCCCTGCGCCCCTTATAGAACTCACTGACGCATTGGCAGATCTGCGAGACTTTTTCAATATGAGATAATTCAACATCAGAATCAGGACAAAGACAAAAGGTAGAGACCATTGACAGCGAGGACAGCTCTCATATAGAAGGGACTTTGTGCGTTATGGTTCATCCCATCTTGTTTTTAAATATTTTTTCTTCTACTTAGAGGAGAGTGAATATTAAAAATGTACTACAGAAATATAACGCCATTTTGCTTTCAAACCAGTGAATGTTTTCTCGGTCACGTCATATCATGAGAGAATTTTTGTAAACCAGTGTCTTGTGGGTTTAAATGGCGGAAACTTTAGAGTTCAGATCGCAGCGGGTGTCAGTGGCTTGTGCATTGATTAGAGCTTACATCAGTTTGTGGTGGCATCTGAGCTCCAGTGTGTTTGGTTCCTCCAATTCTTGTCACTATTTTCTGTCGTTTAGAGTCCAAAGCAAAAATAACATAGACGGGATCCCGAGCGCTATTCCTAAAATACGAGCTATCCATCCATCCGTCCGTCCATATCCATCCATCCATCAGTCCATCCAGCCAGCCAGCCAGCCAGGCATCCATCTAACCACCCGCCCAGCCACAATCGGCTCGTTCGAGCAACAAGCAGACGACTGGCAATCAGCCCATTATAACCCTAAGACCTCATTTGCCAAATATTAGGGATATCACTTAACAATAATGGCGCCAAGCTAATCTGGCACTACCCATGAATTATCATGGTCGATCCATCTCCTGGTGTAGTGTGTCGGGGCTGAATGGGTTAAATACGAGCTATCCATCCGTCCATTCTGCCATTCATCCAGCCAGCCAGCCAGCCAGCCAGCCAGCCATCCACCTAGCCGCCACAATCCCAGCCCGATCCAACAACAAGCAGACGATTGATCACACATTTGCCCTGTTAAACCCGGGAATGTTGCAGACATTCAGGATTATAGCGTGTATGGGCTTCCGTCGTTGGCGGCGGCAGAAGTCTGCGTATAAAGACAGCGAGGACGAGCTGCAGGTCGCGTACCAGACCCAGACATCCCCAGTGCCGGCCACGCTAGTCACGCGCCACACATCTTGTCCTCCAGTCCACACAGCTCGCACTAGCGCCGTTCTCTCGCCGTCCCACCAAGCACACAGTCCTGCAGCGAGCACGCGAGCCGTACCACATCATGTGACGTGCTGGAAGCATCCTGCCCACTGGAAGACATGGATAATCTGAGCCGCACCGCACAGTCACTCAGTCTGCTAGCGCCCGGACACTCAGCCTGAACAACCACATTGCCGCCTTGTCTGTGGACGGATGACTACATTCTTACGTCGTGGTGCTTCTAACATTCGTGAATTTCCTGTTCTCCGGACAGTTCTGGCCGCGTAGTCCTTGTTCCGTGTAGTCAAGCCTGTGTGTTGGATTGTACGAGGCTGCCTAACCGAAAGTCTTGGAGTGTTGAGGGTGTTTGGAGGCTTACTCAGCCGAGACTGACACACGGGGTGCTGAGTACACACGAGGCTACCCGAGTTGAGAGGCGGAGAGTGGAGGGTGTGACAGACATGGCGTGTTGGCGGGTGTGCATGCGTGTCGTGGTGGTGGTTGTAGTTGTGCTGACGCTGGTGGAGAATGTGGCAGGACACGGGCGGCTGATGGACCCCCCGGCACGGAACTCTATGTGGCGCCTCGGCTTCAACAACCCCGTCAACTACAACGACAACGAGCTGTACTGTGGAGGCCGCATGGTAGGTCGCTGTTTTCTCTTGCCCACGGGCTAGATGCATGAGCAAGCTTAGTCCTGCGCCAGCCACTAAGCAAGGTGCTCCGCTATAGCGCCACTATACTCACCCCGCTATAGCGGAGCATGCAACTGGCCTCGGTTTAGTCTTTACAGTCATCGAGTCCACGACGTGTCAAACGCAAGAAAATGAAAGAAACGCTTCGGGAAAATGGACAAAACAGTAAACAGCCTTGTTTTTTTCCGAAGCGTGTTTTTTCATTGTTAAATACGTTTCGGAGGGAAAATAACTTGATCAGAACGAAACAGTTGACCGAGGTGTTCCTTTTTTTTTTTTCGAAAGCGTGTTCGTTTCCCCTTCTTTCTGTTCATGCCCTAATATTTGCAGTGTGCTCCGCTTTCATCGACATTGCAGGGGGCGCCGTTTTCGGGCGGAAAAAAACTTGATTAGAACGAAACAGTTGACTGAACATTACGTTCTTCTCTTTTTGCCCTAAGGTGTGTTTCTTTCTTTCGGTTATTTCCTGCTACTTGCAGTAACCTCCGCTTACATCATAGTCTTCAACAGTTTGAAGGTCCTACAACCGCAGACTCCGGTTCCCAAATACCAAAGCTAAAGAAAACGTTTGGCCGGGGGTATAAATCCTCTTGTATGTATCCGAAGTTTGATATAGCCGACGTTGATGCAGGCGGAGTCGACAGGTTATGTTCTGAACATCTAAAGAGCGCGTGTATTGCCGACTTTACTGGCAGCAGTAGACCACCACTGGTTGCTCCATCTATTGCTGTACTGATCAGCGCATCAATCGAGGGAGACAACCAGTGTGCAGTAGACCTAAATTCTGCATTTAGATCTTCTTACAAAAAAAAGAAATGCTAGGTAGACAGAGCATGTCGCGAGGACTTGACCGGCCCTTCGTCCTTCCCCATATGTTCACTGTCTGCTGAACCATCCTACAGAAAGACATTTCTTCGGAAAATCAAATTGTACACATCTCATACAGGCGTTCGTCATTCATGTAGTCATTTCGATTAACAATCATTTTTTGGTTGTTCCATGTGTCACTGAGGAGGACTTTCAAAATTCAACGACATAGTTCCTTCCTTTGCTCCCCGTTATTGTCAAACCCTTCGGTAGAAGACTCCCCTTGTTACTTGTTAGTTGGGCCAGAACGTGTGCAGTTATTGTTTTATTATATTGTTGTTTGTTTTTGTAATGTTCATATTGTTTTGTTTTATCATTATTTGTCAATAAGATCCAACACCGTTTTAACCCATTCAGCCCCGACGTATTACAGCAGGAGATGGGCGACTATGATATACACGGTTGATCAATTTCCAGCAACTGGTACATAGTCGTTAGGTGACAATCGGCAACTGGTCCATAGTCGTTAGGTGACAATCAGCAACTGGTACATAGTCGTTAGGTGATGATCGGCAACTGGTACATAGTCGTTAGGTGACAATCGGCAACTGGTACATAGTCGTTAGGTGACAATCAGCAACTGGTACATAGTCGTTAGGTGACGATCGGCAACTGGTACATAGTCGTTAGGTGACAATCAGCAACTGGTACATAGTCGTTAGGTGACAATCAGCAACTGGTACATAGTCGTTAGGCGACGATCGGCAACTGGTACATAGTCGTTAGGTGACAATCGGCAACTGGTACATAGTCGTTAGGTGACAATCGGCAACTGGTACATAGTCGTTAGGTGACAATCAGCAACTGGTACATAGTCGTTAGGTGACAATCAGCAACTGGTACATAGTCGTTAGGTGACAATCAGCAACTGGTACGTAGTCGTTAGGTGACAACCAGCAACTGGTACATAGTCGTTAGGTGACAACCAGCAACTGGTCCATAGTCGTTAGGTGACAATCGGCAACTGGTACATAGTCGTTAGGTGACAATCCAACATTTTCGAAAGGCAGCGAAATATAGGGTTAAAAGGGTTAACTCATTAAAGGCGCCCCGCATCAATAGTTGCAAAAGTGTTCTTTAGCGTTGCCGTGGTCGACAACGCTATTCGTATGCGGGGCACCTACATCAATAGCTGCGGAAATGTCGTATAGCGTTGCCGCGGTCGTTAACGCCATACGACACTCGCAGCTCTTCATGTGGGGCGCCTTGAATGACATGAGCCTGCCTTCCATGGCGGTAATCGTGCATAGTCCAGACCAAAACGGTGACTGCCAAGCGCCGTGTAAAATGCAGAGAAGAACCCAACGGAGAAAAGACTTAGAAAAGACAGTTACAACACAATCAATTTATTAATATTTCCTTTTTCAAAATAGACAAACAAGTATAATCAGTTGCTACTTATCTTATCAGCGAAGAACGCTTGTGGCAATTTGTTTCTTTGTCTGTTTTGAAGAATGCTATTTATATTCATGAACTCATTCAGCCCGACGCACGTAGTTCCGGCCCAAATTTTGGAGGTGTCATCTAACGACTATGCACTTGCTGACAGCCGTGACAGGCGCCAAGCTAATCTGGCACTACCCTTGAATTATCATGATCGATCCATCTCCTGCTGTAGTGCGTCAGGGCTGAATGGGTTAATAACTTCAGTGATTGTGTTGTGACTGTCTTTTCTAAACGTCATTCTTTCTCCGTTGGGTCCCACTCTAGTTTTCGTGTATGAATGTGCCATGTGTGTAAATTCACCGTTTAAAAAAAACTGAATAAGCGCAGGCTTGAAATAGACGGCTCCGGTGTAACGTGCGGGATGGACCCGCCGTACGCAATCCATCCGGGGTCACTTTCGCTTTTGCGGCTCCTTTAAAAAAAAGGGAGACAAAAGTTCGGCGTTTAACATGAAGCGTTGACCTGTGTGATTGAAAACCAAAGCTAGTGATGATTGCGCGTGAAGCGAAGAGCAGAGAAGACTCGCGTGTATACCGTCAGCTGAACGTGATAGTAAATGAACTCTTTTTCCGTGTCGATAAGCCACAAACTCCACATAGCAACTCCGTCTTTTGCTGTAAACAATTGTCCACAGAGTTTTATCAAAGCCCGCCCCCTCAGCAAAGCCCACAACGTGAATGAGAGTCTATGTCCCTTGCAGTTGGACCGTGCGGCTTCTTTCCTCGGCGGCGAAGGGGTTCAAAGTTGCATATCTAACGTATGATCTTTTCACTCTGGATAGCTCATCACACATTCAATCTTTACTTCTGTGCTCATTTTGTATCCGTGATTTTATATCTATGTTTCTGTGACCATTGTGTGATAACTCTTGTTGGGTGTAAAAAGAAGTGCTGAGGTCAACAAATTTATAACGCAGGATAAAATGTTCAGCATGGCTGTTTGTTTTTCGGAACAGGGGAAGTAAAAAGAAGTACATATTGCTTATATTTCTTCTTTTTTTAAATTGTAAGAAATATACGTAGTATGTCAAAAGATATATTTTAATTAAACCCCGTGTAATATATTCATTGAGCGACATAACAGTTCCTGCTTCATTCAACCTCTTTGATCCTAAATATTCATTTCAAATGTCAATAATGATTTCTGATTACGAAAAATATCAGGTTAACATACAAACACTTCGCAAACTGAATCAATTTAGATATATCAAAAATTAATACACTGGACCAATAGTCGATTTCAATATGAAGTGCTTGAACAAAGAGAAACACACGGTCCCCGCGCTGGGTTTCTGAGAGCCTTTTTTGATTAGTACTAATATCGCCCATTGTCAAAACTCGGTCCTGCCGAAATAAAAGCTGTTCCAACCGCCGGGTGCGGGAGAGGGGGAAGGAACGACAAATAAATAAAGGGTAAAAAAAAAGCAAGCCTGGGAAATTAAACGAGAGGGGAAGGGGGGCGGGGGGGGGGGGCGAGGGGGTGGGTGGGTTAGGGGCGGGAGGAACCCTGAAGTGTAGAGCATGATCATTTTAAAGACAAACAGGGGGGTTTGTCTTTGATGATCATTTTAGACAGACGCAGGGCGAGGGGGCGCCCTGCGTCTGTCTAAAATTATCATTTGTTTTGATTGTTTGTTTGTTTGTTTTTGGGGGTGGGTGGGGTAGGGGGTGGGGGATAGAGTATTATCCTTTTACAGACCCCTCTCCCCCAACCCTGGGTCTATCTGAAATGATCATGCTCTACCCCGCATCCTCCTCCCCCCCCCCCCCCCCAAAAAAAAAAAAAAAAAAAAAAAAAAAAAGCAAAAAAAAAAAACCCAAACAAACAAACAAAAAAAGAAACCCCAACAACAATAAAACAAATAAAAATAAAATAAACAAATAAATGAATGAATGAATAAATACAATCTCAAAATAGGTATTGTGCCTACATTTATCGTGCTGCACTACGCAGCTTTTATACAAGGCACTACAGATATAAAATTATAAAAAGACGTCCAAGACTCATCTGTGCTCTAAAAATTGTAGATCTGTATAAAGCTTGGCTTCCTGGCACGACAAATGTGGGCCAACGGCGTGACTGATCACACCCGGGCTGAGACTGAGTTGTAGTAATTTAAGCTACATCTGTAATGCCCCCTACATTCTGTGAACACCGTCATCACTGTCCGAGAGAAGCTGGCACTGTCACTTGCCACCTCACCCAATGCGCAAAAGGCCATCGGGCCGACATGAGCCGTCGTTGGCCCGCGCACGGCCGTGTGAGGGCCAACGACGGCCCACGTCGGCCCGATCGCCTTTTGAGCATTGGGTCACATACAAACACGTGTATAAATGATAATATACGCTCATGTACAGTGGCAGTGCGTTCTGACCGAGCTATGTAGCCACACACACCAAGGAGAACTGGCAGCCTGCTATTATTTTGTGTGTGGTACATGCATCGCAACAGTGAAATTCAGACTAAAGGTGACTGATGTCGAGTCTGTAAAATGAAAAAAAAAAACCCAAACAAACAAAAAAACAACAACAACCTCGCTTAGAAAAGCAAGTACAACAAACTGTGTCCATCTAAGCATGTTCTTTCTTTGCTGGCATTTTCTTTTCATCGTAAGGGTGATTCGGCAAGCCAGACTAATCCAGTATATTGCCGGATCTGTTGGGTCCCAACCTCGGCGTCGATCCAATCTCGGCCAGAGTGACATATAATGCTCAAAAATACATTAAATTCTCAGCTTGAATTACTAAAAATTCTCAGAAAGGGTATAATAACGGTTATATCAGTGATTATCCATCCCATTTTCCCGATTCTAAGGACTTTCAGTCATTCAGTCTGAAAAGGTAATGTACCTCACGATTTGTGAGCAGTATATGTCACTTTGGCCGAGGTTGGGTCGACGCCGAGGTTGGGACCCAACACAGGAACTGCCAGAATCAGCTTGCCGCGGACAGAGGGAAATGCGCCAGAGGTCTTTGGGTTTCGCTCGTAAATTGTAATGTTCGAAATGCAGATGAACTCAACGTGTTTGTAACGCCTAGCGAGTCTCTACCTGTAGCTTATATTGTATTCACTTCGCAAGTACGCAAGTCTTTGGACATCCTATTTTTAGTTCTGTAAACAGTCATGTGTCACACCCAATACATGCTGGGTATCCGAGACCTCAATTCTCCGAAGAAACAGAAAAGTAAAGAAAAATGCCGCACGCCCGGATGCCGATCCTACCGGAAGTATCTCGATCGTATGCAGAAATTGCACTGGGAAAATTTACGAGTGAAACCACCCGACTTCATCCCATCACGGCAGCCATCTACTGCTACTAAGAAGAAAGTATGAAAAAAAGATATGCACAAAGTTTGATGCCTCCGGGTGCGAACCCACGGCCTTTTGGCCGGGAAATCCAATGCTCTGCCACCCGCTGATGCAACAAATCCATTTTTAAAAGTGAGTTATTTGGGTTTAACGTCGAGCAGGCAACTAAGGCCATCTCAACGCGGTCCACCAATCCAAGCAGCCAGTGGAGGGTGAACCTCGCGCTGGGACCATATGGCGTTGAGGCGCGTCCCCTGGGTGGTGGATAGGGGGTCCCTCGTGAGAGGGGTGCACCGAATGAAATAAGGTGCCGTGAACCAACATGGTCTAAGGGAAGGTGACCCCGACAGAAAACCCCTGGTCCTCCTAGTAAGGGGGTTGGGCGTGGGGGTAGCTTCCCCACCCTGCAAAAAAAAGAAATAGCTACAAAAACGCCGACGAAAAGAAGTTGAAAAAAGTGTGGAGTTCCAGAGAGCTGTCACAACACACCAAAGTCCGGATTTTCAACTCCAATGTAAAAGCAGTTCTCCTATATGGAGCAGAGACTTGGAGATTGACAAAAACCACAGTCAACAGAGTACAGACCTTCATGAACAGTTGCCTTAGAAGAATTTTGAAAATCCACTGGCCAGAGAAGATCAGCAACGTAAGACTCTGTGAGAGAACAGAGCAGATAACAGCAGAGAATGAAATTGGGCGAAGAAGATGGGGATGGATCGGTCAGTCTGAGAAAGCCAGCTTCCAGTATCACTAGGCAGGCATTGTCATGGAACCCCCAGGGAAAGAGGAAAAGAGGTAGGCCGAGAAACTCCTGGCGTCGAGACCTCCAAGCAGACATCAAGAGACTGGGAACCACCTGGAGTAGAATCGAAGGAGAAGCACAGGACAGGAGTTGCTGGAGGTCTCTCGTCGACGGCCTATACCCGGGTAGGGGTGACAGGCGTAAGTAAGTATGACCGTGTCGCCTTGCACGAGTAAAGCCTCAAGAGACATAGTTGCGGGGGCTCATGAGGATCCATGCTGTTGCCGAGACCAATTTGTATCCGTGTTTTTTGAACGGTTGCGGCGTTTGGCCGTTGAGTGAACAAAGATTTTAGAAGAAAAGGGAAAAAGTTAAGATGGGGACTTGACACTGATACAGAAAATGGGACAAAGACTCATCGCGGTCAAACCATTGTTATTCCTGACGCCGGCCCGAAGACATGCTGGTCACTGGGTTCGTCTGTCCCCGATCAGCTCATGGGGGCATTTGCATGAGTGAGCTTAGTCCTGCGCAACCCATTAAGCAAGGTGCTCGGCTATAGCGTCACAACACTCACCCCGCTATAGCGGCGCACCTTGCTTAGTGGCTGGCGCAGGACTAAGCTCCCTGTGCAACTGGCCCCAGTGATGAAATGCACGGAACGCAGGTCCGGCTGTTGCACGCTGGCTTTAGCGTCTCAGACATCTGGGTGACAGGAGAGATAGAGAGGTCATGTACCTGTTGCACACCTTTCCCCGTTCTAGGTTCAGGGTTTAGATATCGGGCGCCATGTAAATATGAAATGAAAAGCGGCAGGACGGAAAAGAAAGGAATGTGTCACACAGTGCACTCGCCGTGCGGACCCTCGTTGCGGGACAAATCGATACACAGCCAAGTGCGATCCCAGTGTGATTTACGAAAAAAAAAAAAAAAAAGAAAAAAAAAAAAAAAGAAGAAGAATACGGGGTGAGCGGTGGTCGAGTTGATAGCAACCCGGCCAGTGACCAATGTCACACGGAAGGCTGTAGGGTCGAAGAAAAAAAGTGAAACGTTTAGGGCTTAACTTCTTTCGTCCACAACGAAGGTGATTTCAAAGACGGGGCACCGAAAGAGGTCTGTACAAATTTTGACCTCAGCTGGGTTCGAACCCACGACCTTTCGGACGAGAGTCGAACGTTCTACCAACTGAGCTACCCAGCTCTCTTGTAGGATCGACAATCCGTGCATGCGCCAACATGTGATAAGGAAAAGAACCCAACGGAGAAAGAAACACGCTTAGAAAAGCCAGTTACAACACAATTTATTAACTCATCCGGGACATGCCGCCTCCGGACACGCGGCTTAAGCCGAGGGTACATATGGAATAGGCTTAGCCGCGTATCCGGAGGCGGTACGTCTCGAATGAGTTAATATTTCGAAATGGACATACAAACAAGTATAGAGATCAGTCGCTACTTATCTTGTCACCTGTTTGGTCTGAACATGTGATAAGTTACACCGTGATCAAACGCCAGGCAGTCGGGCCACTCATCGCGGAGTTTTCTCCGGGTACTCCGGCTTTCCTACCCGAGCAATATTGGTCAGATAATTTGTGTAAAGGCTAGGTAGATCGGATGGCGCTGCACTGATGCGGCGACGCGTCTTAGACAGGGAAAGCAACCCGAATTTCCCTCGTGGGATAATAGAGATGTTAAAGAAACTACACGATGTACCTGGGTTAGAGATTACCTGCAGGACGCCTGGGCCAGGATTCCAGGGTCCCGTTCAGGATGTGGAGACCGGAAGCTGGTGGGCGAGACGTTTCTGTAGGCGAGTGTTTTACCGAAGAGGGAGCATGGGGAAGGAAGCAGGTATTAGGGGCAGTGGAGATAAGCAGCAAACGGGCAGCTGAGGCTGACTGCGACCCGCGTTGGACATCGTAGCCAATTATCAACCCCAACGTCTTTCTAGGATGCAAGTGTCGGGGCCGGTCTCTGCCGCGCCAGCGAGAGAAAGATTCGGCTGCAGGGCCTCTCTGTATTTGTGATGCGAGTTATGCCCCTTTTGCGGCAGTTAGAACATTATGGCTGCGTTAAGGGGTTGAGGCTTTCTGTCAAGTTGTGTTGATCAGGCCTCCAAACCCTTACAAGGAGCTCACAATATGCCAGCACGCAAAAGGCTAATGGGCCGTAGCCGCGATCGGCCACAGTGGGCCCGCGCACAATCGTGCGCGGGCCCATTGCGGCTGACTTCGGCCCGATGTCCTCTTGCTGATGCCGCGCGGTCTCTTTTGGGTCTGTGTTTGCGTGTGTAGTGACAAAGGGCGTTTTGTGGGGACAACAATGGCGCCTGTGATCCCGAGACGTGCACAGACCAGTGCCCAACAGCTCTTCGGACCGGCATCGACCGTAGCTGGCTCACTGTGGCCGCGTCGGCTCGAGGGCCTTTCGCGCGCTGGGAACAAACAGCACGACACACGGCAGGCAACTTTCACACCACGGCACGGCCTTGTCTTCTCACTGTCTGCGGCACGATCACAGGCGGAGGCTCACACACGGCTTAACCCCTTCACTGCCCAGAAAAAAATGAACGCCACCCAAATGCAAGAGGCGTAGATCCTCATGACCCCCGCAGTTGCTCTGCTCATGAGGATCTATGCCTCTTGCTGTCGCCATTTTGTGTGCAGGTTTCATTTACGGCTGGGGAGCTTCGACGTGGAGTTGACATCGAGTTCAGAAATTCAGTGTGCGTCCACCGGCAGTGAAGGGGTTAAAGAAACTGCGCGGGGGGGGGGGGGGGGGGGGGGGTAGATTTGCGGATCGTCTAAAGCTTTCGTTTGTGGTACAAGGGGCCTCCTGATCAGAGAACCTCTAGTTCGATGCCCAAACAACGCGGTATGCGTCAGCCGTTTGCTGTCAGAAACATGGCAGAAGCATCTTGGGTCAGGACAGTTCTCCATTGCACCCGTTTATTGTCAAGACTCTTTGAAACAATGTTACACGGCTCTTTATTGTCAGCACTCCTTGAAACAATGTTACACGGCTCTTTATTGTCAACACTCCTTGAAATAATGTTACACGACTCTAGCAAATTACGCAAGAGGCAACATCAACATCTGTTGTAACCGGTTGTTAGAATGCGGACAGCCGCGACTTTGCGATCACATGCTGCCTGAGCAGCGATTTGTAAGCAAATACACAACAAACACACTAGCAAGGCGACGCGCTGGTTGTGATAAACCCTGCAGTCAAGGGGCTCATGACAGTCTGTGTCTCTGTTGGAGGGAGGAGGTTGAATGGTGGAATGGAAAAGATGGAAAGACAAAGGCGATCTTTAAACTCATTCGAGACATGCCGTCATTCATTCATTAGTTCCTTTTTAACGTCCCGCTGGCACAAAAGTGATCGGGGACTAACTGGCTAAACTTTAGTTGACGTTACATAAAACACATACACTCATTCATTATCATTTATCATACCCAAAACAACGGTCATTATATACATATTTACAAAAACATACCTTTAATTATTCATAGATAAAATTTCAGGACCACTATTAAGATCAGGTTAAAAGTACATGCCGTCTCCGGATACGCGGCTTATACCGCGTATTCGGAGACGGCGCGTCTCGAATGAGTTAAGACACTGGCTGTGGACGGCCTAACCAAGGTGTCGGAGGCTTGCAGTCAGTGGGGCTTTACACGTGACGGACCCACGGCCGCTAACACTGGCCAGGCAGTTCTGGTTTGCTCTGAACAAAAAGGAGAAAAGAAATACACAATTGATCTCCGCCGGATTGATCCCGGCGCGTTAGGATGCCAGGACAGAACACACACAGACTAATCACGCTGTGGAACAACAATGAGAACAGTCCAACCCCTTCACTGCCGGCTGACGCAGATTGTGCTTCTGCAATCTTCATTAATTCAAGGTCCAAAAGCCATGGCCGTCCCAGGATTAAGAAAGGCGCCTGCAAGAGGCATAGATCTATGCATTTTACAGCTGGTTCGTGGCTATTTTTTCTCGGCATTTAAGGAGTTAAACATCAAAGACAAAATAAAATACCCCCCCCCCCCCCAAAAAAAAAAAAAAAAAAAAAAAAAAAAAAAAAAAAAGGGGGGGGGGGGGGAGGAAGGAAGAATAGAAAAGAAGAAAATAAAATATATATATCACCTATCTGGTTTGTGAGTAGAAATAAAATAAAATACACGGGGGCGAGTCAACTGTTGTGTCCTTGTCATTCCGCGTTTCTTTCTCTGTTGATTAATTTCCGTGCATTTTACAGCCTTGCTCTCTGACTGTATCAAACAGCTGTTCATGCGCAGTTCCGCAGAGGCATTAGAAAACTGCGTCACGTGTACCCCTTGTGCATGTTGCGGTCCTTTAAAAACTCTTAGCATTTCGTCCACCACGAAGGCGATTTCACATAAGGGGCACTGAGCAGCGTCTGCACACTTGACCCCAGCCGCTGAGTTCAAACCTGCTACATTTCAGACGAGGGTCGAACCCTCTACCACCTGCGGTACCCAGTTCCCTGTAAGCGCTTCTACAGCAGAGTACGGAGAACAGCGGTAACATGCACCACAGAGGAGCATCAATGGAGCATTGTGCGGTTTGGGCATGGTGCTGCCACCACAAAATGTACCACGCAGCGCACCATTATGTCAATGTACCAGGTGATGCAGTTTTCGGTTCAGCTGTAGAGGCATCGAAGGAAAACAGAAATTCATTGTAATATCCTCATGTCTGTTGGCAGCTCTCCCCCCTCCCCCTCCCCTCCCCCATCCCTCCCCCCTCCCTTCACCTCCCCTCCCTCCCCCCTCTCCCTCCCCTCCCCTCCTTCCCCTTTCTCCACTCCCTCTTCATCCCCTTCCCATCCCTCCCCTCTCTTCCCCTTCCTCCCTCCCCCTCCTTCCTCCCCTCCCCTTCTCTCCCTCTCGCCTAAAACTTTATCCTGTCAATTAAACGTTTCATCATCATCATCATCATCATCTCTCTCTCTCTTTGTAGCGCTCTGTATTCACAACTCAACGGTTCAACACATTAAGGTGACCCGCAGGCGACGACCTAGACTGGAAACACGTGATGTGGAATGTATTTAGATGGAAATCAAACACTCTAAATGCCCTCCCTTGCTTGTCGGATTTCAATAAATCGATGATTTCTGTACGTGATTGATAAAACATATTCATAACATGATATTCTGTGACTTTAATATCGCCATGCTGACACCTGACCAACCCTGGGACTGTACTACAACTTTAGTAGGCCTGAAACACTTAGTAACATCTCCCGCCAGAATCACACAGTCGTCAGCTTTTAGTCACAAGCCCCAGGCAGTCAGCAATATTCAAGATGATAATCTTAGCCGCGTAAGTGATCATAATCTGGTCAGCTATAGTTGGCTGTTAGCTATACTGATACACAACTGCTTGAAATAAATTTGACTATGATAGGTCAAGGGTGGTGCCAGAACAGCCTGGCTTGGCGCCTCAGGCGCCAAGCTATTCTGGCATCACCCTTGAACTAAAACGGATGATCCATCTCCTAATCTGTAATGTAGCCTTCATAGGAGAAGAGGCAAATGTTTAAAATAAATCAGCCTCAGTTTGTAATGTGTTAGACACTTTAATGTATGTACGCATGCCTGTGTGACCTGGCTTCCACAGGGTTTATTGATGTGTGTAATGCCCTCTAGCCCTGGTACCGTATCTTTCTTAGTGTGCTCAAAGATAATGGATGACCTTGGTCATCCATTATCTTTGGTGTGCTGAACATCGTGTGCCTTTGAGGAAAAAGAAATGAGTAAATACCGACGCCACTCTACCACTCTAGCTGACGGCCGATCTGACCGAGGACGTGGCACACAAGGGACGCTCTGAAATGACAGAAACGTTTACTTAATGCAAAACACAGGGTGTGACATTAATGATTCTAAAAGCAAAATACTGAGACACTTTTCGATACAGTCATTGACCCTTTCGCTGCCGATGATCGCGAAAGGTCAAGGGAGTAGAGGTGCAGAGTATCTCGGTGTCATTCTGGATAATAAAGAAAATGCTATCATTAAGAAGGCACAGCCTCGTCTGTATTGTTTAATGAAGTTGATATCGCCTGATGTTAACCCACGTCAGGTGCCCAGCTAATCTGGCACTACCCTTGAATTATCCATGGTCGACCCATCTCTTGCTGTAGTGCGTCAGGGTTGAATGGGTTAAAATGCTATATAAAAATTGCTTTGAGTTTGGAGTCAGCTTTTGGCCACTGGGAAGCAAGGTCTGGCGTCGGGAAGCCATTTGTGTCGGGATGAAGGTCCCAAACAAAACGTTGGACTCACCCCCCCCCCCCACCCTCTCCTCTTGGAGCCTATTGATCGCCAATGCTTTAAAGGCCCCGCCACACGAGCCGGTTGTGCCCCGATTTTGAAGCCGATTCCGATCCGATTGCGATCGGATGACGTCAATTATCCGATCCGGTCCCAATCGGCTGGGAATCGGGTGTCTATAACCTGCTCTATTTTCCCGGTCCGAATCGGCCCCGGTTGTAAGCTTCAACCAATCGGAGCGCGTCTCGCAAAGCCGCATGTCGTAGTTTGCAAATGGCGGAACACGCCTGTTGTGATCAGTACCATCGCCGTTGCTGATGTTTCGCACGCCTCTTCCCAAATATGATGCAAAACTGCTGATAATGCAAGCACATCATCATCACTGTCAAAACTATCAGTCATTTTGCAGAACAGGTACGACTTTGATCTTCGGTTCAAACCGGCCGGTCGGCTAAACAAGTCGGGAAATGTGTGGCAGTGCACACGTTTTTTAGTCCGGCCCGATCACCTACCGATTCGAAACTGATCGGGAATAATAAGTAATAAGCGCTTTATCCCAATTGAAAATCGGCTCAAAGCGCCGCCGCGAACTTAACCCAACAAGCACGCTCACGTGAATCACGCACATTCACTCGCACACTGTACATAAACATAGAACATTCACGTGGTGCTAAGGGCAAGCTCAAGCGAGCTACTGTAGTTTTTGGAAATTCAAAATCGTTTGTATTTGAAATTTGATTAAGTGGGCTTAAAACTGATACCAAAGGAGGAGGAATCGGCCTCAAAACCGGGCATGTGTAGCGGGGCCTTTTACTAAGTGTCACAAAGTGAGCAGTGCGACGCTTCTGTCTCATATGTTCTATTGATCAATGCAGAATACATCGCACGTGCGGGGCATGCGGTGACGTGTCTGTGTGATGATAAGTGATAACGCGCGCACGTGCATAAAGTGTGTACAGGTGTGGCGTGTGTGGTGAGTTATAACCTGCCTGTCTGTTTCCACGTGCAGGTGCAATGGTTGCGCAACGGCGGCAAGTGCGGCGTGTGTGGTGACGCCTGGCACGGAGACCGGGACCACGAGGCGGGCGGTAAGTTTGCTAACGGCATCATCACGCGGACCTACCACCAGGGTGACGTCATGCCCGTCACCGTCCACCTCACCGCCAACCACCAGGTCAGTACACCACGCAATTCTTTTTTATGACGTTGTTCGTGTTAGTCCGTTCAATGACGCGAAAAAGTGAACACGGTCCAACCGCAAGAGACTTAGATCCTCGTGAGCCCCCGCTGTCGCTCATGAAGATCTATGTCTCTTGCTGAGACCAATTTATATCCATGTTCTTTGGACGGTTGTGATTTTTGGTCGTTGAATAAAAAACAAGATTTCGGAAACAACATTAATCGTCCAGTGGCAAGGGCGGCCTTAACTCATTCTACCCCAGACACACCACAGCAAGATACGGATCGACCAATGATAGTTCAAGGGTGATGCCGGAATAGCTTGGCGCCTATGGGCGCCAAGCTATTCTGGCATCACCCTTGAACTATCATGGTCGATCTGTGTCCTGCACTGCAACGCAGTCTTCAGAGGACCACTTCAAAATTTGGGGATTTCGTTCTTGGGATAGAATGAGTTAACTCCGGTTTGTTATGTTCAAAGGCGTGGGCAACCGTACAGATTTCAGGAACATGTAGGTTGGGGGTTTTCACTCTGAAAGAAAAGGAAAAGAGCGGAAAATGGCAGAACCCTATGGCCCGCGTGCAATACCGATCCACATCATTAATCTGATCTTTGTGACCTTTCTAACTGGTCACTGAACAATACCTATCCACATCATTAATCTGATCTTTGTGACCTTTCTAACTGGTCACTGAAACGTGTTCAGATGCTAATGAAAACTAAAATCCTCCCAAAAATGGGCATTTTCAGACACTTGTACACATCTTGTGACCCTTGACCTTTCCGAGGGGTCTTCCAAATTAGTATTCGTAAAAAGGTTTTACCACCAGCTATCTCTGTACATGTACCAAATTTGGGTTTGCTGTCAACAACAGTGCTTGAGAAAAAAAAAATTCTTGTCTGAAAATATGACTATATGTAAAAACCTATTTTTGGACCACCTGTGTCCAAAAACCTTTGCGAGAGGTCGCTGAACGTACACGACTGACCCAGCGCGCAAAAGGCTAATGATCGGGCCGACGTCGGCCGCCTTTGGCCCGCGCACGGCCGTGCGCGGGCCAACGGCGGCCGATGTCGGCCCGATGGCCTTTTGGAAAGATTTACATTCGGTCCGTGACGCACGTCTTTCGTCTACTACACAGGGCTGGTTCGAGTTCCGCATCTGCCCGGTGAACGACCCCAAGAAGCGAGTGACGCAGGAGTGCCTGGACAAGCACGTGCTGCAGCGCGCGGACGGCGGGGGCGAGCAGTTTCCGGTGCCTAAGGGCAAGTACAACGCCTTCTTCAACTACACGGTACAGCTGCCGCCCGACCTCACGTGCAAACAGTGCGTCATCCAGTGGAAATACCGCACAGGTCAGATTCAAGCTTGAACTAAGTCAGCTTCGTCTCGTCGGTACTCGCGAGAACATTCCCAATTCGCAAAAGACCACGCGGGCGCCGCTTCCACGGACTTAACCCATTCAGCCCCAAGGCACATTTCCTAAATTTTGAAGTTGTCACTTAACGATTATGTACCAGTTGCAGGAGATGGATGGACCCTGATAATTCAAGGGTAGTGCCAGATTAGCTTGGCGCCTGAAGGCCTGAATAGGTTAAGTATCACATTGCTGTCGTATGCAGTTTTAATGTAGTATGTTGAAGATCGTTTTCCTCAACTCTTTCCACAAAATTCGACAAACAAGCTTGTATGGTAACATCTGAAGGACAAAAAGCAATCGTCCACAGTTCTTCATGTTGCTAATCTGAGCTTCGCCGCATACTGCATGTGATTCACAGCAAAACAGTAAGCAACAGCTAGCTGACTTGTCCACATTATTTTTCGAGGCTGGTCACTCGGCTCAAAGTCGTGTAATCTAGCGAGCCTTCTCGCGCTTAGGGGAACTGGCAACCGACCAAATTTGTGAACATGAAGGGCCATTTTGTATTTCAGACGGCAGTACCACATTTTGTGTGGTGCATGTTAAACGTTAGTATACTGAACGACTTAAAAAGCGCGAACTTTTCAATGTCCCGTTTTACACTGTAAATGTGTATCGTTCCGGGTCATTTTGACGAGTCACATGTTAGAGGATGTTGCAAGAGGTAAGTTAAAACTTGAAAATGCCACATCGATGGCCTAAGATGTCATTATATTAGAGACTTTAAAAAAAGATGTGTTTTCCTGTCATGATAATACAGATCTTCCACTACATTTGAAAAGCACACGCAGGTGTCCGCATTTTGCTGCTCTTCTAACGTTCCATGGAGGATCTCCATAAAAACTGCTCAATATGGGTGCAGTGTACAGCAGTTTGGTCCCACGCGTTCTGTCAGTGGCGGATCTAGGGATAGGGGGCGAGGGGTGGGGGTGGGGGATGGGGCCAGGGTTTTCAGAACTCACCCCTCAGTGCTAAAATGCTTTAAAATGCTACATCAAAGTCTCTTATTTGGAGTTTGGAAATTCCCCCCCCCCCCCCCCACCCTTCTTTAACATTTGCTTGTAAAGCCGGGTCTTCACATGGCCACCCCCCAGTGGTTTGATTTTTCGGCTAATGAAAAACATGCTTTGTCCTCTGGGATGAAGTCATCGGGAAGCAACTGATCCGCCCGTGTCTGTTGACATACACACGCCTTTCATATACCGTACACATACTTATAGCTACTCTCCACAGTTTGTAGAAGCGCCCTTGTATGCATTCCCATTCCTAGATGCATTCCCAATGCGCTAAAGACGCAATGGGTTGGTGTAACGCACGCAGACTTGCCCACAGTCGCACGTACAGACTCTCACGCAACAGACGCATACACCGCCACTGACTCAGACGGGCGCATTCATGCGGTAAACCTCAACACACGGGCTCCCTTTCTAAAGTGACTTTTATACAAGATAAATATACGAAAAAACGCTCACAACTATCAAGCTATATACACCACTCCTTTCCCCACACGCAGCATCCACATCACATACACATCGCACACTATCTCGGCCAGGCTAGGCTTTAGTTTCACACTGTCTCCAACCTGTTTGATGTTATTGCCTGGTTACGTTGGTCCTTCTCACGTCTAGGCGTGAAAGTCCTTCGTTGTACGCTTCTTCCTGCCGTCCTGTCTCTTTGGCACGGACGTCCTCGTACTCGTACTGTTGCGCATTTCTCGCTGTGATCCGGGTATCTTGGTCCCGATCAGACTCACTCTGAGTGAAGAGCTGGAGGGATGACCTCACGTTAGGTTCCACCTGTGACCGACGTCTCGGCGTCCGTCGTTCCACTCTTTACAAGCACTCTGAATACGACAACAAAAGTCCCAACGTAACACTTACTAAACACACAACATATTGGATCAAAGAGAAACGTCACGTAACCTGGCTGATACAAATAACTCACACGTTCATTCACACACACACACGTGCTTCATAATCTGTCTACTTCCGTAACACCCCCATATCTCTGTCACTATCTTGAAACAGACTACAGTCTAACACTCTTGCTATACACTACTCTATACACTGGAAAAGACTATGCTTAACCAACCACGTACTATCTTCATAGCGGCTTAGACATACACACCTCACATTCCTTTAGTTATCTATCGCGGTAAACAACTGTATACAAAAACACCGGTTACTTCACTGAATTCTAAACCAACGTAACTAAACCAAACCGGTCAACCCTATACAAGCAAATTACTCTTAGCAACGCATACTGTCTTTAACTAAGCAACTATCAATACTACATATATAGAAACATACCTGAAATCTAGGCTTCAGAGTCTTGGAATGCGGGCTAAGGTATCTCGCATAACGTCTGTCCAGAATGACAGTCAAGCCCCGCACTAATATATTACTGCTCTGACAGACACAGCTTTTGCCTAGAACTCACTAAACACAACTCACCAAAACTCCGTGCTAACCATGTCTTACAGATTCCACGTGGAGCCTCATGCCACCCGGACTATCGGCACAAACAAACCGTTAACAAAAACCGTACCGTACTAACCCTAATGTATGAGCACTATGCACGAGCATAGAGCTTCATCACAGTTGGTATTCTGCCGTAGCTTGTCTTTCTGAATAGCAGACAGTCCATTTACTCAACATCATCGATATAAACAGGAAATGATTGGAAGAAACCGGAAACACGTGCATTATCTCCATTGGTTCAAAATCGGTGTGGGGGAAAATGAAACTGCCGTTCAAGTACGTTTTCAATGTGTTATATGCCGTGAAATGTCTCAACTCGGGAGAATGGGGAGGGATAATCATGAAATCGGGAGAAAGCTGAAGGCCGGGGGAAGGCAGGCGATGGGCTGGAAAGTCTGGAGAAAACCTCGAGACTAACTTGACAGGTTGTTTCGCCCTGTTCGGCCTTGATCTACTTTTCGTTTGTCTAAAGCAGACAGAAAAATCAACATGACTAACAAACATGACTCTGAAAAGCAAAAAGTTGACAAATTCAGCGTAGCGGCCATATTAAAAGAATACAATTAAAATATATTTTGCTGTATCCGTCATGAAGACTGACTTGCCGTGAATTGCATAAATTTGACTAGTACAAAAACAAACAAAAAAACTAATGAGAGACGAAAGTTTTGTTGCTCAATGAATTTTCACGATTTTAATGTCATTTGAATCCGTTAACCATGTGTGTCGGTAGCGGTATCGCGACAAAAACCGACACGCAAACATCATTAGCAACAGTTAAATGATGTACCTAAGTTAACCTCAACAGTTATATGATGTACCTAAGTTAACCTCAACAGTTATATGATGTACCTAAGTTTACCTCTATTGGAGGCAAAGCATTTGTTACAAAGTGTCTGGTTTACTTTACCTTCACCACTAGTTTAAACTGACCAGCCCCCCTCCCCCCCCCCTCACAACCAAAGGCAATAAACCATTAACACTTTTGGACAAGCCGGTAGCTTTTACTGCAAGATCAAGACATTTAACTCATTCTGCCCGCAACACACCACAGCAAGATATGGCTCGATCATGATAGTTCAAGGGTGGTGGCAGAATAGCTTGGCGCCTATAGGCGCCAAGCTGTTCTGCCACCACCCTTGAACTATCGTGGTCGATCTATCTCCTGAATTGTAATGCAGTCCTCAGGGGATAACTCCAAAATGTGGGTATTTCGTACCTCGGGCACAACGAGTTAATGTTGTATTGTGATAATCTTTGTTCTTTCTTTGTTACCACAAGACACCTTTCACGTTCTTGAAGTCTTTCAGTGCGATACCGTGCAGTTAATTTTGTGCGCTTGATCAAGTCACTCATTTGTCTTCTTTTCGACTCTTTTCGCTTGTTCTCATATTGGTCTGGATCTAATCGCCTTTTAATTGCCCCCTGGTCGCCTGTTCTCAGTCTCGGCAATGACAGGCTACTTATCACCCGTTCTCAAGGCAACGGTCATACCGCTGTCGACTCAGCGCGTAGATTTCGTCTGACTATGAAGACATAAGTGCATTGTATAACCGTGCGTGTTACTGAGTAAATTATACTTGTAACTAGATCACGCATAATTTCGGAAAATGACAGCTGGTTTGTTTATTTAGTTGTTTTCTCAGGTTGTCGATGTCTCCAGCTGACATCTCGGCAATTTCACTTGTCAGTCCAGCGACTCGCACGTTTCCTGGCGTCTTTTCTCCGTTCGTGTGTGTGTATTGGATATAAATTTCGATACACACTAAGAAGTATTCCATTACTACTGCACAAAAGGAGCTTGTTAATGTTGCAGTGTGAGCATATTTGGCGTTTCCGTTTTGATAATGCAAGTATCATCAAGATCGAGTCTTCTTGGCGCGCAAGGATTTTTGGGAAGGAAAGTATATCGAGCAAATTCATGAATATTAATGTGCTTGTTATACAATATATCAATACATGTGTCAAAAAAGGGAAACCTTTATGGAGTGGGCAAGGGATCTGTTTGTCTGTCCAGCGCTGAGTAATCCCCCTTGGTATGTGTACAATTCTACCAGCGCTAACCTCACCTATCTGGTTTGCGCGTACAAATTTATTTAGACTAAAACCCTACAAAATTGCCGATAAAAAATGTAAATTCTATTTAAAATCAGACATTTTACGCTTACTTGCAGACCTCTTGTGACTCTTGGTGTCAGTTTCAGAGAGGTCGCTGAAATTAGTATACTTAGGAAAGTCTCACAACCAAGTATTTCTGTACCAGGTCAGAAGTTGAAAATACTATTTTAGAATAAACAATTTTTGTTAAAATATACCCATTCGGACATATTTATTGACCTTGTGACGTTGACCTACTAGAGGTCAGTCCGAGTGGTCTGCTTTTAAAGGTCTCGCAGCACGAAGAATGGGCCAGGTTTGACTGAAAAATGCCAACATTAACACATTCTGTCCCAGAACCGAAATCCCCAAATTTTGAAGTTGTCATCTGAAGGACTGTATTACAATTTTAGGGGCAGATCGAGCTCGACCCATGTTTTGCTGTGGTGTGTCGGGGCTGCATGAGTTAAAACTGGTTGTCTTTAGGCAGATAATTAGGCCGCAATTTACCGGCAACTGATCATAATTTTTGACTGGTGTGCTGCATGCAAAAGATTCAAGTTGGCTTTAGCTTTTAAGTCAGCCACTGGCATCTTTTGTAAACAACATGGACTTGCCAGAAAACATCATCCGTTGCCTTTAATGGTAATGCCATTTCCGGTACTCATTGTTAAGACTGACAGCAAGTACGTCTACGCCTCATAAAGCTGGTTTTAAGATTTGGAACCCAGTGAACTGTAAGTGTAGCAGTTGTCAGGTTCCAGACATATCCTTAGACAACAAGGTTTTCACCTCATCACGCTTATTTCAGATTATGTGACACTTTACATTGGACTCTTGTTTTCCCTCTGCACTCCACAAACTGAACTGTGTAAGTACATGTCTACTGACAGGCAAACGTTCTGCACAGTTGACTTAACTCATTCTACCCCAGACACACCACAGCAAGATATGGATCTACCATGATAGTTTAAGGGTGATGCCAGAATAGCTTGGCGCCTATGGGCGCCAAGCTATTCTGGCATCACCCTTGAACTATCATGGTCGATCTGTGACCTGAACTGCAACTGATGCAGTCTTCAGAAGACGAACGGCAAAATTTGGGGATTTCGGTGTTGGGGTAGAATGAGTTAAAACATTCGTAACAAGCCGATACCTCAATTTCAATGAAACTTCAGTATTTTGTCTCCTGACCATTTCGGGACGTAATGTGACAAAATCGTGAAAATTGCTTTACTAATACGTGGATACACGGTGGCGCGAAACAAGCACACCACCCAACAGCTCTGCGGCAGGCGCGCCGTACTTAGTCAGAAGAGTTGACACGTCATGGTATTTTGCCACATTTCGTGTTCTCCAAGCAATCCCATGACTGAACAAATATCGTTACAGGTACACCGCAAGGTGATAATTCATATTTTAATGTTATTTTGAGGTCTGCTTTCATTCAATCCCAATAACGCCCAGAAAATCGAACACATTTCTTTGCTCGGTAGCAAGGTTTTCATGTCCGACTCGTACAGGACATCCATTCAATGACGCTTTTAAGTGATCCTGTGTGATTTTGAGACAAAGAGGCAATTACTGTATATTGAAATAATGACTGAAGATCTAAATGCAAAAATCTTTTTTTTTTTAAACGGAAGCTTATCATTTAGGCTGCTTTTAACACAATTTGTGACTTGCCAACACTATATGACGCGGTAGAATATTGTACTGAAACATTTATTTTTACATTTCAACCTGTTAACTCTTTCAGCCCGACGCACGTATTTCCCAAATTTTGGAGGCGTCATCTAACGACTATGCATCTGTTGCAGGAGATGAATCGACCATGATAATTCAAGGGTAGTGCCAGATTAGCTTGGCGCCGACAGGCGCCAAGCTAATCTGGCACTACCCTTGAATTATCATGTGTGATCCATCTCCTACTGTAGTGCGTCAGGGCTGAATGGGTTAGACAGAGATGCTGAAGATGAGGAGGTGACTTTCCAACATGTGTCCATTTGTAGTTTTGTTGGTGAACCCATTGGCCTTCCAGTTTCATGAACTTTTGATTTGCATTTTACAAAGATTCAGAATTAATAGACGTTATGTGGTTTGATACAAATTGCAAAATTCGTGAGTCACGGTTTCAAATCAAGCAATATTTTGCACTAAAAAATCAAGCGAATTCCCAGCAATAGCCTCTCTGGTTTGCGTGACTCCACGTTTGAAAGATTGCGAATTATATCATACGTCTTTCAGTATATAAAGTCAAAATGGCGTTCTTTTAGTATATTTAGAATAGACACTTCCTGAAAACTGTTGAAGGGTGTTTCTTGTAGATTTTGGATTCAATTGGGTCACGATATTCAGCTTCAAGTTCATTACCTGTCATTTCAAGTGTTTATGTTTATTTATAGCGCACCAATGACACGTTGGGAACACTGGGATAAAAAATGAAAATGTATTGTCAGCTGCAGCACACTGCAACAACACCTCTGTCAATGTTTGCCTCTTTTCTGATCTGATCGAGTGTAGATTGTTTTAACCCTTCGGGTGTCGGTAGTGGTTTATGTCGCATAGATTCATTCCTGCAGGACTCTACCGACACCCGAAGGGTTAACAAAGCAACAGGCTTCCGGTTTGTTGCTTATTAACTAAAAAAACAAAAACAAAAAAAAAACACGATGAGTTGCCTGTGAATGACGCCCTAACCATCTGACAAAAGACATGATGAGTTGCCTGTGAATGACGCCCTAACTATCTGACAAAGACGTGATGAGTTGCCTGTGAATGACGCCCTAACCATCTGACAAAAGACATGATGAGTTACGGCCTAACCATCTGACAAAAGACATGATGAGTTGCCTGTGAATTACGGCCTAACCATCTGACAAAAGACATGATGAGTTGCCTGTGAATTACGGCCTAACCATCTGACAAAAGACATGATGAGTTGCCTGGGAATGACGGCCTAACCATCTGACGAAAGACATGATGAGTTACGGCCTAACCATCTGACAAAAGACATGATGAGTTGCCTGTGAATTACGGCATAACCATCTGATAAAAGACATGATGAGTTGCCTGTGAATTACGGCCTAACCATCTGACAAAAGACATGATGAGTTGCCTGTGAATGACGGCCTAAGCATCTGACAAAAGACATGATGAGTTGCCTGGGAATGACGGCCTAACCATCTGACGAAAGACATGATGAGTTACGGCCTAACCATCTGACAAAAGACATGATGAGTTGCCTGTAAATTACGGCCTAACCATCTGACAAAAGACATGATGAGTTGCCTGTGAATTACAGCCTAACCATATGACAAAAGACATGATGAGTTGCCTGTGAATGACGCCCTAACCATCTGACAAAAGACATGATGAGTTGCCTGTGAATGACGGCCTAACCATCTGACAAAAGACATGATGAGTTGCCTGGGAATGACGGCCTAACCATCTGACGAAAGACATGATGAGTTACGGCCTAACCATCTGACAAAAGACATGATGAGTTGCCTGTAAATTACGCCCTAACCATCTGACAAAAGACATGATGAGTTGCCTGTGAATTACGGCCTAACCATATGACAAAAGACATGATGAGTTGCCTGTGAATGACGCCCTAACCATCTGACAAAAGACGTGATGAGTTGCCTGTGAATGACGCCCTAATCATCTGACAAAAGACATGATGAGTTGCCTGGGAATGACGGCCTAACCATCTGACAAAAGACATGATGAGTTGCCTGTGAATTACGGCCTAACCATCTGACAAAAGACATGATGAGTTGCCTGTGAATTACGGCCTAACCATCTGACAAAAGACATGATGAGTTGCCTGTGAATTACGGCCTAACCATCTGACAAAAGACATGATGAGTTGCCTGTAAATTACGCCCTAACCATCTGACAAAAGACATGATGAGTTGCCTGTGAATTACGGCCTAACCATATGACAAAAGACATGAAGAGTTGCCTGTGAATGACGCCCTAACCATCTGACAAAAGACGTGATGAGTTGCCTGTGAATGACGCCCTAACCATCTGACAAAAGACATGATGAGTTGCCTGTGAATGACGCCCTAACTATCTGACAAAAGACATGATGAGTTGCCTGTGTATTACGGCCTAACCATATGACAAAAGACATGATGAGTTGCCTGTGAATTACGGCCTAACCATCTGACAAAAGACATGATGAGTTGCCTGTGAATTACGGCCTAACCATATGACAAAAGACATGATGAGTTGCCTGTGAATGACGCCCTAACCATCTGACAAAAGACGTGATGAGTTGCCTGTGAATGACGCCCTAACCATCTGACAAAAGACGTGATGAGTTGCCTGTGAATGACGCCCTAACCATCTGACAAAAGACATGATGAGTTGCCTGTGAATGACGCCCTAACTATCTGACAAAAGACATGATGAGTTGCCTGTGAATTACGGCCTAACCATATGACAAAAGACATGATGAGTTGCCTGTGAATGACGCCCTAACCATCTGACAAAAGACATGATGAGTTGCCTGTGAATGACGCCCTAACCATCTGACAAAAGACTACCACTTGTAACCCTCTTAACCCCAACGTCCCATTTCCCAAATTTTGGAATTGTCACCTGACAACCATGTACTAGTTGCACGAGATGAATTGGTCATGATAATTCAAGGGTAGTGCCTGATGAGCTTGGCGACTTCATCATCTGGCACTACCCTTGAATTATCATGATCACTCCATTTCCTGCTGCAGGGTCCCGGAACTAAATGGGTTAATAACGGTACACACGATAAAGCACAAAAAAAAGAAAAAAAAAAAAAGAAGAGATTTTCACAGAAATAATCTGCATGTGACTTTACCACAGGGCCACAATGTTGTGAAATGTAGGCCAGTGGCGTGGATGATCGGTAACTTAATTCACCATTTCTCCGATTTTCAAAAATATCCACCATTCAAGTTCAAATCTCAATATACACTACTGTTGTTTGCACAGTATACGAGAATATGACATGAAGTATAGGAGAATATGACATGAAGTTTCAACAGAGAGAGAGAGAGACAGAGACAGAGAGAGAACTGAACTGAACTAAACTGAACCGTTATTTTGTAAGGATGAAGACAGTAGGCACGCAGGCCTTTTTACATGTCTGTCCTTAATAACATTTTAAAATATAACAGAAGAAAAGGTAACAAGACAATACATTTAAAATTAAAAAGAAAAAGAAAAAGAAGATAATAATAATAATAATAATAATAATAATAATAATAATAATAATAATAATAATAATAATATAATGAATATAATGATAGAGAGAGAGAGAGAGAGAGAGAGAGAGAGAGAGAGAGAGAGAGAGAGAGAGAGAGAGAGAGAGAGAGAGAGAGAGAGAGAGAGAGAGGTACCTTCTGAAATACTTCACACCGAACGACATTTTCTACAGCAGTCTGATGTCGTGCTGTACTGAGCTTCCTACAGGCTCGTGACACACCAGGAGATTCATCGACCATGATAATTCATGGGTAGTGCCAGATTAGCTCGGTGCCGTCAGGCGCTTAGCTAATCTGGCCCTACCCTTGAATTATCAAGGTAGATCCACTCTCGCAACTGGTACATACTTTGGGAAATGCGACTTTGGGGTTATATGGGTTCATTTCGCACAGGCACGTGATACTTCGCTGGTTTGTCACGTGTGAACGTCGCGCAGCACTCGGACATTAGTTATTTGGGTTTAACGCCGATTAGGCGACTAAGGCCATCTCATGGCGGCAGCACTCAGACAAGGCTCGTAAACGTCTGGATTCTAATCTCAAAGCATCGTGGAAACAAACAGTAGACAGGCTACGCTCTCTGGTGAAACGTAATAGCGGAAATCCTTTTTATTTATTTATTTTATTTTATTTATTTATTTATTTATTTATTTATTTATTTATTTATTATTTATTTATTTATTTATTTATTTATTTTGGGGGGTGGGGTGCCGGTGTGTGTGTGTATGTGTGTGGGGTGGGGGGGGGGGGAGTTGTTTTGTACAGGAAAAGGGATGCTAACACATTCAACCCCCAGGACAGAAATCCCCTACCTTGGAAGTTGCCCTCTGAAGGACTGTATTACAATTCTAGAGACAGATCCAGCATGATATTTCAAGGGTGGTGCCAGAATAGCTTGGCGCATATGGGCTATCGAACTATCATGCTCGATCCATGTCTTGCTGTGGTGATTCGGGGCTGAATGAGTTAACATTCCAATTTACACCCGACGCTTTGACCCGAAAGCAGTCTCCGCATGCTCCTTTTCCACATCCTAACCCACCTGAAATGTGATGCTAACTTACAGGCGCCAAGCTATTCTAACTCCACCCTTGAACTGTCATGGTCAAACCACATTGGTTCTATCGTGTCAGGGCTTTATACGCGTTAGCAGACGTGCTGTTGAAAACAAAGCGCTGATGCAGTCAGGACGTGCACAAAGAGTTGCAACTGCAAGCACATCTTGCATATCCCAACGCGCAAGAGACCCGCGGGCCAACGGCGACCAACCTCGGCCTGATGGTCTCATGCGATATGCCCCACCATGTCCCGTGCTTCTGCACATGGCTGCCTGCACCAGGCGTTTTGCTACGAAGTTGAGCAGCAGTCACTTTCCTTTGCTTGTGTGGCATTAGTGATAACGTATTTTTCATCTTGAAATAGGTTATGATGATGCGTGTGTAACCCGGTCATTTCCGATCTTCTTGTGGGCAGGCAATACGTGGGACAAGGACGACAACTCCGGCGTGTTCTGTCTTGGCTGCGGGCCGCAGGAGGAGTTTTACAACTGCGCCGACATCGAGATCCTGCGCGGTGCCCGCCCCCTAGACATGCCGATCGAACACCTGCCCATGCCCAACATGAACGACGGCTCGGACAGCGGGCAGTACGGCCAGGCGGAGAAAGACGCGCAGACCAAAGACGCAGATCACAAGGACGCGCGGAGTAAGGACGCGCATTATAAGGAAACGCAGCACAAGGACGCCAAAGACGCGGAGAAAGCGGGCGGCGAGCAGGACTGGCACGCGCCCAAGGGGGAAGGCAACCAGGTGGTGAAGGAGAGTCACGACAAGTCTCTGTGGGACAAGAAGCGTGACAGTGACGTCAAGGGACACCTGGCCAACACTGTGGACCGACCGAAAGAGGACAAGTACAGCTGGCACGCCGCATCCCCCATCTCCTGGGCCGTCATCGCCAACAGACTCGCCACCCCTGGGCCGTCTACCACCATGCCCTCCCCCACCCCAACTACACCCAAGGTGCCGGCCCCCAGCGTCACCCCGCGTCGCTCCATCTTCACCCCCCACCCTACGGCCACCAAACGGCAATCCAGCTTCACCCGCCGCCCCGCCACCCCGCGACCCCTGTACACCTGGTTTACAAGAAAAAATCCTGAAACAGATTCTACCTCCACTTCCACCTCAATCACCACAACCACACCGGCCACCACAACCACACCGGCCACCACAACCACCTTGCCCACCAGCACGACACCCAGCACGACGAGGCACGTTTATCTGCACCATTTGGACACCACCCCCACCCCCACCCCATCCCACTCCACCCACTCAGCCAGCTCCTTGCTAGACAGGTCGCGCGCTACGCGGCGTCACCGGATGCCGAGCTGGCTGGTGCGCGTGGCGGAGCGCATGAAGGAGAACCAGAACGGCAACAAGCAGGACCAGAGCCAGGCCACCCCAGATCTCAGTAAGGAAGACGACGATATCCACGCGCGCCGCGAGCGCTTCCGTCAGCGTCTATGGCGTCATCTCACGCGCTCATCACACCGACGGCAGCACGACGACACCAACATCGTGCACTATAAGGGGTAAATATGCTCCCACTGTGGCCACAAATTCCTTTGATCTTTACAGCATATGGCAAATATCTTTTCTCCGCAGTAACCACATGAGTACAATTGGTGTCAGTTGTGACGTCAAAAGTTCTTTATCGTGTTCCACGTCCATGCGTACGTTCTGGAATTTTGCGTCCATGATGCCCCGATGTAAATCTAGGTGCCATTGAGAGTGTTGGTGAAAGTCGGAAAATATAATGACTGAGCATGTTGATCATCATGGCCAGCAAGACGACTGTTTCCGTCACTGATCTGGCGATTTTATTTGTTTGTCTGTACCTTGCAAGTTCTACAGTCTTCGATTTCATTTGCAACTATACATTCACGGTACAACATTTAAAGCGCCTATTTAATGCGCTGATTTATTTATTTACATTTCACTCTTTTCACCCACGACATACAACTGATACAGACCATATCAAACCAGCGCTATCCAATCATGATGCTAATGTCGGTAGTGAACAAAATGAATTCTAGACGGGGCGCGGCTACATTATAAGACTAACCGATCAGCTCTTTATACTACCCCCTCCTCCCCCCCCCCCTTTCCATGTTTAACAGAAATGCATTTGCATCAATAAAATATTCTATTTAAAAAAAAAGGAAATTCTTACCTTGCCCCTTGATTAAAGTAATCCTTCGCAGAAGTCATAAGCCTAGTATTTGAATACCCCCACCCCCCGCGGCGCCGAAAAGTGCAGGTTTGCACAGATCCAGGCCATGTCACATCATCTTGGAATAAAGTTGGATGGTTTTGGGCGCTCGAGTTAGTTTTTTTTTTTTTAGGACGAACACAAGTTTCATACCACACATTAGTTACAAAACGCTGATCACTAGTATGGAGGGAAAATCCCAATGAACAAAGAAACACGATTAGCAAAGACAATTAAACCACAATTTAGTAATATTTAGGCCTGTTCAAAATATATACAGAAACAATTGCACAATTTGCAACTTTTTTTTTTTTTTTTTTTTTGCTGATAATGAGGATGCAACTGAAGGTATGACGTGAAACAATAGCTGACGAACTGAAAGTTAGTAAGAAAAAGAACTAAAACCTATATGATTGACGTCAAGTAACTTAGTATTGCGTCACTCGTCAGTTCCATTCCAGCAAAGATGGCTGCTCCAAGTCCGGCGGAGACTATTTCCACACACCAAAATAAAAATAAAATAAAAAACAACAATTTTTTCTCGGCAGAGGAAGCAGTCCTGCTGAAGGAATATGGAAATACTTAAAGACGTGCAACACAATAACAACAAACAAACAAACAAACAAACAAAAAACGGAAAAGCTGTGGCTCGAACCACGCCAGTCGTGGTTTCAAAAGTGACATTTTTGACCGCGAGTCTTACCGACTGCGATATTGAGGCAATGATGGTGCTAGTGCTATTTTTAAAGGACACGGACTTCCAGCTCTCGCTGATTTCGTTCAAAGGGGGGGGGGGGGGGCGGGGGTTGGGGGGGGGGTCAGGGGGGGGGGGGGAGTTATGTTCTGACTGTTTGTCGCTGATGTCCGCGCATCGCTTTTGATCAACTTCTCGTCATGTCCGTCCGTGCCTTGGGAGGCTGGGTCGTTGGGGGGAGAGCTCTTGTTCCCTTCTTTGTTCTTTGGTGGTGTCTGGCTCCTGTTTCCTCCTTTGGGGTCACAGTCCAAGGCCCGGTTTATTTGGCCCGCACCCTACTACCCTGTTTGAGGGGGGTTGATTTTTACTACCCCCCTCCCCTATAAGTGTGTCTGTATTCTCTGGAGGGGGGTGTTGTACCCTCCATTGCCCAGGGAGTGCATGGACGAAGGATGCTAAACCTCCCTGGGGTCCCTATTTATTTTGATGGTTGGTGACGGTACGCAGGCGAGCGGGGAGTCACGCGGTGTCGGAGTGCCATCTAGGGTACCTCGCCCCCCTAGGTTGTCACACCCCCCTATTCCGCAGAGTGGACCTTCCAGGAATGTCCTTCTCTACGGCCCAATACGGAAAAGATGGACCCCGGGGCCGGCCGCCAGCCCCCGGGCGCGCCCAACCGAGGAGCTCGGTGTGTGTGTGTGTGTTGGGGAGGGGGGGGGGTGGGGTAAGGGGGGGGGGGGGGGGCTAGATGCGCGCCGCCGGCCCCCGGGACCCTCTCTCCGCTAGGTCAAAAAGCCTCCCGGTAGATACCTATGGGGCATTCCCTCGAACTCCTGGGGGGTGGGGGGGGGGGGAGGGGGCTATCTTAACGTACCGGGGGCGGAAAAATAAAGGAAAGTAACGTGTACAGACAACAACAACAAAAAAAAAAGAAAAAAAAAAAAAAGAAAAAAAGAAAAAAGAAAGGATGATGTGATGGGTGGTTCCCGGGCACAATGATCGTAATCGAGCTTATTATAATTATATACAAAGTCAGGTTGTGTTACGCCGGCTGACCTCCGCCGATCTCTCCGACAATATTTCACTTCCCAATGCTTTTCAGCCCTTCTCAGTAAATCTCATAAGCTAAAACCGATGTTGTTCGTCGTTATATTTCGTCCGAAAGCCGGGATGCAGCGATCGCTCTTTTCTTCGCTGATGTTGTCGAAATCAATGAAGCGGCTGATTAAAAATGGTGCCCATTCAGTGTCCATTCCATTTTAAAAGCGATTTAGCGCGTTTAGAATAGCTCGGAGCACTTCTAAAGTTACAAGCGAAAATCGTCGCTAAAATGGTGTTAAACGTTCCGTGCATCGCATCTAAGCGCGCTAAGCACGATTTTTTCAAACGATTTTTAATTTTCACTTTTAAAACTGTTTTACAATTTAGAAGTCTATCGTGCATCATATCTAAGTGCGCTAAACACGATTTTTTTTTTTACAAAACGTTTGTAAATTTTCACTTTTAACAGTGTTTTAAGAGTTAGAAGGCTGTCAAGCATCCGACCCCTGTTTTGTATGAGCTTGCGTGCGTTTTCCACAATACGTTCGCAAACATCATAACAAAATAGAGAGACTGTCTTCCTAAATCAAGGAGAGCGTCAGCTCATACACATGTAAATCACTGACGTGCTGGTGCTTTGCGTTCATATTGTGTAAAACACTGACGCGTTTGGTGCTTTTGCGTTACCGTCACTGTCTGGTTCTTCTGATGACATCGAAGTGTCTTGTTCTTGACATATTTTCGCATTGAATTTTTATTTCGAAAACGTTGAAGAGTTATAAAGCTGGCTAACGAAGTCATCCAATGTCTTTCTACAAAGTAGCTATATCTAAAATTTGAAGTGCATATAATCAAAGTTACGGACTCCAATGTGGGTCAGTTGACTTTCTGTAAACGGTCTTTTAACTCTTCAATGAGACGTCCAATTCAATATGCTCGGATGCTGGCCTAGACACCCCCAGAATGAAGCATTTCCTCTATTTTCAAGCTTGTACGTAAGCAAACTTTGGAGATTTTCATGTTTACATACCTACGCACACACACACGCACACGCACACACACACACACACACACACACACACACACACACACACACACACACACACACACACACACACGGCGTGTCGCGCCAAAAGTACTTTCAACAGCAAGTTTAGCTCATTCTACCCCAACACCAAAACATCCTTAAATTTTGCCCCTGTCCTCTCAAGACTGCATTGCAGTGCAGGACACAGATCGACCATGATAGTTCAAGGGTGATGCCAGGATAGCTTGGCGCCCGTAGGCGCCAAGCTATTCTGGCATCATCCTTGAACTATCCTGGTGGATCCTTATTTTGCTGTGGTGTGTCTGGGGTAGAATGAGTTAAAGTAGCTAGACGTGACGTCATTTTGATCTTGTTACTTCTTTACAGCAATCTCAGGCCTTTGCTACGGAATGCGCTCCGACCAGCCCCATTTCAAAGTCTAATGTAGTTTCAATACAGTAGACAAAATGGTGATAAAAGCAAGTAGTGATTTTCTCTGTCCACTAAATAGATAGTGCAGCTTGTTGTGGCAAAAATGAATAGTCGGAACATGATATTTGACGTCACCTTACCTATTTTTGTTTAGATGTGTCACTTTTTAGATGGTTGAATCTTTTTCTTACACACCTCCTTTGCGCCTTCGGGAAAAGCTGTATCACACAACGTGAGACACAGCTTGTGCGCATCACACAATATGTGATACAGCTTGAAGTTGGTGTGTGAACGGCCACGCGTGTACGAAATTTTCTTGTACGAAGTCAACGAAAAGGTACGGGCAGTCGAAATTGAAACATGACCTACTTTCAGTTCACATGCAATGACATCATTATCATGTCTCGCGCTATTACATCATCATGTACCAACATTTGTCTGACACTGATTACTAACTGTTGACGTCATACTACAAAATAAACTACGCCAGGACCTTTGCCAAGCCATGATGGCGGCTCTGCTGCTTTCTAAGCGTGTGCCCAAAATCAGCTTATGTCGGATTACAATAAGGTGATTAAGAAATAGATTCTTTCATCGCTTTCGCTCGTAGGATACGGGTGTAAAACCGCTTGAGTAAGATTCCCAGTATCACCTCAAGAACGATGTAAGAATAATATACTATTTAACCTTACGGCACATTATCTTGAAACGCACACACTAGCTGATGGTTGTCTGACCACCTATACTTTTAACCCCTTCGCTAGCAGTGGTCACGAATTGCATGTCAGAAACGACTGCATGCTGACCAATATTGGCGTGAAGAAGACATATATAAGCGGGGCAAAATTAGGCACAAAGAACATAGGACTAACAAGAGACATAAATCCGGACCCCCATCCATCCACCCCCCTCCCCCCCCCCCCACACACACACACACTTCCCCCTCCCTGTTTTTTGGGTTTTTTTTTTTTCGGCCAGTGGAAAGCGTATTTTGGCCTCTGGGCACCTTCTGTCTGAAGTTAAAGGTCCCAAACAAAACGCTTGACCCCTACCCTCATCCCGTGTCCAACATATTCGGCGGGGTGCGGGACCATGAGATCTTACGGTACAAGCTGGTTATCCGCCGCGACGTTACCCTCCATCGTTGCTGGCCTTCCTTTGTTGTAAACGTGACCTCTCTAAAATACAGAAAATATTGACTGATTTGTGGTGTATGATTTCACTCCGAGATTGTAGCGTCATTAGCGTGGCGTCACTATTCTTATAGCGTTACATTATTGACACTTAGTTATATTTTTCAAGAAAATGATAGCGCCCGTAGAAAATCTCATGGGTTGCGTTGTGTAAGCAGTTTGTTTTCTTTTTAACGTTACTTCGGCACGGAAGTGCCAGATGAAAGTTGATCTGAATGCAGGTCGCAGTGAATCTGTTCGGAAAGCAAACTTCAAACAGCTGCTTCCAATTATCATAGATTTAACTCATTTGAGACGAACGGCATCCCGATACGCGGCTTTAGCCGCGTATCCGGATGCTATTCGTCTCGAATGAGTTAACCTTACTGCTTGACAGTGCACGTTAACGCGCCTAGCCTACTGGTCCTTGTATCTGTTCCAGAGAGGTGGAGCGAAAGACGACCACAGCTCGTGAGGCCGACTCCACCAAAGTGACGCCGACCTGCGTCACGGAGAGCAAGCGCACCAGCCAGCAGCAGGACACGCCCGTGATGCAGGTGTTCCAGCAGGACACACCGCGTGCGCAGGTGTACCAGCACCAGACCCTGTCCGTGCGGCCTCGCGTCTCCGTGCAACACGCCCAGACCCCGGGTCGGTGGTGGCACGGCTACAACGGCCTGGTATGGTCCACGCCGCAGGCTGTAGGAGGAGGACAGTTGCGGTGTCGGGCAACAGTGCACCTGGGCGGCGGAATGGACGAGTGGTGCACGGCCAACTGTAACGCCAACTACTGCCCCGCCTCCATGTGCGTGTGTACGCACAGCCAGGACGCCTGGTCGCCGACCTATGAAGTGTACCACCCCCACAGTCCCGCCTGGATCAGACACTCCCCCTACCCCCGCTTCCACACCGCCTACAGGGGCATCACGCCGTTACGCACCGCCGTGCAGCTCCCAGACAGCTCGCAGCGTGCCGAGGTGCCGTCCAAGTCCATCTTCTCTCCTCCCGCCGGCTACAACGCGGCGCCGCACAAGAAGAGCAACACTGAGGACCTGAGAGCCACGTACCCGCCCTTCTCACCGCGCGAACAGGAGGTGGACGACACCAAGCACGCGATGCAGAAGCGGCAGGGTGGGGCAGGGGGTAGCCACAGCAGCACGGGGTATGTATTGACATCGGGGTGGGAGAGGAAGCGAATGGTGTGCCGGGCTGTGGGACGCTACACAGGACTGGCTGAATACGACGAGTGGTGTAGCAACAACTGTGCGCAGGCCATGTGTCCCCTCATGATGTGCCAGTGCGACACCTTTTGAGTGAACTGTACAGTCCACAACCACTGACACACTGTACAGTCGTCCGCACACACCCTGTCATTTCTTCCGTCTGATCAGCAGCTAGAACAGATCAGTTTACGCCTGTGGGAGCGGAACTCTCCTCCACGCCACTACACGTAAAGAACAGAAAACTGACACTGTCTGAGCCCAGTACATACACATCCCTCACTGGTACTGACTACTATAACTTCCTCGATCCGCAGCGCCGGCATGCATAGCGGGTCGAAAGAGGCCGGTAACCAGTGTGGAGACACGCATGTCAGTTACGGCTCAGGATAGCGGATTGAGGTGTTCAGCAGTCAGTGTGGCCTATCTTTAGCTGACGGACTGGGTTCGGGCCGTGTCAGTGACCTCCGTCTGACGAACAGCTAGAAGGAACTTGAACAAACCTAAGCCGGCAAGCAGCGTCAATTATCAAGAGCTCCGCAAGGGGCTCACGACAAACTATGTCTCTTGGTGATGCCGGGAAGGGTATTTTGAATGACTGTACGTTATATAAGATATACACTGTGACTGGAAAACTGGCCGTGGTCAGCCGCTCCCGAGTTAAGTGGTGGCGCGACAGCGGTGCGGTAGGCGACGCGATGAAAAAGTTGCTGAGCGGCGGGCTTAGAAGAGCATCTAGTGTACCCAATGCACAATAGGCCATCAGGCCGACGTCGGCCGCCGTTGGCCCGCGCACAACCGTGCGCGGGCCAACGGCGGCCGACGTCGGCCCAATGGCCTATTGTGCATTGGGTATCCATACAGCGGTGCGACTTGAGGAATCGCGCCTTTTTAGATTGGAATTAACAACAACAAAAACAACACACACACTCAAAGTATCGCCTACTGAAAGCCATGTTCCCTTTACTATGAGGCGACAATATTTGGTCGCGGTCTCAGTGGCTGTCGTCTGCCGCTCTGCGTCCGCCTATGGATGCACTAGCTGATTCTTTATGTCTATGTTAGTATTTTGTCTCGCTGCCACCACATCCTCCGTTTTGCTGTCGCTCTGCCGTCGCGTCGATATACTTCAACAAGAAACAGAGGCGACCCAGTTGGATTTGCAATACGATGGGTAACGGCATTTGTAATCATGGTTCTGAACACATGATGGCATTTGTTATCATCTTGTTTTCATTGTGAATATAGAATTTGTAACAATTGGTGACCAGTGAGGAGACAACAATAATGTTATTGTACATACTTGTCAATGATGGAGACTACGCATGTTAAAAATCGCAATACTCTGTACATACCGTTGTCATACATCACGTTAAACAAGACTGTACAGCCGAAGTTATCCCTAAATCAAAATCAGGTCATTAGAGGCACGTGAACGTATTCAGTGGACTATGCCTCGGAAGGCAGTGAATGGACACTGTAGCGTTGATGAGCATGCACAACGCCGCTTACTTTTAACGTTATTAGGCTTAACTTATTCAAGGTGCCCCGCATCAATAGGTGCGGAAGTGTTCGGCACTATAGCGTTGCCGCCATCAACACTACACGAGACTTTCGCAGCTGCGGGGCTGCTTGAAAGAGTTAACCCGGATGAGCCTGTTTTACGCGGTCTAGTTGCCGCCGATGGAGCCGCTCACTGCTAGCACGTGACATTGTTTTATAAACGCCTATGAAACCTGCAATGGACGATGTTCGGAAGTTACGTGTGTCGACAGAGACAGTAGATCAAGCTTTTAATCTACTGTCAAGAGACGCGCAGTATTTGACCTGGTTCTGAGTTCGGAAAATCGTCTGTGTATTGGATCGGGTCGTGCGAGCGACTGGCAACTGTCACCACTTGTTTGTTGTGTTACCTTTAACCTCACCTCTAATGTGTAAATACACGTATTGTGAATGTTATTTAAGCTGTGGACAAGACGTATACGGGACGGTGGCCATTTCAGTCTCTGATTCTCCCTTGCCAGTTTCAGGAACAAGATGGGCAGTAGTTTTAGTCAGCCTTTTTGGATCATGACGATTGTACTAAGTCTGTCGAACTATATCCCCAGACAAGGCCTCCGTCTTTGTTTCAAGGAGTGGGGAAGGGGGGAGGGGGGGGGGGGGGGTTAGGACTGAGGCCTCGGATCGCAAGGTTGACTTGTTGGCGGCTACAGCATGCTGGTGGCGAGGTCGTGGCGGCAACGATATTTTGGATCCTCACGCTCTCGGATGACTGGGTTCAAGCTGATGTAGCCAACTCTGCATACCAGATCAGGTGAATTATTAGACTCCCTTCACACACACAAAATCCTCATGTGGAACACGTGAAGTGTTCATCTCGGCTGTCTAGAAAGTATCTAAGAGAAACATTGGACTCATGATTAAAGATTGCTTTTTCCCTCCCAGGAAACCTTCACAAGAGGTATTTTAAAAGAATGTTATTTACAGCAATATGATGTTATTTTGCTTTTGGAGAAAATATATTTCCTTGTTTACGTCATATATTATGACGTGAAGTCTTTTTACCCCAACATCTATTACTGAGGCTAAAATGGCGGGAACTCTGAAATCGTTCCCATTGAAGCCGCTGTCGTGGCGTGTGCATCGTTTAGAGGCTTCTCCGACTTTGCAAGAAACGCTGAATTAAAAACCGAAATTATACCAAAACTTTGACATTTTTCACACTTTTTGCGACCCTTGACCTATCCGAGGGGTCATCCAAATTCGTCTGCAATGGAAGGTCTTAATATCATGTGCCTCTATACTAAGTTTGGTCTTGAAGTTGAAAATAGCATTTGAGAAAAGCAATTGTCAAAAGAGATCAAATTTTAAATCTGTCTTGATCCCCCGTGGCCTTGGTCTTTGAGAGAAGTCACTGAAATTGGCATCCTTAGAAAGGTCTCGCCACAATGTGTCCTTGGGCCAAGTTATGGCTTCAATGGTCTCCGAGAAAATTCCAACGTTAACGTTTACCACGAATGAGGGACAACACACCTCCAGTGACCACTCACATTTTGTGAGGGGCATAGGAATACGAAGGTCTCATCATCAAATAACATAAAGCTACCTTTCTGTGAAATTTGATTTAAAAAGTTTGCAGAAACGCTGATAAAAAAAAGAGTATTTCGGTCTGTCGACCTCTTGTAACCCATGACCTTTTAGAGGGGTCATCCAAATTAGTGTGCTTAGGTCTCATCATCAGGTATATTTGTACCAAGTTTGATGGCGCATTTGAATATAGTGTTTGGGAAATAACTGATTATCGTCAAAATATGACATTCGTTTTACTTATTTTTAGAACCCGTGTGACTTTGACGTCTGCGAGAGGTCACTGATGTGGATCTGTTTAAATAAGTCTTGCCACAAAGCATCATTGGGCCAGGCTTGAAGACTGTGGCTTCAGTCTCAGAGAAAACGCCAAGGGCGCATTTTCCAAATTTCGGCGGTGTCACACAACTATGTTCCAGTTGCAGGAGGTGAATCGACCATGATAATTCAAGGGTAGTGTCAAGGGTAGTGCCTGATGGCGCCAAGCTAATCTGGCAATAACCTTGAATTATCATGGTCGATCCATCACCTGCTGTAGGGCGTTCGGGATACATGGGTTAAAGTTTACCACGGACGACGGCAGACGGACGAGCACCGACACTTAATTTTGTTACCGCACGTGAACCCAAAATGAGTCCGGTACCACCGAGACGATTGCCTTCGAAAAAAGATTAAACAAGAAAGGCAAAGCCATTATGGCTCACGTGTATGACCGATTTACATGTGTGACCATTGTGACAAGGGCTGGCTTCTGCAGCAGCAAAATCCATGTTTTTTTGAAAATGTAAGCATTTTTCACATATCTGTCAACCCCCCTGTGACCCTTGTAATGAGTCGATTAAAATAGTATGCATAGGAAGGTCTTATCATCTATCTTTGTACCAAATTTGGCTGAAAAGTTTGCAAAAATGTTGGTAATATCTACAATTTTATAAAAAATCAGCATTTTACACATATTTGCCAGCCTCTTGTGACCCTTGACCTTTGCAAGGGGTCATCCAAATTAGTATGCATAGCTAGGTCTTACCATCAGGTATCTCTGTACCAAATGTGGGTTTGATGTTGTGAATAGTATTTGGAAAAAAACCCACATCTTTTGTCAAAATATGGCTATTTTTTACCTATTTCTTGAGCTCTTGTGACCCTTGACCTTTCTGAGGGATCATCCAAATTAGTGTACATAGAAAGGTCTTCCCACCAGGTATCTCTGTAGCAAGTTTGGGTTTAAAGTTGTGAATAGTATTTGAAAAAAACAAACAACATCTTTTGTCAAAATATAGCTATTTCGGACCTATTTGCTGAGCCCTTTGTGACCCTTGACCTTTCCTAGGGGTAATCCAAATTAGTATGCATAGATAAGTCTTACCATCATGTATCTCTGTACCAAATGTGGGATTGAAGTTGTGAATATTATTTGAGAAAAAACATCTTTTGTCAAAATATGTCTATTTTTCACCAAATTTGGCTGAAAAATTTGCAAAAATGTTGGTAATACCTACAATTTTATTTTAAAAAATCAGCATTTTACACACATTTGCCAGCCTCTTGTGACCTTGACCTTTGCAAGGGGTCATCCAAATTAGTATGCATAGATAGGTCTTACCATCAGGTATCTCTGTACCAAATGTGGGTCTGAAGTTGTGAATAGTATTTGAGAAAAAACATCTTTTGTCAAAATATGGCTATTTTTCACCTATTTCCTGAGCTCTTGTGACCCTTGACCTTTCCAAGGGATCAACCAAATTAGTATGCATAGGAAGGTCTTACCATCAGATATCTTTGTACCAAGTTTGGTTTGAAGTTGTGAATAGTATTTGAGAGAAAAAAAAATATGTCAAAATATGCTATTTCTGACATTTCCTGATCCCCTGTGACGACCTTTGTGAGAGGTCACTCAAACTGGGTATGTTTAAAAAGGTCTTGCCACAAAGTATCCTTGGGCAAAGTTTGAAGAATCTGGCTTGAATAGTCTCCCAGAAAATGCCAACGTTAATGTTTACCTTGGACGACGGCGGACGGACGGACGGACGACCACTGGCCCAAAACATAGACTCACTTTTGCTTCGCACGTGAGCCAATTAAAACATTCTCCCTCTCCTAAGAAAGTTGTTGACGAGCATTGCTAAAGCACTATATTTATCTGCTCCTATTGTTTTGCAATGGCGCCTGGTGTTGTCAGATGCACCCAAGTTTCATCGCACTACAGGCCTGCGCCTGAACGCCTTTAACCCATTCAGTTCTGACACACTACAAGAAAATTATAAATCGACTACGTTCAAGGGTAGTGCCAGAATAGCTTTGCGTCTAGAGGCGTCAAGCTATATTGGCACCACCCTTGAAATGTTCAGTTCCCTGAGCTTTAAACTTCAAATACAACTCCGGAACTGGTATCTCGACCTCGGGACTCGGGCGTGTTAACTTTTGCGTGTCGCTAGCGATTTTAGTCAAGCCGACTCCCGCAGGAATCACCTCCGCCAAACTCGCGATCGACACCTACCCATTGCGCAAAATGCCATCGGGTATTGGGCTAAAAGGGTTTCTTATCTGGTAGATCTATGTCGGTACCGGGATGGCACGAAGACCCAAAAGTGTAGAATTGTTGCAAGTGTATCTACAATGTACCGTACGATTGTCCTTTACCAAATATATCAAAGGCGCTCTCAACCGTCTGTGACGTCAATTTTTAAAGGCTTCCAGATTTTGATGTCAAGTAAAAACTGGTATAAGCAGCCTACCTGCCAGATTTTAGCACTGCTATTTCAAAGTTTACTAGGTTTGTAAACAACATTCCTTGACTTTGTGATTTTCAAAAGTATACTGATCAACAAAAGAAACGCGAATTTTTCACCATAACGCTTTTCTTCGTAAATATGCTTTAATCCGGGTTATTTTGACGTCATTTATTAGAAAATGTTATGAAGAGTAGAATGTTTAGTCTTAAAAAATCGCACATCGATGACTTATGACGTCATCAGTGACACTACCATCACAGGATATTGAAAGTGAAATAGAGAGCATCTGCAGAGGACACAGCTGAAAGCCAACCAATGTGCAGTGTCACTAGGGTCCGTGTGCATGAAAGTCAGGCCTGTTTGGTCTTGACCTACTTCGTTTGTTAAAGGCACCTAAATAATCAACATGACCTACAAACATGAAAATCAAAAAATGTTCTTTATTTTTAGGTTAGCGGCCATATTTACCTGATCAAATGAATATGGGTGTGTTCTTGATCTCTGTCAGTCACTGGAGCATAAAAAATGGTTTGAAAGTAATTCATATTAAATCAAATAAGATTTATTAAGAAAATGATGTGCACCAAAAGTTCTGGTTCTCTAATGAATTTTTCGAGTCAAATTTCGTTTGAGGCAGTTAATAACATCATAAGCAATCCACACAACTTGTGTGTTAAAACATATCACAGGAAACTTGCTTCACAGAGTGTCTAGTTTTGCTTATTTTCACCACTAATGAAACCCAAGGTTGCTATGGGCGATAACTCATCCAATTTTTGTGTGAAGGTAGCTCAGACAGTAGGCTGAACATCTGAAGTAAGCAACACATAAAATTTTATTGTTTTGCTGTCAGGGTGGCTCTCTGTGTGTTTGCGGGTAGGCTTACAGACACTTTTCGCGTTTTTAATGGAAGTCAGTATATTTACTCCAAATAGCGCTACCGGAGTACCGGCTTTGCCTGAAATTCCGGAAAGACGCCAATGTGAGTTGGCACGCGCAGGAAGGGTTTTCTACTGGCCATTGTGCGCAACGGGGGAACTCTCATACCGTCACGTGACAGGAAGCGCAGACATGGCTTTCATTTTGCGACATTCAAACGTCATAAATTAGCTCTTTTGTCCAGTATTATTGTAGGAACATCCATAAAGAAAATATTTCGATTTTCAAACACTTAAAAAAAATGTTTGGTTATTATCCCTCTAACTCATTCTGCCGCAAGATATGGTTCGAGCATGATCAAGGGTGATGCCAGAATAGCTTGGCGCCTATGGGCGCTAAGCTATTCTAGCATCACCCTTGAACTATCATGCTCGATCTGTGTCCTGCACTGAAATGCAGTCTTCAGAGGACAACGGCAAAATTTGGCGAGTTCGGCCTTAGGGTACAATGTCGAAGGATAGGGTACGTGTCGCGATGAAAACTGGTTGCTTCCGCTGACCTAGCAAGAGCAGTCTGCTCCAGGTCGAGCTTTGCTTCCTAACAATTGTTGATACAACCGATTTTCAATATTGTCTTGCTCAACTAAGACTTGTAAATAAAATGACATGCGTATCTTTTCACAATCCACGTGAATAGGCACACGTAACAGAGGTTTTCTACTGCCCATGTTGCAAGTTAGCCGAACGTTTCTACGTACAAAAAAGTTAATGTCTTTTGTTTTACGACATTCAGACTTCACAATATAACTCTTTTGTCCAGCATTATTGTAAGATTTACTAACATTTATAGGGGACATGTTGCACACCAATAACCATTTACTGTCTGCAGCGGGTCGCATTAACATCAGTGGAAAGCCAGGTCAGGCTGCAGTGATGTGTACCTTGTATGTCTAAAAGATGTTTATTACACTGTGCATGCAGTCACCGGCACTGTGAACAGTACTGGTGGCTGCACACACAAGGTTTATTGTCCATGATCGTTCTCTAGTATGGTCCATTATTTTGTGCGTTTTGTTATTATCATGTTTGTGTGCATGCGTGTTCACGAAGAGAGCATTTTATACGTGTATGTAGATTATCGAAAGACTTTTTGCACATCTTGATACTTTTTCAATAAAATGTGAAACATTTTTAACTTCGTGTGTTGTGTCATATGCGGCATATGGGATGAGAGACACATAAACACACACACACACACACACACACACACACACACACACACACACACACACACACATGGGGCGTAAAAAGTGATGAGAAAACACATTAAATTGTATTGTTACCTTCATATTTATTTATGTTTACGGAACAAAAGGTACACCCAACATGGACCGAAACAGATAGGATGATAGTGTTTCCCTTCTGCTGGAGTAGAACACACGCTCTTGACATTCAGTCGGCACTCACGGCTTCTCTGAGAACACGCCGTCATTGCCTCCAAGTGTCGTCTGGTAAACAGCAGTGCAGATCGGAAAATATTAGATATTACGTAACCCATCAACTCCTAGAACTTAAATGACTTCAGCTCTATAGAGTAAAAGCCATTTAGTTCTGAGTTTCAGTAAGCGATAATTAACACTCACAAACCAGATAGGTGAGGCTAGCGCTGGCGGAACAGTACACATACCAAGGAGAATTACTCAGCGCTAGACAAACAGTTAGATCCGGCCCTGCCGGCGCCGAGCTAATCTGGCACTGCCCTTGAATTATCGTGGACGATCCAGCTCCTGCAACTGGTGAACAGTCGTTAGATGACGCCTCCAAAATTTGGGAAATACGGCCGTCGGCCGGGCTGAATGAGTTAATTGTATAATATGTTATCAGGGATGTATATGATAGTCTTGTTTTTTAAATGCGTATTTTTCTGTGGGCTGGCGATTGGATGCCTGTGAGGAGGGGGCAGGTATGTCAAGCGCTGAGTAAATCCCCTTGGTATCTGTACGGATAATTAACAAGTGTATCAAAGACGATACAAAATATCGTATTTACTTCTATGACATAATTATGATCCAGTGTTACAAGGAGTTCACACCATGGAAATTTGACTTCAGTCAAATAAAATGTTCTGCGTACTTTGCGTACTATTACCATCGCAGATTCTTCTCCGTCTTTGTCAGTTTCTACGACACTAAAGAAGACATTTGTCGTACACTCAGATAAATTACGCAGTCATTGCGTCTTAAAATGTTTCTCGTAACGCGCCGGCCTGACAAATATAACGCATTCTGATATAGTAGAAACATAAAGATCATATGAAAACTAATCATTCCATTAAAATAAACATGATGATAATGCAGGCACATATCATTTTTTCTTTAACTCATTCGCGGCCAGCCGCATCCGGATGCGCGGCATAAGCCGCGCATCCGGATGCGGCTGGCCGCGAACGAGTTAAACAGTTATCATTATTTATGTCATAACTTTGCGAGAAACATTTTCGCAGCTAGGTAACATTTCTGTTTCAAACAAGACACAGAAGCTTATACTTCCTTTCCGCGGAACTTTGTGGAAACAAGAACACACACACACACACACACACACACACACACACACACACACACACACACACACACACACACACACACACCCACCGTTTGTGAAACATTAGTAATCACTGCTTTGTCACTGTGACTGACACGTCACGTAAAACTTAACCCATTCAGCCCTGACGCACTACAGCAGGAGACGGGTCGATCATGATAACTAGGGCAGTGCCAGTGCTAATCTGGCACTGCCCTTGAATTATCATGGTCGATCCAGCTCCTGCAACTGGTGCATAGTCGTTAGATGACGCCTCCAAAATTTGGGAAATACGGCCGTCTGGCTGAATGAGTTAATTGTATTATATGTTATGCCTTATGCACGATCGTTTTGCATAATTAGCTGAGTTTTGTCACTTTGTCCTTCCGACAGCTCACTGAAATGAGTAAGTATTCAAGTGTCTCAAAGAAGTAAAGGGTGGTCCTTGTACCTGCGAAACCCATGTTTCCTGAAAATGTATATATTTTCACACATCTGTGAACTTCTCATGATCTTTGATCTAAGTATCTTATAGAAAGATCTTATCATCGGCTAACGATACACGTTGAAAACTTTGCAGAAATGCACATTAAAAACTAATGTTCTGTCTATTAAATAGGCATTTCAGTTCACACATTCGCCAATCTCTTGTGATCCTTGACCTTTCCGGGGTCATCCAAATTAATACTGTGCAAGAAAAAAATCTTACCCGCCTCAGGTATCTTTGTACCAAGTTTGGTTTGAGGCTGAACATTGTAGCTGAAAAAAAATAATTGTCAAAATATGGTTATTTGGACGGACCTGTGTGTTGACAACCTTCCTACCCTTCTCTTGACAAAATCATTGTGAGTTGGCACATGTAACAGCGGTGTTCTACTGCCCCTCAGGGTACACATCGCAAAGGAACTCTCCTGCGTAGGAAAGGGGAAAACGAGCAGAAAACTTTTTACGACATTCAAACCTACCCAGTAAGTAAAGGTCCTCGGGCCCATGACAGCCGCAGTGGGCCGGCACACGCGGCGGCCGTCGTGGGCCCGAAGACGTTTTGCTACTGGGGAAAGCAATTAGTTCTTTGGTGCAGCATTATTGCTAAGAACATTTATGAACAACTGACATATTGCGATGGCTGCACGCACGAAGGCGGCTTTCTCATGGGCACCGGCTGCTTATCCCTTTTAGCCCCACGAGTGCTTTTCAACAAATTTTGGAAGTGTAGTACTGAAAGACTATGTACCAGTTGCAGGAGATGGAGTGATCATGATAATTTAAGGGTAGTGCCAGATGTGCATGGCGCCACAAGGCGCCAAGCTCATCTGGCACTATCCTTGAATTATCATGATCAATCCATCTCCTGCTGCATGGTCCCGGGAGCGCTAAATGGGTTTAGGGTACAACCGGCGACAGTCTTGCGCGGTATGGCGGCTGTAAGCGTGTACTGAAAAGCATCGCAAGGCCAGCCGGCGCTAGCATGGTTACCGGCAGTCGACTGTGTTGCGCCTTTTTAACTCATATTCAGCCCCGGCAGAGCACAGCACGACATGGATCGAGCATGATAGTTCAAGGGTGGTGCCAGAATAGCTTGGCGCCCATAGGCGCCAAGCTATTCTGCCACCAACCTTGAACTATCATGCTCGATCTGTCTCTAGAATTGTATTACAGTAGTTTCAGTAGAGGGCAACTTCAAAATCTGGGGATTTCGGTCCTGGGGCAGAATATGTTACAGAAACCTGTCACCGAACTGTAGTAGTGACCTTCTGACCTGCCAAAGCCACATCTAGAACTCGGACGTGGCACTGTTCTTCGAGTACGTGTGGACAAGCAGGATGAAGGGGATATTGAAGCCTGAGCCGAAGAAGAGACAGAATATTCCTGCCACCTTGTAGCGATTGCTGATGTCTATCGGAATGTTCTGAAAGAGAGTCAAAAGCGATTTAAGCAGCAATCGTGTGCACAGCCGGCATATTCAGTTTAGTTAAGAGCGAAACTTCTACACAATGTATCAACGCAAAAGCGGGGGTTCTAAGACAAAACAAGAAAGGCGAAGCCCTTATGGCTCACTCTATCTTCTTCAAGGTCTGTGCCGACAGCCAGTCCTTGTGGTGGTGTTTCCTGAACCCTACAGTGTCTTTGCAGGTTGAGTTCAGCGCCTAACTGCCTTCCACCGCTGCTCTGTGGTGACCGCCTCCTCTTCATTTACTAGCTCCTGTAGCGCTTGAAACCGGTTGGACAGCACCAGTTTGAACTCTTCTCTAACTCCAGTTTCTCTCAGGAGGCCTACATTATAGCGCTGTCTTCTTGTTGTCTCTGTGCGGCTTTTCTTTAGCTTGAGCTTCATTCTTAAGGTAAGCAGATGGTGGTCTGAGGCGACATCTGCTCCCCTCCTCACTCGAACATCTTGAAGGGATCTTCTAAATTTCTTGCTAATGCAGATATGGTCTATTTGGTTCTCTGTAGTATGGTCAGGTGAGACCCAAGTTGCTTTGTGTATTCTTCTGTGTGGGAAGATGCTGCCTCCAATGACAAGTCGGTTTAGAGCACAAAAGTCTACAAACCTCTCCCCGTTCTCACTCATCTCCGAGCCTAGTCCCTGTCTCCCCATCACCTCTTCGTATCCGGTGTTGTCCTCCCCTATTTTGGCATTAAAATCGCCCATGACGATGGTGATGTCTCGCTCCGCACATTTGTCCACGGCACTCTGGAGTCGGTCGTAGAACTCTTGTTTCTCTTCCTCGTCACTGTCATTGGTGGGCGCATAACACTGGATGACGTTCAGCTTGACCTTTTTCTTGGTTCTAAAGGCTGCTGTGATAATTCTTGGCCCAAGAGGTTCCCAGCCCATCAGCGCTCTCTGTGCCACTGGTGACAGCATGAATGCTACTCCTTCTGTATGGGGGGCATTCTCCTCTTCATGACCTGAATACAGAATCATCTCCCCACTTAACAGCCTTTTCTGGCCAGACTGCGTCCATCTGGCTTCACTGATACCTAGCAGGGAAAGGTTGTACTTTTGCATTTCCGCTGCTATCTGGGCGGCCTTGCTGCTCTGGTACATGGTCTTGACATTCCATGTGCCCATGGTTGTGTCCCTGGATAGAGAGAGGCGGCTCGGTCCTGTGGCTTCCGAAGACTTCCGGCTTTCACCACAGGACGTCATAAGTCTTCTAGTAGAAGAACCTTCCTCCTCCAGGAAAGGAATTACTGTTAGTCTTTTCGTCGGCGTTTTTGTAGCTATTTTCTTTTTTGCAGGGTGGGGAAGCTACCCCCACGCCCAACCCCCTTACTAGGAGGACCAGGGGTTTTCTGTCGGGGTCACCTTCCCTTAGACCATGTTGGTTCACGGCACCTTATTTCATTCGGTGCACCCCTTTCACGAGGGACCCCCTATCCACCACCCAGGGGACGCGCCTCAACGCCATATGGTCCCAGCGCGAGGTGAGGTTTGAATAGTCTCCAAAAATTGCCAACGTTAAAGTTTACTAAAGACTACAGATGTGAAGACTGTAGCTTAAATAGTCTCCGAGAAAATGACAACGTTAAAGTTTACTACGGACGACGGCGGACGAACGACCACCAGCCCAGAACATAGACGCACTTTTGCTTAGCACGTGAGCCAAAAACTACAATTCTTTTTTTTTTAAATGGCATTTTTCATACACCTGCTGACCTCCTGTGACCCTTGACCTTTCCAAGGGGTCATTCAAATTAGTATGCATAGAAAGGTTTTATCATCAGGTATCTTTATACCAAGTGTGGGCTTGAAGTTGAAAATAGTATTTGAGAAAAAAACAGTTTTTGTCAAAATATGGCTATTTTTTTAAAACATATTCTTTACCTTAATCTTTGCGAGGTGACCACTAAATTTGTATGCATAGAAAGTTCTTATAACCAGCCACCTTTGTACCAAATCTGACTAGAGTTGGGAACAAGACTTTGATAAAATCTATAAATCTATCAAAAACTGTTATTTTTCACACATTTGCCAACGTCCTCTGACCCTTGAACTTTCCGAGGGGTCATCCAAAGTAGTATGCACAGAAAGGTCTTACCATCAGATATCACTGTAACAAGTTTGGGTTTAAAGCTGAAAATAGTATTTGAGGAGAAACTATTTGTGTCAAAATATGACTATTTTTACCCCTTTCTGGACCCTGTGAACTTGAGAGAGGTCACTGAAATTGGCATGTTTAGAAAGGTTTACCACAACAGTACTCTGCGCTAAGTTCAAAGTCTGAGGTTTGAATAGTCTCCAAGAATCGCCAACGTTAAAGTTTACTAAAGACGACAGACGCCGGATGGCCCATCACATAGACTCACTTTTGCTATCGCACATGATAAGGCGAATCACGACATCGCCGCCTCGCATTTCAAGATTTCCATTTAAAATCGTATTAAAATACAATAAAATAACAAGAATGGTAAAGCCCTCAAGGCTCATGTGCATATTAATTATCACATAAAGAATTACCTTTGTGACCTTGACCTTCCAACAGGTCACTGAAATAAGCATAATTATGTTTAAGTTTTCTAACATAAAATAAGGAAAGGGTTGCCATTTGTATCCGCAAAATCCATCTTTTCTCAAAATTTACGCATTTTTTCACTTTTGTCAACCTCCCATGAGCTTGACCTTTTTGAGTACCTGTAGTAAACCAGATTAGTATGCATAGAAAGGTCTTTCATCTGCTACCTTTCTGCCAAATTTGGTTGAAACGTTTTACAAAAACCATGATAAAAACTAAAATTTTACAACAAACAAAAAAAAAAAAAAAAAGAAGACATTTTTCACATCATTCAAGTTAGCAAGCGTAGTAAGGACTTACCATCAGGTATCTTTGTACCAGGTTTGGGATGGAAGTTGTAAATAGTAGTTGAGAAAAAAAATGTATTTGTGACCTATTTCCTGATCTCATGACCCTTGACCTTTCCGAGGAGCCATTCAAATTAGTATGCATAGGAATGTCTTACTATCAGGTATCTCTGTTTGGGTTTGAAGTTGTGAATAGTATTTGAGAAATACATCTTTTTTCAAAAGAGGTCTATTTTGGACCTATTTCCTTAACTCTTGTGACCCTTGACCTTTCTGATGGGTCAACCAAATTAGTATGCATAAAAAGGTCTTACCATCAGGTATCTTTGTCATGTTTGGTTTAGAAGTTGTGAATAGTATTTGAGAAAAAAATCAGTTATGTCAAAATATGGCAATTTGTGACCTATTTCATGTGACCTTGACCTTTAAGGGAGGTCCCTCAAATAGTTATGTTTAGAATGGTCTTGCCACAAAGTATCCTTGGGCCAAGTTTGAAGACTGTGGGTTGAATAGTCTCCGAGGAAATGCCGCCAACGTTAAAGTTTACCACGGACGACGGCGAACGGACGGACGACCACTGCCCCAGAACATAGACTCACTTTTGCTTCGCATGTGAGCCAAAAAATAAAAACGAAGAAGACCGGTCACGAAGCGCACACTGACATTATCACTAGAGATAGGTTGAAAAGTGGTCCCTAACACAACATGCGTTTGTGTAGGAACAGCCCGTTGCATACACGTGGTTTCACTAACGAGTGATTATTACCCCCGGTATCTGTTTTTAGCTGTGTAATCATACGCAGTATACTGAATATAAATATCACTGAAATATACACATGTTTCGTGATGTTTCTGCTCAGTTCTACTGTGACAGTTTTCAAAGCAATCTATTGATGCTGCTCGACACACTCACAGTTGTTTACACCTACCATCATTATGTCACCAATACACCATGCCACGATACGCATTTTTCGTAACATATTAACAAAATACACGCGATGAAATAAAAGTAACACCGTAAGCTTTTGTCGCGTGTTCCTTTAAGATGTGTAAGCCATGTACACAATACAAAGACATCAATCTGGTGTTAACACATTCTACCCCAGGACCTAAATCCCCAAATTTTGAAGTTGCCCTCTGAAGGACTGTATTACAATTCTAGAGACAGATCGAGCATGATAGTTCAAGGATGGTGCCTATGGGCGCCAAGCTATTCTGGCATCACCCTTGAACTATCATGCTCGATCCATGTCTTGCTGAGGTCTGTCGGGGCTGAATGAGGTAATGTGTATAATTACAGTCCCAAATAGCAAGGCCACCATTTCCGAGAACCACACATATCCATTTCTTACCGATCCAGGAATGCCATACTGCTGCCAGTCCTGGTTGTCAGCTCTCTTCACTAGGGAGGTGCCGAACTGTCTTTTCCCAAACAAACCACTCAAACGACTGACTTGCCTGAACAACATCTTGTCCTTTTGCAGGAAATCTTATCAGAACAACCGGTTGTCAACTTTCAAGCCGTGAGATTTGCGTGTGATTTGACGTTTTAGATGTGATATGATGACGTACCATTTCAAACGCGCAGGCGTCCACTTCCGCCTACGTAAATTCTGGGGCACTGAGTGGGATTCTGGTGGATAACCCACAGACTGTTATGCGGCCGTAACAGGATTTAGCGAAAGTCAGCATGTCCAGTTTTCAGTCAGCATGTCGAAATTTTTATTGTCAGTTATAGAAGAACCCAACTGAGAAAGAAACACGCTTAGACAACACGGTACGGTGGCGCCGGTATGAACCGGAGACGAGAGGGGGGTGGGGGGGGGGGGGGGGAGGAGGCGGAGCGCGGAGTACTCCCTCCCCCCAAAAAAATTGGGGGGGGGGGGGAGGGAGTACTCCGCGCTCCTCTCCCCCCTCCCCCCCCCCCAATAGTTTTGGAGGGGAAAGGGGAGGATTTTTGTGTGTGTAGAAAAAAAGGCGTCCACTTGCGCCTACGTAAATTCTGGGGCGCTGAGTGGGAATCTGGTGGATAGGCTTAGTTCTGCGGCCGTAACACGATTTAGCGAAAGTCAGCATGTCCAGTTTTCAGTATGTCGAAATTTTCATTGTCAGTTCCAATGAAAATGTCAGTCATACAATGACAATCTCGAGAAGATCCCAACGGACAAAGAAACACGCTTAGACAACACGGTACGGTGGCGCCAGTATGAACCGGAGAGGGGGGTGGGGCGCGGGAGTGTCTGCATTCAATAAAGTGAATGTTGGAAAATTCATTGACAAACTGGAACACTTGATCGATGAGCATGGTTTCGACGCAACCAGAATATACATCATGGACGAAAGTGGTGTTTCCACAGTCTCTCTCTCTTGGCTTGACTTCGCGAACGAAGATTCTATAGGGCTTGCCCACGTCGTCTGCAGGCATTTTCGTGGCTGCGGAGGCCAATCCGGGACAGGCAGGTTCGACCGCAGTGGCTGCAGGGGAAGGTCTGGTCAGGGTTCTGAGTTACGACAACTCTGTTTTTTCTTCTGAGCCGCTTGTCCTTAAGGTTAGCTCTGCGAGAGTCCTCAAAGGAGACGGCTGCCTTGTGAATGGTGGAGCGCCAGGTGTCACGGTCCGCAGCAAGCGAAGACCACTGGCGGTGGTCGATTTGGCAGGCACTAAGTGACTTCTTGAGACCGTCTTTGTATCTCTTCTTTGGTGCCCCTCTGTCTCGGTGTCCAGTGGCGAGCTCGCCGAACAGAGTGATCTTGGGTAGGCGATGATCCTCCATCCTGGAGACGTGCGAAGCTGAAGCTGTGTCTGCAGCAGCAAAGCCTCGATGCTCACAGTTTTCGCCTGTTCAAGGACCTCGACGTTGGTGACATAGTCACTCCAGTGAATGCTGAGGATGGTACGCAGGCAGTGCTGATGAAAGCGTTCGAGGATTCGTAGTTGGCTGCGGTAGAGGGCCCAGGACTCGGAACCGGACAGCAGGTGGTGAGGACGACAGCTCTGTACACGCTGATCTTGGTGCCTTTTTTCAGCTGTTGATTGTGCCACACCCGCTTGAATAGTCGCCCGAAAGCACTGTTCGCTTTTGCCAGCCTGTTGTCCAGCTCCTTGTCCAGCTTGGCGTCTGACGTGATGATGCAGCCAAGGTAGGTAAACTGGTGTACAGACTTCAGTTCGGACTCGCCGATGGTGATGTGGGGAGGGCGATGCTCTTCCTTGGGTGCCGGCTGATGAAGGACCTCTGTCTTTTTCAGACTGACCTCAAGTCCAAAGAGCTGGGCGGCATCTGCGAAGCAGGACGTAATGCGCTGCAAGGCTCTCTCTGTGTGTGCAACGAGGGCAGCGTCATCAGCAAAGAGCAGCTCACGAATCAGTTGGTCTAGGGTTTTCGTGTGGGCCTGCAAAATCGTCTGAGGTTGAACAGGCTGCCATCGAGACGATACCTGATGTACACTGCGTCGTCATCGTCGAGGTCCACTGTGGCCTGCTTCAACATCATGCTGAAGAAGATGGTGAAGAGGGTCGGTGCCAGCACGCAGCCTTGCTTCATGCCGTTGCGAATGGGGAATGGTTCTGAGAGGTCACTGTTTAGTCTGACCTGGCCTTGCTGGTCCTCGTGGAGCTGGAGATCATGTTGAGAAACTTTGGGGGACAACCTAGTCGCTCCAGGATCTGCCACATACCTTGCCTGCTCACAGTGTCAAACGCTTTTGTTAGGTCGACAAACGTTACGTACAGCCCTTTGTTCTGCTCGCGGCACTTCTCCTGAAGCTGTCTCAGCACAAAGACCATGTCGGTGGTACTCCTGTTGGCTCTGAAGCCACACTGGCCCTCTGGGAGGTGGTCTTCAGCGATGGCAGGTACCAGCCGATTCAGGAGCAACCTTGCGAGAATTTTCCCGGCAATGGACAGCAGGGTAATTCCACGATAATTAGAGCAGGCAGACTTCTCTCCTTTGTTCTTGTACAGGGTGATGATGACTGCATCACGGAGATCCTTTGGTAGTGCTCCTTTTTCCCAGCAGCAGAGAAAGAGGTCGTGGAGCTTGTTGTGCAGTGCTGGGCCTCCATGTTTCCAGATCTCTGGCGGGATTCCGTCAATGCCTGCTGCTTTGCCACTCTTGAGCTGGTAGATGGCTGTGAGGGTCTCTTCGGCGGTGGGCGGTTCGTCCAATTCAACCTTTAGTGGAAGGTGTGGGATTTGGAGGATGACTGTTTCTTGAACAGTGCGCTCAGCGCCGAAGAGGTCCTGAAAGTATTCCGACCAGCGGTTCAAGATGGAGGTATTATCTGTGAGGAGTGCCTGTCCATCAGCGCTTCGCAGGGGACTTTGTACCAGGTGCCTAGGGCCATACACTGCTTTCAGTGCTTCGTAGAAGCCCCTGTAGTCACCGTTGTCAGCGCAGAGCTGGGTCCTCTGTGCGAGTCTGGACCACCACTCGTTCTGGAGCTCTCTAAGCTTGAGCTGGAGACTGCTGCAGATGAGGCGGAAGGCAGACTTCTTCACAGGGTAGGAAGGCGGGCCTGGTGGGCGGCTCTTTTTTTTTTTGCTATTAGTTCCTGGATCTCTACGTCGTTTTCGTCAAACCAGTCTTGTTCCTCTTTCTAGCAAAGCCCAAGACTTCCACAGAGGATTTTACAATAGCAGTTTTCAGTTGTTCCCAGAGTGTTTCAGGGGAGGAGTCTGCTGGATCAACTGTGTTTTTGAGCATGCGCTGTAAATCGGCCTGAAGGGCAGCTTTCTTGTCGTCACGCTGAAGGCTGGCAACTTACTCAAGCTTTTTCTTGGGGGGGGGGGGGGGGGGGGCCCTTTCTTGGGTTTCAGCTTGAGGCGGAGCCTGAGTTTGCAGCGAACAAGGCGGTGGTCAGTGTGGCACTCTGCGCTGGGCATCACTCTGGTGAGGAGGACGTCACTGCGGTCCCTCTGACGCACTAGGACATAGTCGATAAGGTGCCAGTGCTTGGAGCGAGGATGCATCCAGGTGGTTTTTCGACTGTCCTTTTGCTGAAAAGTAGTGTTGGTGATGACAAGTTGCTGCTCTGCACAGAGCTCCAACAGTAGGCGACCATTGTCATTGCAGTTCCCAACGCCATGCTTGCCGAGGACTCCTTTCCAGGCTACAGAGTCTTGGCCCACTCTGGCGTTGAAGTCGCCAAGGATGATGACTTTGTCGTCTGCAGGGGTGCTCTGCAGGAGGCTGCGCAGGTCAGAGTAGAACTTGTCTTTTTCTGCAGGCTGTGCCAGGAGGGTTGGGGAGTACACACTGAGAAGGGTGACGTATTGCTGGTGTCTCAGTGGGAGGCGCATGGACATGATGCGGTCGGAGTGACCCGTTGGTAGGTTTTCCAACTTAGTCGCAATGGGGGTCTTCACCATGAAGCCCACGCCTGAGAGCCGTCTTTCTGATGCAGGCCTGCCTGACCAGTAGAGGGTGTAGCCAGCGCCAAGTTCTTGGAGGCTGCCTTCCTCCGGAAGGCGTACTTCGCTGAGCGCGGCGATGTCGATGTTTAACCTCCGCAATTCATGGGCAATGAGGGCGGAGCGACGTTCAGGGCGTCCGCTGTCTGCTGTGTCGAGCATGGTTCGGATGTTCCAGCATGCTACGTTGAGTCCGGTCGTGGTCGTCATGAGAGTGGATCCATTGTTTTTTCTTGTTTTCTGACCGCATGAGAAGATGCCCGTTGACCGCGGCTAGCCAACTGGGGTTACGAGGGGATGAGCTTTGGTTAGGCCACCTTTTCTAGGCCCCTCTCCGTGTGGAGCAAGCAGTGCTGTCCCTAGAGAAGGCTGCTTGGTCGTTCAGGGTGTGCCGAGTGACGATGTCATCCCCAGGTCAACATCAGGCGACCAATATCCTGAACCGCAGGTTTGAGACTGCGGCTTCCAGTGACATCTTTCACCTGCCGTTTTGCCCCTTGCCCATCGCTACAGGACTTGGAAAGTTCAGTGTCATAGTCCGTGGGCGTTTCCTAAAGCCTGCGTGGTGGAGCTTTTTGGTGGAGTGAAGTGTGCGCAGTACTGGCCCCACCCTTTAAACCCTTGGTTCGTTTGCCATGGCCTAGCAAGCTGGGACGGTGGCATCGAGGTCCTCGGGTCGTAGGTTTTATATCAGACTGTCCTTGTCTTAGTCTCTGGCTCAAAAGCCTTCCCCGGAGACACGGGGGCTTTGATGTCAGGGGTTTCCTCCCTTAGCCTTTCCGCAGCCAAGCGGCCAGACCTGCAAGGCAGCAGGGGACTCGTGGGTTTCCACAGTACAGCGCAAGTGTCAGAAGGTCCTTGCTCGGAAAGGAAAACGCCGTGTCGCCTCAGTCACCAGTGCTGAAAGGGGATACACCACTACTGCAGTGTGCTGTACTAGTGCCGCAGGGTTCTATGTCCCACCTATGCTTATCTTCAAAAGAATGCACATGCATGTTGACACAAAGAGTCTGGTTGCAATTGCAATGGCACGGGAACATGGTGTCATTATGCTGTCACTGCCACCTCACACTACCCACAGGTTGCAGCCTCTTGACCATACGTTCTCTGGCCCTTTGCAGTCTTTCTATGTGAAAGCTCAAGAATCTTGGCTGAGACACCACACGGGGAGGAAAATAACGAACTTTTAGATTTCCCGCCTTTTCCACACTGCCTACATGAAAGCGGCTACGATGACCACAGCTGTCAACGGGTTCGCAAAGACTGGCATATGGCGGTGTGACAGGACCATCTTTGACGAGCACTGGTTGGATCAGGAGTCTCCCTCGAAGAATCCCACATAATCGTCAGAGATCCTTGCACAAGCTGCCATCCTACCAGCTGCCGCTTCATCAGATATACCTTGCACTCCAGAGCCTCAGAGCTGCACGATTTTCCCGAGATTCCAGCACTCCAGAACCCTAGGATATGCCCAGTCCCCTCCAGTATTCTCCTGGGGCACCAGAAACACCTGTTCTAGGGCCATATTCGGACACGACCAACCTCCAGCAAGGTTCACCAGGGGTGCATGGTACTTTAGATCGTAACCAGGGCATGTCGGGTCCATTGCAGTGCTCCCGGATTCAGACATTCAACAGAACCATCATGTCCAAGCCATCTGGACGTTGTTTCTTTCGTAGTGTTGTGATAACTTGAACCCTCCACTGCAAAGCGCGAGACGTGATGCAAATGGAAATGTCTCTGATCCACTTTTAAAACTGCAGGAACAGCGCAAAGCAGACTCACTGAGGGCTCAGATTGTTCAGTACATGATTGACCACTATTCTGAATTCCAGCTTATGGAAGCAACAGTGCCGGAATTGTGACAATGCCAATTCGCCCGGAGCAGCAGTTTGAATCACTGGAAGAGAAAATATTGTTTATGTCGTCCCCACCCGCTTGTGTCGGTGAAATGAAAATATCTGCTGCGTGTGAAGTGCTGAAGAGGTCAATCCATGTAATTCAACCAGAAACTAACACTGTTATCAAGTACAAAGATGCAAAGTTTTGTGATGACACTCCTATCACAGTTGTCTACAGAGGATTCGGTGACAACTCCGGCCACTATGACAGTATTGTTCCTTTCCTCTACGTCACCGACATCGTGCCGCTTCCTACACCTTCAGCTACTCCAGCTCAGAAACACAGACAAGCAACACAGTCAGAAGTGTTGACGTCTACGCCGTACAAGGAGAAACTGGCTGCTGCACAAACAAACGTTACAGTGGCGGATGCAAAAAAAAAAAAAAATCTCCGGATCAACCACTGCAATCAAACGTGTGTCGAAAGGAAAGAGAAAATATTCAGTGGCACATCTTCTCACGGAAAGAGAAGAAAATATCAAACCAAAAGAAAGATTGTCGAAGTCAGAACCTCTACCAGCTGGTTTTGTTTTCTGTGTGAAGAAGCAAGGGAAGAGGACATGATTCAATGCTGTACATGTTGTCGCTGGGCACATGAAGCTTGCGCAGGGACAAATGGTGTGAAACACACGCAAGCGTATGTGTGCGAGGAGTGTCAGTAAAGTGCGGACACTAGCAGCAGTGTACTAATCGCGCCCACCCCTGAAATACACACACGGATAACTTATTATTTTTTAAAATATTTTTAATATTTCATTAAGTGTTGAAAATATGTTGAAAATGTTGCCCGTTTTTTGAAAATGTTGCAATCGTTGAAAATGTTCAGAATTAAATCGTGTTCCCAAAACCGAATTGGATTTATTCAATATTTGTTTGCCAAATTGGCGGAAATGTGCGAGACAGTTTTGCTTTACGCGATCGAATCCATGGCAGGGTTTTATTACTAATATTTGCCGATACATATCTATCAATGTTGTATTGCCTCAGCTAAGACGTTTGTACCCTTCTCTGCACAATTAATGTGAGTAAGCACACTTATCAGATTTATTGCACTGGCATCGTAGCGCAACCAAGGAACTTCCGCGTACAATAGAGAACAGTAGACACATATTTCATTTTGGCCCATTCAAACTGCATAATTTATGCTAGCCCTTTTGTCCAGCATTATGATAAGACATACTAACAGCATACATACAGGAGATACTGCGGCCAGTTAACCCTTTACCGCCTGGAGTAGATCGCTTTAAAGACAGTATCCCCCTAAAGCTTTTTAGTGGTACAAAGTTTCGCCTATCTGGTGTAAACCAGATTCATGTGCCAAAACTTTGTGCCACTACCAAACATTTCAGACGTGACATGCGCAAAAATTAATTTGCGTCCTCACCTTAGCTGAATCCGGGTTCAATTTGACATTTTCTTGTATTCACATAGCTCTAAGTAGGCGAAATACATGTAGTATAACCAGCATCGTCTTTTGTTAGAGTTGTAAAGTTTTCGATGGACAAAGAAACGTTTTGCTTGCTTAGATATGGACATTTCTCCCACACATCATTTCACTTTGCCTGACCTGTGACCTTTCAGAGAGGCCAATCACATTATTTTGCATAGGTAGTCTTATCACTAACCTTATTTCTGCGACTTTTTTCTTTTTGTATTGCAGCGTTCACACACACACACACACACACACACACACACACACACACACACACACACACACACACACACACAGTCACACATATTCTCACTTCTCATGAACCTTGACCTGAACAACAGATTAACTATGATGCTCTGTGACAAAAGTGTTGTCTAACAGTTATCTCCGTGCGAAGTTTCACGTTACAGTTTGCATTAGCATCCGAGAAAATGAATGTAGTTTTATTTTGAGCGAATTATTGACCTTTGTGACCTTGACCTTATTGAGGTCAGTTTAATGGGCACGAGTTGACGGGGTTTATCACTTAGCATCATTGTGCCAATTGTGAAGTCTGTGGCTTTAATGCTCTTACAGAAATGTCAATGTCAAATTTTCTTGAGAAATGGCGGGACGAGGGATGGTGGATGGATGGACCGTCGACGGGTGGCTCATTATATGTAAGTCACATTGCTATGTTGCTATGGCACGTAAGTCTGCAATGTGTGGAAAACAGTTCTCAAACCTTAGATTTCCTGCATTATGTACGATAGCATGAAAAAACATACAATTTCACACTGTTTCATAATAGGAGACCTGGTGTTTCATGTTAGGCACACTGTGCCTAATACTGATGAAACAAATTGTCATTTTTTTTTTCAAACCGAAACTGCGTCTATGCCGTTTTGACTTTTGTCTTTGTCCTAAGACGTATCAACACATCCTCTATCGAAGTACAGTGTCCGATTGATTCTATCTTTCTCATTGGACGGGCGCTGGAGAAGTTTTTCCTCCCCTACAACACTGCACCAAATGTGTTTTGATTCTTTGAAAAATTATTGTGAGTGTTTTCAATAGTGTTTGCTCGAAAAAACTTATATTCCTTCAGGAACAGTACTTTCGAGTTGGTCGGAGAGCCTCTGGATGCTGTTTTTTTTATTCCACGGCATACGATTTGTCCAACATCCGCGGAGTACCGCAACGGGTCTGTTGCGGTTCCTGAATTGACTTTGTGTGCGTTCTGGTCTGAATTAACTGTGCATTCCAGGTGAGCGTGTAATTATTATATACTCTAAACTAGAAATGATTTATCAAACAGACTGAAAATTACGATTGTGTACATTTGCGGCACCTGCCATTTGGAATTAGAGCGGCTGACACGTCATATGGAACTAGAGCGACCAATGCGTCACTTGGAACTTGAGCGGCTGACACCGACAAAGTATCTCCTTCTTGCAAATGCCTTCCGCTAAAAAACTGTTTCCTTATCACGCATTGGTATCATGCGGTCAAATAACTAATTCCATGATATGATTGCCATTTCTGCAGCGCACAAACAACTCCCTGACAATAAAAAGTATACCCATCACCATGTCAGAAACATCCCCTACACCTACTGTAGCTACCCGTAAAGTTTTCCAGCTACAAACATCCCGATCCTGTTGTCATCAAGGGAACAGAAGTTGAGCGTGTAGAGTCCTACAAGTATTTAGGTGTTCTTTTTGACAATGCGCTCAACTGGAAACAAAACACAGGCTATTGTGAAAAAGCGCATACCCATCTTTACTGTTTGAGAAAACTCAGATCATTTAATGTAAGCACTCAGCTTTTACAGGTGTTTTATTGCTCCAGTATTTTTAGCGTTCTAACTTTTGGACTGACGTGCTGGCGGGATAGAAATTTATGTAAAAGAGATCAAGATCGTCTTAACAAAGTAATCAGGAAAGCGGGTGGGGTGATTGGTAGAGCACAAGATACTTTGGACACACTGTACAACAGATAGAGTACGAACAAACTGGCTGACATTCTTGATGACAAAACACATATCTACTTAGATATGAATTTGACAGCAGATGTATCGAACAGTGGCAGACTTCGAGTACCCAAAAGTAGTACATCACGTTAAGCCAACTCTCTTGTCCCTCAGGCTGTTACCCTTTTCAACAGTAATATCAGTAGATAGTGTCTGTCGGCATTCTTTAGTTCTTTAGTACTAGCCCATTCAGTAGTTCACTGCAACATTGCTGACACCAGAAGCACAGGGGGCATAAACCATACAATACAATACAATACAATACAATACAATACAATACAATACAATACAATACAATACAATACAATACAACTTTATTGTCTGTTTGAGTCAAGGCACGACAGAAATTTGCCTTTCGGCTCGTCATGAAACAACAATATAAGACATTAACAAACGCTACAAGAACATATCATGAAAAATTATCATTGCAGCAATCTATCACAAGCAATTTGTCACAAGATGGGAGGTAATGTTAAGTAGATCATACTTATCGCGGCGTTATAAACGAGAGTTCAAAATCGAGACAGCAGTTGGAATAAAAGACTTCTTAAAAACATTCCTTTTGGCAAGTGGCATGTTGAAACGTCTGCCTGATGGTAGCATTTGAAACTGATCAGATAGTTGGTGACGAGGATCATTGACAATGCCGCTAGCAGCTATCCTTCGGACAGCTCTATGGTACAGATCATCTACTGGGTACTGTCCTAGGCCAATGATCTTCTCAGCTGTTCTGACGATACGTGCCCCTGTTTTTCATACTGAGGTTGCCATACCAAGCAGTGATGTTAAAAGTCAGTATGCTTTCGATCAGACTTCTATAAACGGATTCTAAAACCCTGGAACTGACATCAAAACTTCTCTGAGTTTCCTAAGAAGGTACAGACGCTGGTTTGCTTTTTTCACAATCCGGCAGATCGGTGTGACCAGTGAAGGACAGCCCACTATCTACGACTGTGCCAAGGTATTTAAATTCAGTGACCACCTCTACAGGTTGATTATTAATTGAGACAGGTACAAAAATGTCATCAACTTTCCTGTCATCAATGACGAGTTCCTTGGTTTTCTGTACATTCATTTCCAGAAAACTATCTTTGCACCATGACTCTAATACTGCTATCTGTGCAAAGTTAAAGTACTCAGCCAGACTGTCTTCTTTTTGGAGTAGGCGTACAAGGGCCATGTCGCCTGAGAACTTTAAGAGACGAGAAGTGGCAGCGTGACAACGCATATGGTCTGTGTATATAGAAAACAATGTCGGAGAGAGGACACAACCTTGAGGGAAGCCTGAATTTAGCACCATTTGGTCAGACAGACTGCCGTGCACATTTACACGTTGTGGCCTGTCCTTCAAAAAGCCTCGCACCCACAGAATGATGTTTGTGTTCACATTAAAGTCCATCATACGCTGCAAAAGCATCCGCAGTGGTTCAACAGTATTAAAAGCATTAGAAAAGTCAATAAAAAGAATTCTCACATGTGCTTTTGATTTCTTAAGATGTTGAAATACAAGATTGTACAGAGTAAGGCATGCATCCTCCACACCCCTATGGTTTTTGTAAGCAAATTGGAATGGATCCAGTAGTTCGGCAACATCATTTAACAGATGCCTCCTCACCACTTTTTCCATACATTTTGAAAGAATAGAAGTCAATGCAACTGGACGGAAATCGTTGAATTCATGAGCGTTAGTTTTTTTTAGGAATCGGGACAATGATTGATGATTTCCAAGCCGTAGGGACAGTATGATGATCATGCAGGAACTGAAAGATAGTAGTGAAGATCTTCCCCAATTGACCTGCACAGGTTTTCAATACTTTTCCACCTAACCCATCTGGTCCAGGTGCTTTGTGTGCATTAGATCATTGGCCATCTCAACTGGATTCCTAGTGCAGAGCCTGGCTTGTTTCTTTTGCTGCCTACCCATCATGCCGTTCAGACCATTCCATGCATCCCTAGCGTTGCCAGAAGAAAATTTTGTTTCGATCTTGCTTTTATAGTTCAGTCTGGCAGTCCTAGCAGCCCTTCTAAAATCCCTCTCCTTTTCCCGAAATACATCAGTGTTACCCTGTAAGAAAGCAAGTTTCTTCTGGTTCAAATACACCTTTAGCTCCTTGCTGACCCATGGCTTATTGTTGGCAAACATCTTCACTGTCTTGGTTTTAATTACAGTGTTCTCACAAAATCATTCTTACGTAAGAAGTGACTGTCTCAACAAGTTCATTAGGGTCATCACAGTTATGAGTAAACATATCCCAATCTGTCGCCTCAAAGCACCCACGGAGCTCCTCTATGCTGTCCGGTGTCCACAGCTGTGTGGTTTTTGTTACAGTCTTGGACGTCTTTATTTTTTGTCTATACTTTGGCAACAAGTGTATGACGTTGTGGTCCGAGCGCACCATGTGTTTCTGATGCCAAGGTGTTACAAAGGTAAACAGTACGTCTGTTACAGTTCGTCTCTTTAACTGTGTGTGATGATGTGGTCTTTTGGTCACTGTGTTTGTTTATTGATGTATCATTTATTTATCCGTTTGCGTTTTATAAGTGTTCATTATATCAGAGATATCTGGATATCTCTGATTATATGTGTGCACTAGTCTTTACTGTCTAAGGGAAGCAATCTAGCATTACTGCTAGATTGTTTCCCCTTGACTTCTGGTGACTAGCTTAGGGGGTCAGCAGGGGGCACTGCTTGTAGTTAGTAACCAATCAGATTGCTTGATGACCAGTGGTAGTTTTGAACCTTCGTTTGACCAAGCCATTTTGTTTGGCTGAAATGAGAGAGACAGAAGTACTGCCACTGGATTGAAGACTTGGTGACTGATTGCTTTGCCTCTACGCTGCTTTTAGTTTTAGGTGGAATAAAGAAAACAAAGTTTTGTTAGACTCCTCGTCCATTACAAGCCCGCTTCGCGACCTGTGTGCTTGTCTGTGTCCGCACCATTACACTGTGAGTTATACAGTTCTAACTCAGACTCTGAAAAGCCTAATCATTTTGATTCGATGGAATGTGAGCGCGCGCTCTTCTCGGTTTCTGTCCCTTTTTCCAGCAGAGCGGTTTGTTTATAATTGCTGTCATCGCGTCTAATACACTATGGAAGGCAGTCCGGCACTGAATCCCAGCTCGCGCAGCTTCTTTTATGTAAGGACCAGCTTAATGATAGAGGCAGGCAAGAGGCAGGATTCTCATTAGCTTTCGCATCTGCGGGTGCCATGAGGATCTATGTTTATTCCAGACAGAAGGTGCGTATCAGTGAGTGTATATAATTCAGTGTGATAGTGGTCCTTTCTACTGATGAGAAAAGGCATAGATCCTTAGGAGTCCGTCATGGAAGTTACAGGACCGTGACCCATGAGAATCTGTGCCTAAGTTTTGCTTTTTCAGTTCACACAATTTTAATTTCCAGGCTGAGTGGGGAAAAGGGAGAGAGATGTGCTATTGTGGTTTGCAGTGAGTTTAAGCCGTTTCTTTTGTTTTTCAGTAACCGGACATCAATGACCATATAAATGAACACACTTCCCCCCCCCCCCCCCTTTTTGTTCTGGTAAAGACAGAGTCGGGTTCACTACGGAATATACTTGGATCTGCTGAGGCACATATACTTCTGAAAACTCAAAAATTTAAAAGCCAGGTTACAAATTTAAAATATATACTGACACACAAAGTTCTAACTCAGACTCCCCCAAAATTAAAAGCCTAATCATTTTGATTCGCTGGAATGTGAGCTGGAGCTATTCTGTCCCCTTTTTCCAGCAGAGCGGTTGTTTATACTTGCTGTCAACACGTCTAATACAGTAAAGGCAGTCAGTGAATTAGCTCGCGTAGAGGCATGATTCTCATTAGCTTTCGCATCTGCGGGTGCCACGAGGATCTATGTTTATTCCAGACAGAAGGTGCGTATCAGTGAGTGTATATAATTCAGTGTGATAGTGGCCCTTTCTACTGATGAGAAAAGGCATAGATCCTTAGGAGTCCGTCATGGAAGTTACAGGACCGTGACCCATGAGAATCTGTGCCTAAGTTTTGCTTTTTCAGTTCACACAATTTTAATTTCCAGGCTGATGGGGGAGGGGGAGGGAGATGCGCTTATTGTGGTTTGCAGTGAGTTTCAGCAGTTCTTTTGTTTTTCAGTACCCGTACATCAATGACCATATAAATGAACACCCCCCCCCCCCCCATCCCCCCTCTTTCGTTCTGGTAAAGACAGTCGGGTTCACTACGGAATAAACTTGGAACTGCTGAGGCACATATACGGGCAGAAATTTAAAAGCCAGGTTACAAAATAAAAATATATACTGAAATGGGCTTGGATAGGGCTGTTATTTGGTTGAGGGCTGGGGACAGTAGGACAAGGCTAGAGCCAGCCTTGGAAGGCCGCTTTCATCGGAACTGCCGTCACTGAGATGGTACGGCAGAAGGTTCTCTGTTCCGTCTGATGTGCACAAAGACAAATGAACCTATCAAGAAACATTCATTCCACCGTTACCGCATACTTTCACGAGGATAATATATTCTTGTTTTTACATCAGACTGATGGCTTTCACTGTTTAGCAATGTTCGCCTATACCCATAGACAAAACTCCCAAGAGGCATAGATCTTCATGAGTTCCGCGCAGAGTGCGGGGGCTTGTGAGAAGCTAAATGTACTGTATGTATCTTGGTGGCTAGTGTTGCCTCTATGCTGCTATGTTTGCGCAGCCGGGATAAAATCGCGACCACCGAGCCCAAACAAAACACCCATGGCTGTCAACACACACGATTCGACGACCGTCCCAGCTCTGCGGCGTAGAATAGCGCGATGCTCATGCTCCCTTTAGGTTCACGGCAGTGCAAACTCGAGTTTGGAGACTAACTGTATAGGTTAGTAATTAATTAAATGAGTGAATGATGATGTCATGTGTTGTATGGGCAGACAGTGAATTTCCCCATGAGGGATTAATAAAGTATTTTTGTATTGTATTGTATTGTAATGTATTGTACAGGATACTCGCGATGAACTACACACGGTTCTGCATTGTTCTCTCGAGGAGGTATGCGTATGGCGACGTGTCCTTTTGAGACGCGACTGTAAACCCACGTCACACCAGTCAGGTCTACAGACTGAACACCGTGATGACGCTGAAGCCGCCATTATACAGGTCAACTGCACCGAGCCCCTTCTCGGTCCAACAATACCACCCGCTCAACTGTCCAAAACGATCATCAGACTAATCACAAGTGACGATAAACTTATTACAGACAGTCTTTACTGTCTTCACGTTGAAAACACCGGAACCTTGCTAGCCCAAGGTGTTTTCTGCCCCCTGGTTGGAGAGGATGAAATCGATAGTCGTGGGCCGCTAGTAGCGTCAACTCTTGGATGTGGACTGCCCAATCGCTGCCCTGGAGAAGGCGTATGCACGTCAGCTGGCCTCCATCCAGATCCTGCGGTATTTTCAGACTTCGCCCCAACACCTGGAATTCTGAAAGAAACTTGCTTTGACACTTCTAACAAAGCCGAGTGGCCTGACATCAACGAGGAGACACTGCTGAAATGCTGCCATTCTCCAGACGCAAAGGGCAAGCATAACATGTTTGATGCGGAGGCGGACATAGATGAGGAGGAACTCCTCAAATGCTGCTCCACGCCAAGAAGTTCCAGCATCAAGCGCGTTTGCAGCTCCGCGCGCCGCTATCGTCGCCTATCCACCGTCTTCAACGTGCCCCACTTGCTTAGAAAGATTGCACAGATAGGGGAGGAAATTAATGAACTGTCAAATACATTTAATGTTGCCTCAAAAGCGCCCGAAGCTAGATTCACTGAACTTGGGAAGGAGGGTGTTGCTGCAGTAAAAAGGCTAGAATCACAAATTGTCATCCGGGATAAGGAAAACAACGCCCTGCTAAGCCAGCTCGGCGCTGCAGTAAAAGCGATCGAGTCCCGGGTGGCTGACCTGGAAAGAAACAAGGTCGCACTAGCCAGTCAGCTTGGCGGCACTCGGAAAGCTCTCGAGTCCCGGGTCGCTGATCTGAAAAATGAAAACGTCACACTGGCTAGTCAGCTTGTCGCCGCCAATAAGGACATCACAGCACTGCAAGCACCGCGACAATCTGTGGCATCATCGGGCGTCCAGACAGAGCCTCAGGTCATTGATTTCAAGGCGTCAGGAGCCTGCAGGTCCTCACTGACAAACTACAACACGTAAAGTGCCTGCCACTGTCTCAACAGGTAACCGCTTTTCCGTCCTAGATGACAACTGGCCAGATGAAATCTGCCATCCCGGGGAAAGATGCAGTCCCCGTCAGCAATGATCGACAAGCTGCATCCTCCACACAAAATTCTGTCACCATGCGAACAGCTTCTCCAGCAGCCTATCATGGGCGAGGCCTCCTCTTTATTGGGGACTCCGTGCTCCGTCCAGCTGATGTCTACAGGATGGTGCCGGCAGGCAGTAGAGTCCAAAAATGTGCAATCGCTGGCCTTGCCCGCGACATTGAAGTGGGTAACTACCCAGCCCGACCCTTATCCCGCCGTAAGATGGCCTTAGTCGCCTGCTCGGCGTTAAACCCAAATAAATAACTAACTGGCCCTCATCACCACGTGCAGCATCTCACCATACACACTGGGGTTAATGACTGCATTGACGTCAGATGTGGAGGAACGTCGGGTGATCCCATCTCCTTCAGACCTGCAAGAAAGCCTTTCCCGCTGCCAGATTCCACGTGTCCTCTATCGTACCTGCTAAAGGTACACACCCCAAAAAGCCAGCAACCCTGACGTCAAATGTGAACTTGAGCAATGCTTGCGAGAAACTTGGCGTTGAGTTCATAGACCACAGCAGCATCTTTCTCACTACTAATCAAGCACCGCGTCGCTGAAGCTCTCTACCGAGACTCGCTACACCACAGCCAGCGTGGCACAAGGTACTTGGCACTCAACATAGCTGCTGTATTTGCGTCTCCATCCAGTATTGTCCCCCACACCCGGAATCGCTCACACAGGGTTACAGCGGGCAGAGAATCAAAGTACACGACCGCTCGACAACACGGTTTTAACTCCTGGGGGCACACTCCACACTCTCAGCAGTCAGAGACTCCTCAGCGGTCTGAACAGCTCAGCCAGGCACGTCTATACAGTGCGGTGGTTGCTGGAGCGCCCTCCACCCAGCATACTCCTGCCGGCTGGAGCTCAGAGTATAACAGAAGCACACATGTTGACACCCCCGCACTATGACCCTGCTAAATCACCTTCTGCAGGTCAACCATTCTACCCGCCTCGTACTCATCACATGGCGTCACAACCCCTCCATAGCCCCAACTCTGAGATGGGTATGTTCGCCCAGGATGTCTACCGGCCTACACCTCCACAGATGGCGCGACCCACACACACACACACTTTCAGCCCAGCGTCAACCCCTTGGGCAGCCTGTCTACTCACCTGGCTTCATGGCCCCTTCAGCTCCATCTGCACAACCCCGTGTTCCCCTGCGGCTTGTTGCAGAACTCCTAAAAAAAAACAACTACATTATGCGCTAAGTTTGCAGTACGATAAACAGTGGCATGCTCCACTCTATGCTCATCACCTTAACCCACATCTCATCTGTATAGCAGTATTAGAGTCATGGTGCAAATACAGTTTTCTGGATATGAATGTACAGAAAACCAAGGAGCTCGTCATTAATGACAGGAAAGTTGGTGATATTTTTGTACCTGTCTCAATTAGTAATCAACCTGTAGAAGTAGTCATTGAATTTAAATAACTTGGCACAGTTGTGGATAGTAGGCTGTCTTTTACTGGAAACACCGATCTGATTATGAAAAAAGCTAACCAACGTTTCTTAGGAAACTGAGAAGTTTTGATGTTAGTTCCAAGGTTTTAGAATCCGTTTATAGAAGCCTGATTGAAAGCATACTGACTTTTAACATCACTGTTTGGTATGGCAACCTCAGTATGAAAAACAGGGGCAGACTATCACGTATCGTCAGAACAGCTGAGATGATCACTGGCCTAGGACAGTACCCATTACCATAGGGCTGTCCGAAGGAAAGCTGCTAGCATTGGCGGTGATCCTCGTCACCCACTATTTGATCAGTTTCAAATGCTACCATCAGGCAGACGTTTCAACATACCACTTGCCAAAAATAATGTTTTTAAGAAGTCTTTTATTCCAACTGCTGTCTCGATTTTGAACTCTTGTTTATAACGACGTGATATATAATGTGTGATCAAGGATGGGCAAGTAGCGAGAATAGCGACTACATTTTGTAGTTTCGCTACTATTTGGAGTAGTTTGTAACGATCCAAACTACATATTTTTAAAAAGTAGTTGTAAAGCAGCGAACTACTAATTTGTCAGTAGCGAAGTAGCGAAAATGTATCTTTCGCTACGCTACTTTCTTTGCCATGTGACTTGCCCATCCCTTTCAGCCAAGACGAAGCGACTGGCGAAATTGCTGTTTCGCGCGAGATTGATCACTCGCTCAGCGAACGGAAGCATGATTGTGATTGGCTGATAGCAATAGCAAGCCACGTGACTTTCAAAAGCGCGCGCCAGTCATCTCAGTCTTTGTTCTTTAAATCAAGCACAGAACGCACAAATTTTTGACCGCAGAAGATGGATTCCCACTTTGTTTGAACCGTATCTAGAATTTTTTCATCTCAAAGAAAAGGACAATGCATTTATATTCAAATGCAAGTACGGATGCAAAGAGTACTCGCCTTAGAGCTGTTCTTAATTGGACGAACTTTTGATCGGCAAACCTAGATCGGAGAAGATCGGCAATCTTTTGGTTTGTTTCTTAATTGAGGTTGAACTTGAGGTTGAACTAGGCGAACTTCAGCAAACCAGGTTTGCCATGGTTCTCTTTCTTAACTGAAGTGCTTGATTCGGCGTACCGCCTTACTGTCTGCGAGGGTGTTCAAAATGGCTGCCGCTTCGCGATTTGAACGATGTTTGTTTTTGTACTCCTTGCAGTAGCGACCCCACAAACAGCGCCGCGCCTCCCACAAATCAATAAAAATAGGTCTTGTTCTTCGCACGAGTGAAATATCGCCGTTGGGCATAATTGTTTGTATCAGTGACTGTCTTCTTATCTCCAACGCAGAAGAGGGTAAAAATTTTGACCAATCAGAGAAAAGGTTCGCCTTGCTTTGCTCAAACACATTGTGCGAACCTTTTCCGACAGCGAACTATGGTTTGCCGAGGTTCGTGAACTACTTCGAACTAGGTTCGCCGTAGTCAACTCTTTAGATCATCCAATTAAGAACCAACCTGGTTCGTCCGAGATCGTGAACTCTAGTTCGTCAGAGTTAGCGAACTAAAGTTCGTTTAATTAAGAACATGCTAGGCTTCATCTCAAGGTTTGTTGACTTTTTGAGTTTTCCTATTTTGATTTTCTTACATTGCGAAATGCGTCCGGTTTTATTCTATCGGCATTCACCTGGGATGACAAAAGCTATATTAATTTATTTTCTTTACGGAAAGAATTCCATTTTCTTGTTTAGAGTGCTGAACAGGATATATAGCCTATAAAACATAATGGCGGCTTTCCCCGTATAAATCGGTTTTAAATTTAGTAGGGGAGTTGTCCGAATGAATGCCGATCTATTGTCATCTATTACTAGTATTACAATGGCTGGGAACACAACAGGTGAATCACCACTCATGCCCTTCGATCACTGTACTTTTTGATACCGAACAGAACACAAAGCTTCGGAATTAATTTATATTACAGAAAAGCCTAGAATAAATGCATGATGTTGGCAATGCCTGGCATACTTCATTTTTTTTCTTCATTTATTTATTTTACTTAGCTTAGTCTTTTTGAACACTTACGTTCTGACATTGTGATAAAACGTTTAGACCAAGTTGAATATGGATGGTCTTTGAAGGGGGTAAGTGGGAATAAAAATGATATTTGCTACGCCTATGTATGTTACAAATTTATAAACAAAACAAAGTGGGGAAAATCAAAAGAAAAATAATGATAATAATAATAAATATATTCATAATGATGAAAAATAGGTAGGCCTAAGTATTGATGGCTATGATTATAAAAATTTGAAATAATACTAAAGATATTGTATATTTAAGAAAAGGCTATTTTTGACTTTAAACTTGATTATTTACTTGAACTTCAAAATACTTATCAGTCCCAGTTGTGATTACAGTTTTTTAAAAAAGTAGTTAGCTACTTTTTTTAAAGTAGCGTAAAAGTAGCGAACTACATTTCTTCAAAATGTAATTGTAAAGTAGCGAACTACTATTTTTTACAAATGTAACTGTAGTGTAGCGGACTACTTTTTAAAAGTAGTTTGCCCATCCTTGTGTGTGATCTACTTAACATTACCTCCCGTCTTTTGATAGATTGCTTGTGATAGATTGCCTGTGATAGATTGCTGCAATGATAATTTTAATTGAATGTTCTTATAGTGTTTATTAGCGTCTTGTTTTGTTGTTTTATGGCGAGCCAAAAAGGCACATTTCTGTCGTGTTTGGACTCAAACCGCAGGCAATAAAGTTGTATTGTATTGTATTGTATTGTATACCTAAATACTTCACATCTCTGTGTGCGAAAGATGATGGGCATAGACTAGGGTATGACCTTCTTGCTTTATTATGGTCGTCTCAATCTCAGTTTTGTCACTGGCTTACTCCATATTATGCCCCACGCCTTAGCCCAACTGGAAATCAGCATGTTTCGGCACTCACCGTCCATGACATATGCACTCGTACTCAGTATATGAGGAAGGCGGTGAGCATAGAATAGACTATGACTCTCTTTTAATTCTTTTGTCACAGTGATACAAAAGCAACAATCACTAGAATATTGCATTGTATGCCTGTCGACTTATCTAAGTGTCTGGCTATGCGAGGCACTCATACTCAATACAATAGAAATGTGACGGGCATAGAATGTTTTATGATTCCTTCAGTATCATATACCGATATAATACTCTTAGAGATCAAAATACTAATTCCTCGACTAGTATATCTTGCTGTGTTTTAATTACTAATATCTAATTAATATCTTAAATATGTGCTGCGATGGCATCATCTTGACATGTTCTAGTGATTACACTTTCGTCACAAGCATATTTGAATATTTCGCTAGTGCTTTTCTTGGTTGTCCGGCCAGAAGAAATTGCTGGACGCTTCTGCGATTTAATTTTTTTTTTTTTGACCTTGTGAGGTAGCATTGTGTTAAAGGCACATTGAACACTCGTGTGTGATATGTACCGTGTTTGGTAATCTTGCTGCGTGTCGTTACTTATTGCATAGATTAGATCGTTTGTGCTAAACCTGTATCGGTTATTTAGCTTCGGTTATTTAGCTTTACTTTCTCATTCTCTTGTTACTTCACATGTGCAACCAGTTTCTTATTTCTCCCATTACCCTGCAAGTTTGTCTTTTACTTTAACTTCCTCGAATATCAAGACTCCATCAGCTTTCGGTTTCTTCCCACCCACCCACCCCTCCTCCCCCCAACCCCCCATCCTTCATTCGCAACGCCTTTAATTTTTTTTAGTTTGTCGGCTTGCTCTTCCAAAGTCGTAATACTTTGAACTCTTTCCATTTAGTGATCGGTTTGACGGCAGCTGAAAGACCGTAGTGCAGCGTAAGCTGCTGGACTATTGCTGTACTCTGACGCGGCCAATGAAATGCGATATGTAATAGTTGACCACTCGTTGCTATTTCATCCATTTTGTTGTTGTTGTCCTGGTCTTCATAAATATGTGAATCTCGTGCGTCACTGACGCTTTCTTGAGTCGCGCTCCCACACGTATTCCTGCACTGATATCCATGTCTACTTCACTGACCACCTATTCTTTAAAGTCTGCATTTATTGTATGTACAATATCACAAACAGACTTGCATTGACTGTCACTCAGCTCAACGTCGCGTCAGAGTGCCATCTCGGGCAGCTGACTGTCTTCTTCAGGTAATAGTGACGACTCCTCTGACTTTTTGCAGACGCTTCCTTTTGCTGTCTGGCCGCGTCAGGATGCACATGCGGCTGTTGCTGTCGGGTCTCCTCGCGACTTTTTTTGTGTGTGACTGTGTAGTCGTTTCCTTATCAATCTGAGATAGGAAGCAGCATGCCTGCAGTCAGCAGCCACTGCGATGATGAAGATGGCGAGTTTGACGACCACAGAGCATGTGGAGGGTGTGTAGTGTTTGGGCAACATGTGTTGCACAACTGATGGTGGCAAATGCCCTGTGACCATCCAAAAAACATCGGCCTTCACACAGACAGCGCCCACCCCCGAAGAAAGTCTTTAGCTCATTCTGCCCGCGAGACACACCACAGCAAGATATGGCCCAACCATAATAGTTCAAGGGTGGTGGCAGAATAGCTTGGCGCCTATTGGCGCCAAGCTATTCTGCCACCAACCTTGAACTATCATGGTCGATCTGTCTCCTGAATTGTAATGCAGTCCTCGGAGGATAACTCCAAAATGTGGGTATTTCGTACCTGGGGCACAATGTGTTAGATAAGAACCCTGGCAGTTCTCGGAGGTCGAACACACCGCTAGTAGTGAGACCGACGAGTTTGTCGGGACATAGGAGACTCCTTTCATACAGTAATCCAAACTGGCTGAGGCACAACGCTACAGGCTCGCCCAGCACACCACCAGCTCCCAACAACTCTGGCTTTGTTATTTGCATGATCCTCACTCCGTCCCGCTCATGGAAGATCTGGTGGACACAAAGTGTGTAATGAAACCGGTAGCACGTGTAAACGCACGCACGATGGTCATAGCTCCAGGTCCAGCTGGTCCGCCCCTAGGCCGTTTTCCTATTTTAGTATTATTATTTTAAATTGTTCTCATTACTTTTTTTTGTTGAGAGAGACAGGGGCGGGAGGACAGGTCAAATGCCTGTTTCATTTTATATTTTGTCCTGCTAGATGCACTATGGTTCGCGATATTTTCTTATATATATATTCTAGCTAGCCAAACGCCAATACTGGGATGGAACGACCAGCAGCGTGCAGCGCCCACCATAAGTCAAATGTTTATCAGCACGCGATATAATGGATTGTTTGAGCAGGCATGCACAAACTAATAACGGAGCAGTTTATTTACATATTAAACAATTTCGTGTGGGCGAACAAGTTAACATTTATGATTTTAAAAAACCCAACTAAAACATATTTGTTTTTTGATGTCATTATAGTTACACAATTTTACACCATTGCTACAAAAACGTTTATGTGCGAGCATGTTACCTGCAACCGTTAAAAACCACGTTTTCAGTTTAATAACTGTTAGGGGCACTAACATCAAACAAATCTCTCAGAAACTGAATAATGCAGTGCATGCAAGTCCATGTTGTATCAAACCTTTTCATCCTGATACACTCTGATTAATATTAGTTTGACTATGATAGTTCAAGGGTGGTGTCAGAATAGCTTGGCGCCTACAATGGTTGACCTGTGGCGCAGTGGTTAAGGCGCCTGCCACCAATGCCAAAGGTGCGAGGTTCGAAAACGGGTTCCGGCGTCGGACTTTTCTCCTCTGGTAAGTCAGTGTCACCGTTAATTCGGGCGGACCGTCGGGGGTTCTTTCTACGGGTACTCCGGTTCTTCCACCCATCCCCCCCCCCCCCACACACACACACACTTTGGTACCTGTTTCAGGCCACTTTACAAATTTCAAATACAAGCGATCAAAAGTCTCTGTAACTTCAGTAGCTGAACTGGCCCTTCGTCTGTCTTGTACTGTGTTTGCCTTAAATGGCGTAAATCCGTGTATGTTATGTGAGTGTACGTGTTGGGTTTCAGTTCGCGGCGCTTTGAGTCGATTTGCCCAAAAATTGAGAAAAAGCGCCTATATAATAACGGTATTATTATTATTATTATTTTGACCTATTTTCTAATCTGTAATGTAGTCATCATAGGACAATAAGCAGATTTTTAAAACATCAACCTCAGGATGTAATGGGTTAAGATAATAAAAGTGCAATCAATATGGCACTAGACAGTAAAGTTTCATTTAAATATATTTATCTCAAAATAACCCAATTCTTCACTCTCAAGATTTACAAAGTGCGTGGACAATACATGTATAAACGACCTGCTCCTCTCCATCGACTCGAGCAACATCTCCCTCCTTACGCTACTCGATCTCTCTGCCGCCTTCGACACTATAGATCACTCTATCCTCCTCCACCGCCTTCACCACTCCTTTGGCATCACTGACTCTGCTCACTCCTGGTTTCTCTCCTACCTCTCCGACAGACAGCAGTCCGTCATCGCCATCGACGGCGTCTCCTCTAACCTAGTCAGGCTCTCCTGCGGATTTCCACAGGGGTTCGTCCTGTCCGGTCCTTTTCACACTCTACACCTCTCCCCTGTCCAACATCATCCAGTCTCATCACATACAGCACCACCTCTACGCTGACGACTCACAACTACTAGACAAAGACAAACTCGACAACATTCAGCCACTACTGACTCGCACAGCCGACTCAGTGCTACGAAGATGTGAAAAACTGGATGACAGCAAACAAGCTTAAAACTGAACGACGACAAAACAGAAGCCATGCTGATAGGCACTCGCCAGAAACTCTCCCAGCTCTCTCCCTCTCTCCATCTTCAACCTGACTCGACAGCACCCCCATCTCCCTCTCTGACTCGGCCAAGAACCTCGGCGTTATCCTCGGTTCCTCTCTTTTCATGACCAGCTTCGTCTCCGCCACGGCCCAGGCATGCTACTTCCACCTCCGTCGCATCAGTGAGATCAGAAAAAAACGTAGACCGTTTATAGAAAGTCGGTTGACCCAGATTAGAGTCCGCAATTTTGATTATAAACACTTTAAATTTTAGATATGGCTAGTTTGTAAAAAGATATTGGATGAGTTCTTTAGCCAGCTTTGTACCTCAGTCTTAAACCTTTTCAAAAATAAAAGTTGAAAGCGGAAAACCGGCTGAATGTCGAAATAAAGACTCCTTGATTTGATCCGGGCAGACGAATCAAACAGTGACGGTGACTTAAAAGCACCAAACGTGTCAGCCCGTTTGTACAATGTTAATAATTGATGCGAATCACCAGCACGTCAGTGTTTTACATGTGTATGAGCTGGCACGATGTTCTCATTCATTTATTTTATTTGCGAACGTGTTGTGGAAAAGGTGGAATATGCATACCTCATACAGAAGAGGCTTTGTGGGCATGGGCATTACTCTTACTCAAAATGGTTGTGTCTACGCCAGCCCACAGAACGTATAACCGGTAGGAAGCGCCGTCACGGTGTGTCTGCCGTCTGTGTTTGTGTGTGCCATTCTGCCATTTGTGTTTGTGTGTGCCATTGCCGTGCGGATCAGGCGGGAGGGGGGGGGGGGGGATTAAAGGCCGGGACTGAGATACTGAATGAGTTCGTAATCCAGCGTTGTACTGACCTCTTCAACTTTTTCGATAATATAATTAATTCATTTTTGCAAGTTTTGGCAGAGGCCGCAGGTGCCGGGTGGACATATGGGAGGGGGAAGCGCGTGCCGTCCCCATTGCGGTGGTCAGTGTTTACTGTGACAGGCGTGGTCTGTTGGGGATGAAGACTACTGGTAAGCCATATAGTAGCTTAAGTTGTCATGATATGGCGCCACTATTACTCCCATCAAACAGTCAGCCCTAGAAGAGGCTGTGTGGACAGTCAGCTCTGCCCGGGAAGAGGAGTGCCTTTCGGATGAGTGTCGTGACGAAATCCGTCAGTCACGGTGTACACCAGGCTATGCGGCCGGCCCGCGTTGGTGAGACCAGCGATGACGTGAAGCTTATAGTTAAGTGACGTCATTTTGCTGCTCGTGCTATCATCATCTTCTTCTTCACTGAGAATTCCTGTCAGTCGCTACTCAGTCCAGCCCGGCGGCGGCCACAGAGCCGTACTGACTAATCACTTGTGGCGGGAAGCGGCGCTGTGCGTCCGTCGGCTTCAGTTATTGGGTCAAGTTGTGTGTGCGCCGGCGTGTGTAGTTGATCAGAGGTTGCGGCTTAGCATATCATGAGAGGAGGGAAATGGATCAGAAGGATAAGCTTAAAAATATGAACTACTCTGAATGTAGTTCCTAAAAGAAAAAAACGCACGTGAGCCCGGCAACAGTCTGACCGACGGCTGACACTGACTCGTAGGCACTGAAGCCGGCGCACACTACGGCGGGCGGCTGACTGACCCGGCGTCTAAACCGAATCCAACCGCCAAGAATCCTTGACGGACGCATTAACTTACCCATGATTTGACGGTGGCGCCGAAGATATCGCGGTCAGTTTGGATCCGCCCTAACGCTTTTGGGCCAAACGGCGCCCCGGCCTCAGTTCAGATATCATGGCGCACACTAGAATTGAAGCGGATCCCGGCCGTTGCTTGGCCGGGGTAGTTTTCGTCGTCAGTCACTTGAAGTTCAGTGTGAAGTGAACTGACTTGGTCTCAATTTTTGAACACGTGATGCTTTTATCTCCGGCGCAGATTTGTCTTGATAAAAGTATTAGGTGATGGTGCAGAATTACCGCTTATTTCATTTTTCTTTTCCGGCTTCCCGTAAAGATTGAGCCTTCTCAAGGAGTACAGTGTTTTCATCACAAAACTGACGCGACAGCTATTGAGCCAAAAACTGACCACTAAGCCACCGCGAATACACACCGCGAAACGCAGTGAATTTACAGAAACGATAGTTAATCAGTACACTCAGTGATTATCGCAGAAATTCCGACTCGGCACCGGCGTCAGTTGAAAAGCATTATTGGCTGCTGCTACTGCCACTTGGATTTTGTTTAGACAGCACCCAAATGAACACGTCAGCCGGCACGTCAAACCATGAACGAAGTTTGTGTAACCATGCTGTTTGATTATATAGTATGTGGGGAAAAAAAAAAAAAAAAAAAAAAACAGACCGCTCCGTCCTGAGAAAACATTTTTGTGTAAGTAGGACATAAAATGAAAAGTACTACTGGATGAAAAGAAAATAGTGTAAACTAGGCCCTATTGCACTTTAAAGGGTAACGTTTAAGTGTGATTTTTCCGACATCTCCCGAAAAACAAGCCAAATAGTACTGTTTTCCGCCCCACCATGAAAAACATATTCTCTGTGATATATCCGAAAACTATGATTCCCAGAATATTGCTTTGGCTTGCCTCAACTCAGATACTTTGAATAAATAATAATAATAATAATAATTACGGTATATATAATGCGCTTATCTTATAATAATTATAACTCTAAGCGCGCACTCATGACTCGCGCACGCATGCGCACGCCGCTTTAGACAATGACTCACGATGACGTACCACAAATACATTAGACAGTCAGCTTGGGGTGGGGGTGCCGGTGGTGATGTTATAGTGCTAGAACTGTTGGAAGAGGTGAGTTTTGACTGAGGGCGGACTGGAAGGAGGAGAGAGAGTGTTTCTGACGGAGAGAGAGTGGGAGAGTGTTCCAGGTGCCTTTGGACCGTAGACTGCGGAGAAGGAGCGGGGGCCGAAAGTGCTGAATTTGTGGTGCGGGGCGGGATGTGGACTGAGGCGGAGCGGGAAGGAGTGTAAAGGTGAAGTAAGTTGGAGAGATAGGCAGAAGCGTAGTTGCTGAGGGATTTGTAGCAGAGAGACAGAATCTTGTATTGGATGCGTTAGGGGATGGGGAGCGGCCAGTGAAGGAGACGGTTTGTGCCTGAGCAGGGGCGGAGTGATGTGGTCGGAAGTTTTTTCTTTCTCAACTGAGGATTATGACTCAGTTCAATCACTAACTATCATTACAATCAATAAAACTAACAGGTCACTGAACTACAAATGCTGTGCCGGCTTTTAAAGCTTTTTTTTTTTTTTTTTTTTAAATAGGTACAGGAAATTTTGACCATTTCAGTCCAGAGATGAGCTTCAAAAATTCAGTACACTCAGTTTACAATATTACAGTACACTAAAAGGAAAGCTTTGTAACAATAATTCAGTTTTTTAGACACTGTGACACGATATTTTCTTATTTCTAAGAGCAGTTGAGATATACTTTCAGTGACTTTACCAATGCTAAAATTTGACGAACCGAAACTCGTTTCGGTGTCTTTAACGTTCCACATTTTATATCTGCAAACCCTGCCAAGATGGTGTTCGGACAGGCAAGCCGCGCGCTCGCAAGAAAATTTAGCACCTCGGCTGTAGCCAGGAGTCAACACTGGCAGCAATATGGTATCCCAGGGGCGGTATGTATCTTATTAGATTGTGTCGCATTGTTTCAGACTGGATTTTCGTTTCTTTACATAATGATCCTCGGAATAGAAGTAGAACCCGAAGGTCACGACTCGGCACCCAGTGAATGACCTCCACTCGCAGTCAAAACGGCACGTTTGCTGTACTGTACCGACCAAATTCACTCCACAAGGTCCCGAAATTACTAATTATGAAAAACACTTTAGGTCGTTCCAGTTTATAAGAGTTACATGGCCAAGTATCAAAGCTAGGACATACTTCAGTAATTAGTTTTGTTTGTGAGGCTGGGCACCCAGCACCTAGAAAAAAGTCGCCTCCCCTTGCTCCTCGCATCTTTCACCTCGGATGTAAACAAGATGGAATGAACCATAACCCACAAAGTCTCTTCTATATGAGAGCACTAACCCACAAAGTAAAGTAACTTATATATGCGAGCTGTCCTCGCTGTCAAGGGTCTCTACCTTTTTGTCTTTGACCTGTATAATATCCTATTGAGAAAGCATCACAGATTTGCCTCCGTGAGCTGTGCAAGTGGCACAGTGCACACGCATCACTGGTTGGAAAAACTTCATTTGTCATGTAATATTAGTTTTTACATAATTGTATATGTTATGATGTGATAAGAGTTTTACTTTGCCTTTGCCTAGACTTGTGGAAAATGACAAAACTAGAATGTTATGGTACGATTTCAGTCTTGCTATAATTTGTGTGAAGTGAGGTTCACTTTACCAAGATTCATGATATTCTACTGTACACGTGCATGCTCTTCTGACAGCACGTCATGTGTGTGTGTGTGTGAGAGACAGGCGCCATATTTATAGTATTGCATCGATGTCATTGTCAGCGTGTTTATGTCAATGTCACTTCTTCTTCAGCGTTCCCGAGTTTCTGCCTCGGATGTCAAGATTAATATCCACCTGAGGCATAATCCATGAGGGTTGCGTGTGTGCTCATTTCCCTGACGGGTTTCCACACTATACCAATCAGCAACTCAGACTTCGTTGGTCATTGGTTGGTTTTCTGTTGGGGTTTGCTCCCCTAGCCTTTGCCTCTCCCGAGGCACCCACAAAGCAGTGGGGCTGTTTACCCATAGTTGGGAGTCTGGTTCACGAGCATCAGGACATATCCACACACGGTGGGCCTGCATGCTGCGTGTATGGGGGCCAGACCTCCTCCGAGTCCCCTGTAGTTCAGCCTGAATCTGTAAGGTGCTCAGTTACGGTTGTCACAGTGAGGAGGCACTACATAAGGCTTGTTGTTGGAGAGGTTATGCAAGAAGTGACAACACTGGAAAAGTTCAAAAGATACAATGAATTCATCCGATGTCTTTCTCCAGTCTAGCTATATCCAAAATTTCAAGTGAATAGGACAATTACAGACACTAATGTGGTACAACTGACTTTCTATAAATGGTCTTTTAACCCTTCAATGCGACACCCAATTTTAATACATGCTTGGAGGGCGGAGGCTCTCTTAGGCACCCCTTGAATGAAGCGCTTACCCAAGTTTCAGGCTTGAGATTTTCATGTTTACAAATACAATATACATACGGCGCTTTGTGCCAAAAGTACATTCAGCAGCGAGGTTAGCGTAACTAGACATAACATAATTGTTATCTGGTTGCTTTAGTTAGATTTTTAGATCTGCCTGCCTAAGTTGTCTTGGGCGTGCTATTGAATTTGCCCCACCGCGACCCATCCTAAAAAGCCTCTTCTATAAATAGACTTAAATTGGGTTCGCTTGCTGTATTTGGGGTGTATCAAACAAAGTGGGTCTCTTTGACTGGGCATGTGTGTTTTTGAATTGAAACCTTGAAGGTTTACTACTATCGGCCCTAAAAGTCCATCTTTCAGCCAGCTAAGCTCATTGTGACAGATGAAAGCCACATCTTGGATGTCCCCGTTGCCAAAAGTGAAAATCTGAAATGAATATATTGCATAAGTTATAGGAAGTTAAATTTACGCTACCAGTCCAACATGATCCCAGTAATGCGCAGCACATTCTATTGTAAAAATAATGCTCCTGGCGCTTGATTGCACTTTTGCAGAGTAGAAGAAGAAAGTCACAGAGAGAAAAAAGAAGGTTCAGGCAAATTCCAACTTTCCTGACAGTATGTGTACAACTCAAAATCTGTGGAGGTACTTGCAGACTGGACATGTCAGGATGCCAAATAGCTTTTTTTTTTAATCAAACACAACAGGGCAGACTTTTCCTTTCACAGTGTTTCTTGATATATTGCAACATAATATTGTTGGTGATGTTTTTTGTTACTTTTTTGCTCAAGAGTGAGTCAATGTTCTGGGCCAGTGGTCGTCTGCCGTCCATGGTAATCTTTAACGTTGGCGTTTCCTCAGAGACTATTCAAGCCACCATCTTCAAACTTGGCCCAAAGATACTTTGGTGGGAAGACCTTTCTGTTTCTAAACATACCAATCTGATCAACCTCTCTCAAAGGTCAAGGTCACAAGGTATTGGGAAATAAGTCAAACATAGCTATATTTTGACTAAATTTGTTTTTTCTCAAATACTATTCACATCTTCAAACCAAATCTTGGTACAAAGATACCTTATGCGAAGACCTTTTATGCATACTAATTTGGATGACCCCCTTGGAAAGGTCACAAGAGATCACAAACAAGGTAAATATTTTGACAAAAGATGTCTTTTCTCAAATACTTGAAATACAATTCATAATTTCAGACCCAAACTTGGTACAGAGATACCTGAATGGAAGACTTTCCTATGCATACTAATTTGGATGACCCCTAAGAAGGGTCACAGGAGATCAGGAAACGGCTATTTTTCTCCAATACTATTCACAACTTCAAACCCAAGCTTGGTCCAGAGATACCTTATGCAGTTGTCTGCATTCTAATTTGCATGACCCCTCAGAAAGGTCAAGAGACGCGAGATTTGCAAATGATCTGGAAAAAATGTTTGCCAAATTTGGCAGAGAGGTAGCTGATTAAACCTCTTTCTGTGCATACTATTTTGGTTCACTACTTGCAACGGTCAACGATCGTAGGAGATTTAGGAATGTGTGAAAATTGCATAAATTTTGAGGAAAAACCTCGCAGACCAGGTACAAAAGTCAACAACCCTTTACTTAAAGTTGAAACTGGATCGTTCATGCACGTGAGCCTTAAGGGCTTTGCCTCTCTGTTTATCACTGCATCACTGCATCTAGTCATGTATCGTTGAAAATGAAGTGTCCAATTCAAACAATAGTTTTCACCTCCTCGATGGCTTCAGTTGACTAAATTGTTATGGTATTTCATTCTGTATGAAAAATCCAGCAGAGGTGTGTATCCACAAATTGAGTTTAGGGTTTACATTCATTTCATGAAATGGTGATACAGATTAACAAATAATTGAATATGCCGGCCAAGTACAGTTTTAAGATACTTGTAGTTAATAGTAATACTGTGAGCCTTTACACAAAATTAGGAATGTCTACAACGCTCACTTCGATCAGGCTGAAAACACCTTGGCTGTTCATTTATGGGCACTCGTAGCATTTTGAGAATGATAGCAGTATTATGGAAAATATTTTTGGCGCGCCCTGCATGGGTTTTTTGTTTTCAGTGCTAGTGGCCTTAAAGGATTTTGAAGAGAAAATGGTGAAAAAAGGTGAATGATGTTCATGTATGATGCTGTATTTTGGTGTTGGCGTATGATCACAGGTCAATTTAAAATTGTCTGCTTAGTGGGGAAAAAAGGGCTTGCCTTTTAAAATCCATTCTTGTTTGTCACTCTTGACTCTCAGTTTTAACCCATTTAGCCCCAAGACCACATTTCCCAAATTGTGATGGTGCTGCATAAGGACTAAGTACCTGCTGACAGAGATAGATCGACCATGATAATTCAAGGGTAGTGCCAGATGAGCTTGGCGCCTTCAGGTGCCAAGCTCATCTGGCACTACCCTTAAATTATCATGTTCAATCAGTCTCCTGTTGTAGGGTATTGGGGCTAAATGGGTTAAAGATGCACACAAGACTGTTTTTGCAAACACAAAAATGTGAGTCCATAACTATGTTGTTGAAACGGCAACAACGGGTGTTTGGAAAGCTTGGGCAGGTTGGGCATTGAGTATGAGTCATCCTGCTCCTAGAGCTCCTGCATGAGTTTGAAATTTTCATGCTTACAAGGCAACTTCCACAAAGTGAACTGAGAACCTTGTTCACAAAGCTTGTTTATGTTGCACAGTAATTGAGGCATTTTCTTAAATTACAAACTTTTGTCCTAAAAGTGAATGATGTACGTGTTAATTGCTATTCCTACTTTTCTTCAATAGTAAACTTTGTTGTAAGTATGTTTCATTTCACTGTAAACATTTATTGAGTTCTGTTTTCATTTTTACATTTTTATTATGCTTGAGGCTTCTGTTTGAAATGTATTTTTCTGTTATTTTTCAAATGGATGTTCATTTTTGGCTCATGTTCGATAGGAATTTGAGTGTGTACTGGGCCGTCCGACACCTGTCCGTTGTTCATCTGTTGTCCATGGTAAACTTTAATGTTGGCATTCCCATTGGATAACAGAGACTACCATATTCAAGTCACAGACTTAAAATTTGGCCCAAGGATACTTTACAGCAAAACCTTTTTAAACATGAGTGATTTGAGTGAAATTTGAGTGATTTCGCTCAAAGTCACAGTGGATTAAAAAGTAGGTGAAAATCTGCCAAAGTGTGATGATAATTGTGTTTTAATTTCTCAAATACTGTTTTTAATTTTAACTCCAAAGCCAAACTGTATACATGATTAACCCATTTAGCCTCCAGTTCCTACAGCAGGAGATGGATTGATCATGATAATTCAAGGGTAGTGCCTGATTGGCTTGATGCCTGAAGGTGCTGAGCTCATCTGGCACTACCCTTGAATTATGATTGATCCATCTCCTGCAGCTGGTACATAGTCCTTAGGTAATGCCTCCAAAATTTGGGAAATGGGACCCTGGGGTTAAATGGGTTAGTAATTACGAGGACGACCTGTGCATACTAAATATGGCAACTCGTCGAGAGTCACAAGAGGTCAGGAAATGTGTGAAAAATGCCTTGTTTTTGATAGAATATAAGCTTTTTTTGGTACTTTTGCAAACATTTCAAGTAAACTTGACTGAGGGACATTTGATGATGCTACTTTTCTGTGCATGCTAATTTGGCTGACTACTTTTAAAGTCAAAGGTCAAAGTAGGTCGAGACAGTGTGTACCTTTGCAGTACCGGTGCTAGTGGCTGCACTCAGAGGGGACTTGGCATTTCAATAGTTATACTATACATGTGGATGCATAATGCTTACTTGATTTGTTCTCATTTCAGAACCTACCCTTTGACATCAGCAACCGCTACAAGTTGACAGTCTTTTTCGCTCTCTTCTTCTCAAGTGGCTTTTCGGCTCCATTCCTGTTAGTACGCCACCAAGTCCTTAAAAAGTAGACAACCAATGGACCTGGCTGATTGGCAGGTTTGTGATCATTTAACTCCTTGCCTATAAGTAACTTTTCTTTATTATGTACTCTGCCACCAAGTAATTTTCTTAAAGAGTTCATTTTTTGATCCGGTGTGCATGCTAGGTAACGGCTTGTAATGACAGATGCTGCGCTAAGAATAGCCAAGCACATGCACTGCATGCGAACCTTGGCTGTGCAGGTCTCGCTGCCGATAGTGTTCTAGGGGAAGTAACTTGTGACACCCATAGGCAAACTCTCTCACTAAAGGTGGAGATCGGGGTGATGCACATTTCGTACAAATGGGGGGTACCAGTATATCACGTATTGGAGCATTTAGTCGTGTAATAAAAATCTGCAGAAGGGTACAGTGAATATGAATGGAATTAGTTTATGGGGGTATGAATGCGTACAGAAATCACTGCAAATGGTTTCACAATAACTACTTGAGCGTTCACTTCTCTACAGCGAAGTGAACCTGAAAAATAAAACTTTTTATGTATATTGAATAGAATTAGCCAAACCTGCATAATATTTATAATGGTCATCTTAGGGACAAGACAGATTTGGCCGATGTAGAGGGGTCACTGTTCTGTAAAGGGTCTTTGCATAGTTAAATGTTGGGCATACTTCTTTGGGGGATGCTATAGACAGGTGACCACTGTCTAAAGGTGGTCGTTTGTATGAGAGTTTTATGTTATGTTAAGGTGGCTATGTTAGCGTGTACCTGATGGTGTATGTTTTCCATGTCTGTCTTGACAGAAGCAACATCTACTGTCCACTTGTCTGTGTCCACTTCTCAGTCAGACAGCATTACCAGTGGGCTACCTCCACTTGCTTCTGCCAGGCAGCACTCCTCTCCACACTTATTCGATATTAGTTTACATTTTGTGATAATAGAATAAAAACACGATCTTATACACGTTCTGTATTTGTGTGTGTGCCAAGTTTTTCTGTGTGTAAGATTTGATGTGATCAATGTGACCATAGTATAGTGTTACCAGTTGACAAATTTTTCCTGTCTTGTTTGACAAGTCACATGCCATAATACATGGTCTCTGTTCTTGTCTGGTATGTTTTGGCAACATGTGGCGTCTGGCTTTATTATAGCATAAAAGTGTTTGTATGCTATCCTTTCTAGACAAACCAAACTGTTCCAAACTGTTTTGATGCAGAGTCACCAAGAGGACAGCTTAACCCTTTTAGCCCTAACGCCCTAAGGTCCCATTTCTCAAATTTTGGAGGTGTTGCCAAATAACCAGTTGCAGGATATGGATTGACCATGATAATTCAAGAGTAGTGCCAGATTAGCTTGGCACCTGATGGTACCATGCTAATCTGGCACTACCCTTGAATTATGGTCAATCCATCGCCTGCTGTAGGGACTCGGGGCTAAATAGGTTAAGGTGACTATGAATCAATTGAGAATGGGATAGGAGAGGTCTGCCAAGAAATGATAGTACATGCATATGCAGTTGAACACGCCACTTTTATTTCACAACTAGAATCCAATCAAGCGAAAATCAAAGAGAACAGACAACGGTTGGCCTCTTTGCTGCCACTGAGCTCGCCATGCACTTTGCAGAATTTTGCTGCTGCAGTTGAAGCATTTTATGTGTTTGATATCTGCAGCAGATTATTGTAAAGATTTTTCTGTTTCAACTGTATTGCTTTCGTGAGAAACATAATGCTGGTCATTAAAATGTAGACTGCTTGTTTGCAAAATAATATTCACACAAATTTTCCAGATGCCTATAGGTGTGCTATGCGATCTCACCTTGGGCTCAGATTGACATATTAAAACTCTCATTTTATCTGATAAACAAGAGCACACGTGATTTAGTTTGCGTAATGAGAGAAGTATCTAAACGTTGGACACGGTTACCAGTATGTGTTGTCGTAAACGAAGTTTGTTATAAAGAAGTTATTTACACAAACAGTTTGATCAGGGCCTCGGTAAATGTGTTGCTAATAGCCGAGACAACTGTACATCATACCGGTCATGCACATCCAGCTATACACATTGATGTTTTCTTCACCTGTTTAACCCCAGAGCCACATTTCCCAAATTTGGTGGTGTCCCCCAACATCTGCCAGTTGCTGGAGATCGATTGACCATGATAATTCAAGGGTAGTGCCAGATTAGCTTGGCGCCACATCGGGTAGAGGGGGTAGGCACACCATGCATGTGTATGAACCTCTTGCGCCTTCTCAACACCTTAAAAAAAGAGGGAGAGTCCAAGCTCCCAAGAAGGGAATTAAACATTTTTTGGGGAGGAGGGGAGGATTCCACAACCTCCAGATCCGACCCTGGACGTGTTTTTGCCCACAGCACACCATCTACCTTGCACACGCGCAAACACGATGTCATGACCATCAACTCGCCACACCATTATGGGTAACGTTCGGCTGCATTTGGGTAAAAAGACGGACCAGGACCAGTGAAAAGCGCATTTTGTGACGATTTAACAATTGTTACAAAGCCAATGGACACTACCATGTGCTTGGTGACAAAATGTCTTCCGCGATCACAACATGTACAAGTGGGACGTAAATAGGAAGTTATCGTATCAACAAAATGCATGATTCTAACAATGCTGGCAATGTTTGAGACAACATGATTTATCACAAGGCTCGGCCGTGTGGGAGCCTCCCAAAGCTCGTCGAGCTTGATGACAAGTTGTTACACACTTGCTAGTGGAGTAGCAGCAAGCATTGTAACAACTGTCACAAAGCTCTCACAGACTTCATGACTGTATAGGTCGCTTGACATCAGTCGAAGTGCACATTTTTCGCAAATACCTCTGTGGCAAAGAACCAATATTCTATACCAAATATTCAGTGACAGTTGACCTAATACGACTTACTTTTGCTCAAACAATGTCAGTTTTGCTGTACAGCACTTTACGTAAAAATTTGTGTTTTTTTTTTTTTTTTTTTTCTCAATGAAATGATGGTGTTTTACATCTCGAAATGTGCCCCAGAATATATTAAGCAGCTCGGTATAACCTATAAGTGACTCGGCACACGCTGACAGATTTTGCTTCTGGCAATGTGTGTGTGTGTGGTAGAGACATTCAATTTCAAGTGAATTGGCCAAGGTTTCAAACTAAACAGCGCCCCCCCATCCAGGTCTGCCCTGGGGGACTTGTGTGGGATTAACTTCTTTTTAGTTCCTAGGTCAGGCCCACAGGGTGGGTTTTCCCCTCTATTCTGGGGCATGTGTTTCTGTCTACCCTTGGTCCATTCACCTGTATTTTCCTTTTTTAAACTCTCCTTACTGTCTGCGCTGCCTGCAGCTCTTGATGTGTGTTGCTAAATGGTTTTAGGTTTATTTAGCTTATTAGACCGGCTGGCGACATACATTCAATATTCTGTTTAGTTGTTTTTTTTTCACAAGCAGTGCAGGCACATCCTGAGAAAGTCTTGTTGCTGTTGGGACGTTGAGCAATGTACAACCAACCAACCATTGAAACGGTGCAGGCATACTAGTACACAAAGTCTGCATGCTTGATATTAAAATCTGCCGGGGCTCTATTTAGGGTATTGAAAATGGGTTTTTCTTGTCTTTTCACCAAATGTCTACAACTGTACAGCAAAACCGACAAATCATGGGAGTTCAGTAAATATATTCCATATTAGGTCAATTGGCAATAAATGATATTTGTTCTTTAAGTGGTACAGAAAAGTGTGTCCCCTTTGTGGAGATATTGGGGAAAACGGGCTCCGATGTCAAATGACCTACGCGGATGATAACAAACATGTATGATTACTCCGGAGTGTCCATGAGCTTTGTGATAATTGAATATTACATTCGATACACGGCACTTGGCTTTGACCTCTTTCACCGAGTATCTCGGACGTTTGCGGTTGACAGACCGGCCACTCGGGGATTACACATCAAGTCAATTTTATCAAGACAACAGCAGCTCATCTAATGAATTAATTAAAACATCAGTCAAGACAGGCATATTCTCTGCATTTGACAGACAAATTTGGACAGACGGAAAAGATATCGGTCCATCACCAGGACGGACAAATCCTGATAGAAAAAGGTCATCCAGTTATGACTGTAGTGCACCTGGGACAGACTTGATGTTTTTGTCATACTGCCCGTCCCGAAGACGGATCATTTTAATCATACCGGAAAGCCTGTATTGAGTTGAGGCAAAATCAAATTACGTAACTACAACCAAAGACAATACATTATAAGACAAATCACTCGCCCCGAGAGTGCGAGGACGTGCTTTGAGAGTTTTCTCCCTTGTAATCGTGTTGAATCATGGCTGACCGAACGAGGCAAGGGCTGAATTTTGCAGCGCAATTCACTTGTTCGAACGGCCGCTACAAGCCAAGTTTCACCGGCATGTCAGTTATCCTTTTTCCCAATGAAGAAACAAGGTAAGCTGATTACTCTATGGTCTTATCTTTGCATAAATGCATAAATTTACGACCGTATAATAATTTCATGGCGCAGAGAATGTCTATCTTGAAAATTTTCTATTCTGAATTAGAGTTGCCAGGGCGATACTCAGGCATAGGTCCCTCGTGTGATATGTATCTTTGGGCTTAAATCTGGGAGAGTGGAAAACTGATCCAACTGCAAACAGAGGCTCTCCACGCTGTGAATTCCGAGAAATGTCAGTGGAAAAGTGATCTAACGACCATTTAGATCCAGAGTAATTATACGTTTCTAGTAATTTTGTTTTCAAATGTAGAAGAGGGCAGTATGTACATAGACCGGTTTTCCTGTCCCATTGTATCCACTTTATGGTGGACTAACTCAAGTTAGATCTAGTCATTTGTGCCACACGTGCTTAACTTGGGCGAGAAAAAGTAGTCTTTAGGCTACACGGACCTTTCCCTTTCGTTCAAGGCAATACGACTGATAGGGAGAATCCTGTGTAAGTTTCACGTTCTTAATCGAGTTGTTTTAAGACCGATGTTCCGATCAAAAAGAGGAAAGTACTGGTGAGAAATTAAGCAAAGAAACCTAGAGTTGTAAGGTCGTTGATAAAATTCAGTCGTTGCAAAGTTACTTCGCTTTCATTGTCTATCAAGACTTAAAATACAAAAGTATAAGAGGTCATGCAGAACTCTGTCCACTGTACTGTTCTCACGAACTACGCCTACAGACTACAGTATTTAGCTGGTGGTGTTTTAGTACTCGTATTTCAGTTTTTGTTATTCTCCCAACAGATGTCCGGGTGCAGAATTCGCGCAGAGAAGATCTGTTGGGACTTTTACCTGCTGAGCTGCGTTCACGTTCCTACAGGCTGTGCAGTGCCCATTTTGAAAACAGCCAGTTCACGTGCGCCGACTGTGTTTTCGGTGCCCAACCCACCCCCACAACTAACAACAGAGACGAGGGATACTGCTACACATTCAGAAGCGCCGCCTCACAAGCAGGCACGCATGTCACTGCAACCAGGTATTTTCAATGAATAAATATAATTTGATTTATAATTTGTAAGCTGAAATTTTGAATGTATAAAAAATTACCAAACAATGACAGCACAAAAGATTAGTTGTGTGAGTTGTTTTCACAACTGGGGTCGTAAAATCTGTTGACTATTAAAATCAGACAAGCAGATTTTAAATTTGGATGAATTTTTGATGGCCTTTTTGTGTGTGTTCACGCCTGCATGTGTGTGTGAAAATACATTTTTTGTCAGTCATATGAAATGTGAATTAATTTTTTTGATCTGAGTAAATATGCTGTGGATTATCATGATATCATTAATGATTTAATGCATGGTTGCTTGTGTGTGTGCAGATGAGTCCAGTGGAGAAACTGGTGTGGGGGGAACTGCAGCAACAGGACTGGTGGTCAGGACAGCGATTCACCAAGAAAGCAGGCTTTGAAGAAAAGTCTCAAAACTGTGCGCAACAGATTGTACTGCCTTCAGAAGAAATGTAATTACGACAGAAAGACGGCAAACACGGAAAGAAAGGACATTAACACTCAAAGAGAAGAAGGGTGCAGCAGCGAAGAGCCGCTTGGCCCATTTTTTGCCTGATTCGTTGTTAAGTTTATTTCAGCACAGTTGCGTGAAATACACAAAAAGAAACAAGGCCGGAGATGGACGGAGACAGAAAAAACAACAGCTTTATCTTTGTTTCATGCAAGCCCCAAGGCATATCGTATGCTTGCAAAATTCTTTGTCCTCCTGTCAGTTTCAACCTTACGGAAAACTATGCGAAAGGTTTCAGTCTGCCCCGGCTTTAGTGCCAAAACTCTGAAAGCACTTCAGATTAAAGTGTCTGTACTGCCGCCAAAGTCAGATCTGTGTGCAATAGTACTAGACGAAATGACAATAAAAGAACAAGCCACCTACAACAACAACAAAAAACGTGATCAAATAGAAGGGGCAGAGAATTTTGGGGAGGACAAGAGGACAAAGCTTGTGGTAAACCATGCGACTGCCTTTGTTGTAAGGGGTTTAGTTTCCCACTGGAAGCAGCCGAAGGTCTGGTGGGGGAGGAGGGAGTTGTTGGAGAACATAATTCTGATCGGTGATGACATGTTTACCTGGTAATGACTTTTAGATCTAAAGGCGGTGGGCATGTGACTGATGGTATTGTCTGTTGTACGTCTTATGATAATTCAGCCTATTGCGTATATTCATGTTGACCTGCTATTTTGTGTATGATGAATAATTTTGTCATACATTTACATGTGTTGGGTGGATGGATGAATTGAGAGGAGGAGACAGAACAGGTAATCAGTGATCATTTCTTATTAATCTCTTTGTGCATACTATCGAAAGGTACTGTTTACAGTTTCTAACGGGTGTATGCATAAGGTGGTTAGCGTGGCCTGTGTATAATCACTATTTGCTTTTCTTGATAATACCTGCTGCAAATTGAACCTGTATTAATAAACTGATCTTTTTGTGAGATTGTTTAAAACAACTGATATTTGCTGTAAATTATTTCTTATTTAGTCCTGTGTTGGTGGTTTGTTTGTATGTGTGTTCGTTTGTGTGCATGTGTGTTTGTTTGCATGCACGTGTGTGTGGGTGTGTGTGTGTGCGCGCGCGCGCGCGTGTGTGTGCGTGTGTACTAGACATCAACTCACACTCACGGCAACAATGAAATGCCTGATTTATTTATTTTTCTTTTACACTTTCCGTGCTAATTACCACTTTAACGAAAAATCTTTTGATTAGGAATAGAAAAAAAAATCTCTTAGAAGCAGAGCTCATGTGATTTTAAAACAGTTTTCCGCAATGCACACACAAAAAGCACCTGTTACCCTTCAAAAAGCCTCGCGTCAGAGCTCGAGCCCATTACCAGATAGTGATAGACGTATGGCCACAACACGATTACACCATGGGACGCAACTGCTACACTGACCTCGTCCCCACCCGGGTCTGCCCTGGGGGACTTGGGTGGGGTTAGGTACTTTTTAGTTCCCAGGGTCACCCTGGTCAGCCCCAGAGGGTGAGTTTTTCTCTCTATTCTGGGGCATGTGTTTCTGTCTACCCGAGGTCCATTTACCTGTATTTGCCTTTTTAAAACTCTCCCTACTGTCTGCACTGCCTGTAGCTCTTGATATTGGATGTGTGTTGCTAAATGGTCTTAGCTTTATTTAGGCCCCATGTGTTAGGTTTATTTAATGTATTTGACCGGCTGGCGACATACATTCAATGTTCTGTTTAGTTGGTTTTTTTTTTTTTTTTCACAAGCAGTGCAGGCACGTCCTGAGAAAGTCTTGTTGCTGTCGGGACGTTAAGCAATGTACAATCAATCAATACACTGACCTCGCTTTTTTCAGTAAGCCTTATGAAGGAGTGATCTGTCTTATAATGTATTGTCTTTGCTACAACGCAATGGTGCACTTGCATGCAGGCACGCATCCAAGGCACACATACATCGTGGAGTACACACAGCGGGTCTATTTGGGGAGTACACACTTTAACAGTAGTGGCGAGATATTGGTCTCATTATCATTTGTCATCTGGTCACCGGCTGTACACTGCAGATAAGAGGCAACTGAATTACGATTACAGTGGGGCACGGTAGGCCTTATGCCTTGGATATTTTCTGCACGTGTCAGTTACTGAATAAAATATGCCATAAGAGTTAAGACTACAGTGACTGCAGGTATGTACCACTGACAAAGCTCTGTTGCCCAATTTCAGTCACCCCACGGCCAAAATTTTGAAGGTGGTACCCAAAGCTATGTAACAGATGCAGGAGATGGATTGACTATGATAATTCAAGGGTAGTGCCTGATGGGCTTGGCGCCTTCACTGAGGCGCCAAGCTCATCTGGCACTACCGGCCCTTGACTGAATTATCATGGTCAATCCATTTCCCGCTGCAGGGGGCGTTGGGGCTAAATGGGTTAACTGGCAGTAGGTAAAACAGATGAGGGTCTACACTTACATCTCTGATACACAACAGCACCGTACGTACACCAGGCCTTGTGTCCAGGCTCAGTTTGCTGTTCAGTAGTGGCACTCACGTTACATGGCCTCATGTGCTGGCCACTGTAACACGCGAAAATGACCCGCACACACAAAACCAGCATTCAGTTTTGCTCATGCGAGATCAACCCGGGATCAGTTTTGCGGTGGCCAAAGGATCTGGGGGCAGTTTTACACGTTTGAAGAGAAGTGGAATGGCCTGGCTGAGGATTTGTTTGCTGTACATGTAAATATTCATGTACTTCCTCCGTGCGCGGCGGCAAAGCCGGGTCATCAGGCTGACAACAGCCGCAGTTGGCCCGCACACAGCTGTGCCCATCGTCAGCCGCCTGATGATCTTTTGCTATTGGGGTAGCTTTTTCTTGTTACAATTCTCTCCAAACTGACTTGCCACGCCAGAATGAACCCAAAACTGACCCAGGGTTGACTTGAAACTGACCCAGGCAGCGCTTAATTTTCATGCATTACATCGGCATGTGTACGTGTGTGTGCTTGTTGGCGTGTGTGCTTGCCATGCTGGATGAGTGAGTTCAGGGGCGGATCTGGGGGGGGGGGGGTTCCGGCCCCCCACCCCCCTGGGTGAATTTTAAAAAAATGCTATAACAAAGTCCCTTTTTGGGGTGTTTGGAATCCCCATCCCCCCCACCCACCCACCCCCACGTTTAAAATTTTGGCAAGTTTTCACACCCTTCCCTTCCCCCCCCCCCCCCTCCCAGTTTGATATTTTGGCAAACAGTGAGAGTCTTAACACGTACGCGCCTTCTCTCCACCCACCCCCCTCCCTGCTTTTCGGTTTTGGGGCCCTTGGAAGCAAGGTCTAGCGTCGGGGAGGCCTTTTGTATATCGGGTTGAAGGTCGCAAACAAAATGATCCGCCCCTGGAGTGTGTCTGTGCCTTCACTTTGATTTGAGCGTCATATTGTCTATGTGTGCCTTCACTTTGATTTGAGTGTTGTCGTGTGTGTGTGTGCCTTCACTTTGAGTGTCATGGAGGGTGGGTGTGCCTTCACATTCAGTGTCATGGTGTGCGTGTGTGTGCCTTCACTTTGAGTGTCATGGAGGGTGGGTGTGCCTTCACATTCATTGTTATGGTATGTGTGTGCCTTCACTTTGAGCATCATGGTGTGTGTGCCTTCACTTTGAGTGTCATGGAGGGTGGGTGTGCCTTCACATTTAGTGTCATGGGGTGTGTGTGTGCCTTCACTTTGAGCGTCATGGTGTCTGTGCCTTCACTTTGTGTTATGGTGTGACAGTGTGTGTGCCTTCACTTTGAGGGTCATGGTGTCTGTGCCTTCACTTTGAGTGTCATGGTGTGTGTGTGTGCCTTCACTTTGAGCGTCATGGTGTGTGTGTGTGTGTGTGTGCCTTCACTTTAAGTGTCATGGTGTGTGTGTGTGTGCCTTCACTTTGGGTGTCATGGTGTGTGTGTGTGTGCCTTCACTTTGAGTGTCATGGTGTGTGTGTGTGTGTGTGTGCCTTCACTTTGAGTGTCGTGGTGTGCAGGACTTACAATGGAGAATGAGCACATACTGCTTGCAAGCCGGGCAGGCTTGGTGTTGGTGGTGATGCTGGCAGTGTACTGGGTGTGGAAGTCCCTGGCAGTGGTGCTGGTTGTGCTGCTGGCTGCCTGGTTTATCAATCGATGTCTGACTGTTCATTACCCCACCTTACTTACACCCTCTGGCAAGACCGTCCTCATTACCGGCTGTGACACAGGTGGGGTGAGAGCATGATAATTGATATGTGCTGATAATTGATGTGTGCAAGGTTGGTTGGTTGGTACAAGACTTTCTCAAGGTGTGCCTGTGCTGCTTGTAAAAAAAACCCCAGAATATTGGATGTATGTATATGTTGCTAGCCAGTCTAAAATAAACCTAAGACATGCTAGGGATGCTGCACCTTCATGCTGATTCATCAACCTGTGTAAATATGCACATGAAAATGGATACAAAAATGCATTAACCCCAAACACCTAACTTAACTTATCTCTTCAGTGCAGCAAACCATTAACCCATTACATCCTGAGGCTGAATTTTTCAAATTTGCTTATTGTCCTGTGAAGGCCACTTTACATATTAGGAGATAGTCAACCCTTTTAATTTGACTATTTTAGTTCAAGGTTGGTGCCAAAATAGCTTGGCACCTAAGGCGCCAAGCTATTCTGACACCACCCTTGAACTGTCATAATTCATGCAGTAGTGTATCAGGATGAAAAGGGTTAAGCAACAACTTCCAGTATCAATGACTGCAGACATGAAGGATATAAACAGAGAAAATCCAGTTCATGGACCAAGGGGAGACAGAAACTGAAGCTCCAGGAAACAAGACGAAATCCCACCCAATGATCCCAAGGCAGATTCGATGGACGTCCTGTGTGAAAGGGAGGCAACACACTGGTTCAGTTAGGGACTGAGGATATTACACGAGTTATACCTTTTCAATCCAACATCACTGAAGCACAGTGGATTGAGGGAGGTAACCAGTGTGGAGTATCCCTCAGAGAGTGGGAGATCACCACGCTAATACAAGTGTGATCCTCGGGGACGGCATAGCGCACACAGGTTACCTCACTAGTGTTTTGTGGTAGTCGTAGACGTAGTATCATGCAATCACACCCGACACACATAGGGTTCTTGTAGAAAAACCTCACTCAGTTGCAACTCGTCACATGTGGCACACAAGGTTGTATACGGACACACTGGAGCAACAGTTCCAACAGTACTTTATTCTCACGATGCACTATCTCTCACAAATGCATCCACACTTTGATACACTGTCTCTTATACAAGGCATCCACACTTTGATACACTCTCTAATACAATGCATCCACGCTTTAATACATTGATAAGTTGTCCTTTAACGCAAACACCTCCCTCATACACAAGAAATGTCAGTCACGCATCTACTGCCTCCAGAAACTCAGGAAGCTGAATGTGAACCCCTCTGTCCTTCAAACTTTTTACTGCTCTTTTATTGAGTCCGTCATCACTTTCGGTTCTGTGTGCTGGTATGGAGGTCTGAGTGTGAAGAACAAGGCCCTGGCACGAATGGTAAACATCTGCAGCAAAGTGACTGGCAGTAAGCAAAACAGTGTGGAGTCCCTGTATGAACAGTTTGTGGTGAGAAAGGGTAGGCGGATAGCTTCAGACAGATTCCATGTCCTTGCCCACCTCTATAAACTCCTCCCCTCTGGCCGCAGACTCCGCACGCACAAAGCTAGAACACTTAGACTACAGCACAGTTTCATCCCCAAATCCATCACTCTAAGCAATCTGTAGGTACATCCACGCATACCCAAACCTAACTCCTCCCCCTATCCCCCTTTACCTGTGCAATCAGTAGGAATGGAGCTTGTTGATTTTAGAGAAGTGATTATATTGTGTTTCATTTGGTGGTGAACATGGACATACTGGGATTGTTGTTACTGAGTGTTTACCCACTAATTATTTTACTATGGTAGACTTTAATTATGCAGCTTGTGTAATAATGCACTGAGATGTTTGTATAATAAGTAGTGAGGGTTAGGACTAGGTTGAAACACGCGTATTATGTATGCATATGTAGAGGTGGGTGTGAATGTATAAGTGCCGCTCAGTTCAGTCCATAAAAGATGTTTGCGTGAGATGTGTAAGAGTTATGTGTAAAGATTTTGTAGTGTTTACTTTATATCCATTTGGAATTTGTAGCTGTGCAAGTGCAGGGAGAAAATGTTCATAATTATGCTATAATGTTTTTATGTCTTGTTTGTACTATTTGTTATAAATGTACCACAACCGAATTTCTCTTTTCGAGATAATAAAGTACTCTTATTCTTATTCTTATTGTCTCCTTACAATGCATCTAAACTTTGATACACTGTCTCTTATACAATGCATCCACAATTTTGATACACTGTGTCTCCCATGCAATCACGCACATTATTTCCTAACACCCTCTTTTATTCTCATTACCAATTTCCAGAACGATCCCGGAAATTACACAACTCACCTCAATCAGAAAAGAAAACGTAAACAAAACTCATTAATATTCATTAAAAAGAACACTCTAGATCTATCTACAATCTTCCACTAAAATCTAGGTGCATTACCTAAATGTTGCGGAATGTAGCCAACATGTGTACTACAAAACTTTGACCTCATATTTGAGGTCACTAGAATGATCATGCCTTTTCCAGAACCTTCGGATTAATCTAGGTCGGACTTTGCAACAACTGTTAGTGAAATGTAAAACATTCTAGCTACACAACAAAAATCCATCAACTGAAATTCTCCATGCAAAAGAAAACGAATCATACTAAAAAGGTTCATGATTCTTATATAAAACTCAACTGAACACCGGATCTTTTCCTATTATCAACACACATACCCTACAAAGAATTAACACAACCATAAACGTAACAATGAGGGAGCAGGGTATAGGATGATGGGAGTCTGTTAACCCATTTAACCCCAAGGCCACATTCGCAAAGTTTTGGAGGTGTCACTTAATGACTGTACCAGTTGCAGGAGATCGATTTCCCTGATAGCTAATCTGGCACCAGCCTTGAATTATCAGAGTCGATCTACAGTGGCTAAATGAGTTTAACTGCATTACCATTGTGACAATTTTGTTTTGCTTAACTCTTTGGCTACAGGAATCACCTCAACAAAAAGTGCTTTCGGTAGCAAAAGGGTTAAATTTCATCAGTGTCCAACTGTGTATTTCTGTGTTCCTTTCCCACTTCTGGCCGTGTGCACGGAGGTATGAAGGGTGTGCATCAGCATTTCAGTAGTACTGTGTATCACTGTATGCATGCTTAATAAGCTCCGTTGTGTGTTCCTGGTACAGGCATTGGCCATGAGACTGCAGTAGCAGCTGACAAGGTGGGCTTGACGGTGATAGCCTGTTGCTATGATGCCAAGAGTCGCGGAGCCGATAAATTACGGAACAGTTCAGCCCGCATTCACGTCAAGCGGCTGGATGTCACCAGTGATAAAGATGTGGAGAGCATTTGTGCTGATGTGGCCGAACTGTGCGGTACAGCAGGTCATGTGCTGTTCTTTTTGTCAGTGATAATTATCCCATAGGCCTGTGAAATACTAAACACCACCCAACAGCAAGAGGTATAGATCCTCCTGGGCCCCTGCAGTTGCGGGGGCTCATGAGGATCTATGCCTCTTGCTGAGAACTGTGTATCCAGTGACACCTGCAGCTTTTCAACATGAATTTACTTTGATTTTCAGACCACGATATGCATCCACTGGCAGTGAAGGGGTTAAGGCAGTTTGATCGCTATGACAAGGGTCAGCTGTGTCATATATAGGATTAAATCTCACTTGCGCAAAGACCATCAGGCTGACATCGGCACAATGGCCCTTTTGTGCATTGGGCTACAAAGCGTAAATCCATCCAGGTCGTGTGTGTTACCTATGTTTAGTCATAAATCTACTCAGCCTAAATCTAACATGAATCCTCCAAACCAGGAGCGCACGGCAATCACTGGAATCACCTAACAAATCTGTATGTGGCAGCACAAAGCTGTTTCTACTGGATTCATGTTTGGCTGGAACATGCTGAGTAGATCTTGCTGCGTAAATTTGTAATGCAGTGTTTGCACTATTTTTTTTTTTTTTTTTATATAGTCGATGTTTTCTTTCGTTATCACATGTCCAAAATAGCACCATCGTCAGAACTGGTTTTGCTGAAACACAATCAGTTCAGGCCGCCGAAAATAAAATGAGGGGAGTGGAGGCTAAGCGCAGGCACGTCTCAGAAGCTCAAACAACGGCGTTTGGGGTAAGGGCAGTCAGGCCTCAGAAACTCAAAGACCTTTGGAGGCAGACAGGCCACTATGCATCTCAAATTAGTTTATTGTAAATTCCAGTATTCTTCAACAATTTGCGGTGTCCCAACCCCCCCCCCTCCCCCCCAAATTGGTATCTGTCTTTTCTAACTGGTATGTCTATTGACTGTTATTTTCCTTTCCAGTATTCGGCCTTCAAGAAGCGGTAAAATACAGAGAACTACTGTAATGGGTAGATTTATACCTAGATGTATCCTAATTGATCTCTTCAGCATTTTTAGATGCAAAGATGACACACTTATGCACACAAAGCCCTAAGGGTGAAGACTGAGTTTCCATGTTTGGGAATTGTTTTCTGAAGACTACATTACAGCTGACGAGTCAGAGTGACCTTGATATTTCAAAGATGGTGCCAGAATAGATTGGTGTCTCTAGACGCCAATCTATTCTGGCACCACCCTTGAACTATCACGGTTAATCTACATGTTGTTGCGTTGTTAGGGCTAAATAGATCAGACCACACATATGCGTGTATTACTGCAGTTGTAAATCAATAATAACTAAAAGAAAATATTGAACATAGAACACAATGTACTATTTGCTGGCATCAAATGTCGCCTACAATGCTGGTGTGACTTGATGTGCTGGACAGGTCTGTGGGCAGTCATAAACAACGCGGGCCTGAATCGTCAGGCACCGGTGGAACTGACCAGCATGGCCACTTTCAAGCTGCTGGCTGACGTCATGTTGTTTGGCACTGTGCGTGTCACTAGGGCCCTGCTACCTCTCATTCGTAAAGCTAAAGGTAATAATAATGATATGCACTTTGTACCATTTATGGGGATGGCTGCATTCCCAAATGTTGGAGTTGTCAGCTAGTGACTATATACCAGTTGCATGAGATGAATAGACCATGATAGTTTAAGGGTAGTGCTAGATGTGCTTAGCGCCAAGTTCATCTGGCACTACCCTTGAATTATCATGGTTTGATTTTTCTCCTGCTGTATTGCTGTAATGATACGATACAATACAATACAACACAACTTTATTGTCTGTTCGTGTCAAAGCATGACATAAATTTGTCTTTTGGCTCATCATAAAACAAGACAAGACACTAATAAACGCTACAAGAACATTCCATTAAAATTATCATTGCAGCAATCTATCACAGGCAATCTATCACAAGCAAGAGTTCAAAATCGACACAGCAGTTGGAATAAAAGACTTCTTAAAAACATTCTTTTTGGCACGTGGCATGTTGAAACATCTGCCTGATGGTAGAATTTGAAACTGATCAATAGTGGGTGACGAGGATCACTGACAATGCTTGCAGCTTTCCTTCGGACAGCCCTATGGTAGAGATTATCTAATGGGTACTGTCTTAGGCCAATGATCTTCCCAGCTGTTCTGACAATACGATATCCTGTGAACGCCACATTACAGATCAGGAGATGGATCAACCGTGTTAGATCAGGATGAAAAAGGGTTAACCCACTATGTTATATGTCCAACACACTCTCTCGCTCACCTTTCTTGCAATCACACGCATGTAGGGCACACACAGGACGTCTTAGTCACATCATTTGTGATTTTGTGTCATTTTCTTTGGATGTGTCAAGTTTGCTTCATTTTTTTGGTGTGTCTTTATGATCGTGTATTTTTTTAAATCTTTCTCTGAACTCCGTATTTGCATTTGTAATATACTAATATATGTATTTTTATGCCTCAAGTACATAAGGAATAAAATTAACTTGAACTAAACTTCACCGTAATTGAAAAAGACAAAAAACAAACAAAAAAACTATTTCAGATTAAAAACAAGATGGGATGAACCATAACCCACATATGAGAGCTGTCTTCGCTGTCAAGGGTCTCTACCTTTTGTCTTTGGCTTGATTCTGATGTTGAAATAACTCCTTTTGAAATAGCCTTGCAGATGTGCCAATGCGTTATAGTGAACTCTATAAGGGGCGCGCGCAGTGCATACGCATCATTGGTTTGTCAAACATCATTTGTCATGACATATTTGTTTGTTTTTACATAATTTTATATTTAACGTGATATGAGATTCACTTTCGCTTCAAGACTTAGGAAAATGGTGACAAAACTAGAATTTCACGGTACAATTTCAGTCTTGCTATAATTTGTGTGAAAGCAGGTTGACTTTACATAGCTACATGATATACGAAGTACTCCTGCATGCTCTTCTGAAAGCACATCGATGTGAGTGCATGCGCGTGCGCTCCAAACATCCTTAAGAGGCATAGATGTTCATGTGCCCTCCGGGCACATGAGGATCTATGCCTCTTGTAGATGCACGCATATGTGAGAGAGCGAGCAAGCAAGCGAGAGAGAATTACATCATATTTAGAATTTGTCTGCGTGGTGACGGAGTTGCTTCTTTTACGTCACTGTCCGACTTTCTCCAGATGTCAATGTTTTTTACTGATTTAATTTTTTTTCTGAAAATAATTAATATTTACTGAAGAAGTTGAATGGGTGCAAAGCTGGCTAACGAACTCATCCAGTGTCTTTCTCCAGACTAGCTATATCGGGTCACCTGAATTCTCTTCTGAGAGAGAGAGAGTGTGTGTGTGTGTGTGTTAGTGCGTGCATGCGCGCGCGCTCCAAACATCTCCGAGAGACATAGATCCTCATGCGCTGTCCAGGTATCTGTGAGAGAGAGAGAGAGCGCGGCGCACGCTAGAGAGAATTACATCATATTTAGAGTATTATGTCAATGTCTGCGTGGTGACGGAGTTGCCTCTTTTACGTCACCGCCACTGACTTTCTCCAGAAGTCAAGTTTTCTTTCAGAAAAGAATCAAAATAGTATTTTAATTCTTTTCTGCAAAGAATTAATTTTTACTAAAGAAGTTCAAAGGATACAAAGCTGACTAACGAACTCATCCAATGTCTTTATCCAAACTAGCTACATGCAAAATTTCAAGTAAATATGACAAAACTTACGGACTCTAATCTGGGTCAACCGACTTCCTGTGAAATCAGGTTGACTTTTCCTAGCTACGTTTTATACTAAGTGCACCTGCATTTTCTCCTGAAAGCGCGTCGATGAGTGTGTATGCGTGGGCATGCGCATGCGTGCGCTGCATACATCCTCAAGAGGCACTTGAGGATCTATGCCTCTTGGAGATGCGCGCATATGTGTCATCGGTTTGTCAAACGTCATTTGTCATGACATATTTTTTTGTTTTTACATAATTTTATGTTTAACGTCATATGAGTTTCGCTTACGATTCAAGACTTGCAAAATTGGTGACAAAACTAGAATTTCATGGTACAATTTCAGGCTAGCTATATTCCCCTTGGTTTGTATACAAGTCTAGCTACAATTTGTGTGAAATCAGGTTGACTTTTCCTACCTAACTAAGTACACCTGCATCCTCAAGAGGCATAGATGTTCATGCGCCCTCTGGGCACATGAGGATTTATGCCTCTTGGAGATGCACGCATATGTGAGAGAGAGAGAGAGAGAGAATTACGTTATATGTCTGTGTGGTGATGTACACAAACCAAGGGGAATCACTCAGCGCTGGACAGACAAACAGATTCCCTGCCCCCGCCTATCAGGCACCCATTCGCCAGCCCACAGAGAAATACGCAGGTATAGAACAAGACGATCATCTACATCCCGTACATGTGTGGTGATGGAGTTGTTTCTATTATGTCACAGGCACTGTCTGACTTTCTCTAGAACTCAAGTTTTTTTAAAAACTGTTTTAATTATTTTCTGAAAAGAATTAATTTTTACTGAAGAAGTTGGAAGGATACAAAGCTAACTAACGAATGTCCAATGTCTTTCTCCAAACTAGCTATATGCAAAAGTTCAAGTAAATATGACAAAAATTACGGACTCTATTCTGGGTTAACAGACTTCTTATAAACGGTTGTTTATGTCTTCAATGATACATTCAATTACAATATGCTCGGAGGCGCTCTTAGCCACCCACTTAAGAAAGTATTTCAGTTCACCAAAGTTTCAAGCTTGTGTGAACAGAAATATCGGAGATTCTCTTGTTTACATAGTACATACGCACAGACATACATACATATGCACATACGGCGCTTCGCACCAAATGTACGTTCAGCAGCGAGGTTAGCGTAACTAGACATGATGTAATTTTTATCTTGTTACTTTAATTGTTAGAGGTTTAGCCTGCCCACCTTTGACATCATGGACATGCTATTAAATTTGCCCCAACGTGACCCGTCCTAGAAAGTCCCTTCTATAAAGAAATTAAATCAATGCAAAAAGAACCAGACAAAATGAGAGTCACACTACTGTACATACCACTACCATCTCAGTGTCAGTGTGGGTGAACTCTACAGAGAGACCCACTCGGGGACTACATGACCTGATATATTGAGGGTCATTCTTTTACGTTGTTTATGGGATATTTAACCATGCATTACTTTCACCCCCTTGTGCATACTCAAAGAGGTTAAAATGATCTACAGCTGATTTTTTGTTTCAGGGCGTGTGATCACTGTGTCGAGTGACCGCGGTATGTTGTCGCCTGCCAACTCTGCAGCCTACTGTATCACAAAGCACGGCATCGAGTCATTCAGTGATGTACTGCGAGCAGAAATGGTCAGATTTGGGGTGGATGTGAGCGTTGTCCAACCAGGACACTTTGGTGGTGCGACGGCCATTATTGATGACAGCGCGGTGAGGCAAATCATTTTATATCTGACAAACTGAATGTTGGTGAAGAATATAGTAATTTACAATTAACCCATTTAGTCCTGACGCACTTCAGCAGGAGATAGATCAACCACGATAATTCAAGAGTAGTGCCAGATTAGCTTGGCACCAAGCTCATCTGGCGCTACCCTCAAATTATTATAGTTGAACCATTTCCTGAAACTGGTACTTTGTCGTTGAGCGACATCTGCAAAATTCCCCCCAAACCACCATCCCGCTGTTGTTTACTTTTCCATGGCTTGCATAGGAACGGATTATATTTCACCACTTGGCAAGGTAGTAATGAAGGTGGATGCTAGTCTGGCCAGGTAGTAATGAAGGTGGATTCTAGCATGGCCAAGTAGTAATAAAGGAAAATACCACCTGTTAAAAACCTTAGCGCAAACACTGTTACAGATTGATGCGATGCGCATGTCCTTGGAGCGAGACTTTGAGCAGGCCAGCAAGGATGCCCAGCAGACTTACGGCCGTGAGGTAATTGACAAAGTGATCGACACGTCCCGGGCCAGTCGCCAGTCTTCACCCACAGACGTGATGCCGGTAGTGAAGGCCATGCTGGACGCCATGCTGAACAAACACCCAGCCACCCGCTACCCCGTGCAGGGAATGTTAGGGGTGGCTGACTGGGGCATTGTAAGTCTTCACCTGTACTGGTCCATACTGCATTGGATATCTGTACTTATTATTCAAACCAAGCATGTGCTAGCTTACTGACTGTAACATCAGTTGAACTGTTCACAATTTTAGCTGTACAGCCTTCTTATCTCAGGTTTTACAATCTCTAGCCTTTCATGCAGAAAATATGTCAGTTTCAATGGGTCACGGTGGCCATGGATGCACGTTCATTAACAAGTATCTGATAGGTCATGATGTCAAATGAAACCCGAGTTCAGCTCTAGAGAGAAAAATAACAAAGCAACAAGAAAGGCAAAGCCCTTATGGCTCATGATTTACATGTTTGACCTTTGTGACAATAAGTGAAAGGTTGGCTTTAGCACCAGCTAAATTCATGTTTTCTCAAAATGTAAACATTTTTCACACATCTGTCAACCCCCATGACCATTGACCTCTGTGATGAGTTGACTAAATTAGTATGCTTAGGAAGGTCTTATCATCAGTTACCTTTGTTCCAAATTTGATTGAAAAGTTTGCAAAAGTTTTGATAACTACGTCACAATTCTATCAAAAATTGGCATTTTACACTTGTGACCCTTGACCTTTCTGAGGGTCATTCAAATTAGTATGCATAGGAAGGTCTTATCATCAGCTACCTTTGTGCCTGTACTTTTACTTATTTTATCTGCAGTCATCTTGTGCTAAAACGTTTGAAAATGCATACAAGCTCATGCAAGATAGACTTTCTGTCACATCTTTTCATGTTTGCTCGACAGTGTATATACATAACTCCCTGTTTGTTTGTTTGTTTGATACCGCTGGTGTATGACTGCTTGCGTGTGCCTGCAGGTTCTGGGTCAAGTGAAGCCTGTTTTACCTGACCGCTTTGTTGACTGGATTCAGCGAGTAGTCATGGGCAACAAGTGATTTGCTGAACATGCCTGTCTGCTACCCCCATCATCAACCTAAACATTTGTGAGGCAACAAACTGCATAAACTGATTAACTCATTTAGCCCAGTGCATGTACTTCCCAAATTTTGGAGATGTCATCTAATGACTATGCTCCAGTTACAGGAGATGGATCGACCATGATTATTCAAGGGCAGTGCCAGATTAGCTTGGCGCCGGCAGGCGCCAAGCTAATCTGGCACTATCCTTGAATGATCATGGTCGACCCATCTCCTGATGTAGTGCATCAGGGCTGAATGGGTTAATTAACTCTTTAACGCCTTCACTGCCAGCGGATGCAGAGTATGTCTTTGAAATCATTGTAAACTCAACGTCAAAGTTCTCCAGCCGTCTAGGGAACATGGACACAAACTGGTGTCAGCAAGAGGCATAGATCCTCACGAGCCCCCGCATTTGCGGGGGGTCATGAGGATCTGTACCTCTTGCAGCTGAGTTGTGTTCAAATTAGTTTTTCTCGGCAGTCGTGGGGTTGATGGTCAGCGCAAGTGACTCCAACCTGAACTTGAAATGAGATTTACAGATTCTCATGATCCCCGGCAGCTGTAGGGTCTAACAAGGACATACACCTCTAGCTGGTGATGACTTTGCAACCAACACTTTCAGCTGCTTACAGAAAATGGGTTAATTTGAACAACAGATATCACTGTAAATGCTACAAAGATTTGTCCAATACTTTTGCGATTACAAAAATCATATAGTCACAGCTCATCAAAGAAAAGTACATTGTGTTTTTGTCTTGTTTGGGAAAAGAGCTTTCACCCAAAAATGTAATAAATTGTGTTGTAATTGTCCTTTCTCAGAGTTCTTTTTTGTTGTTGTGATTTCTGATGCATTTTACACACTTGCGAGTCACCTTTCGATATGAATTCCATACCAGCTGCGGGACATAAACTGCCGATTTTCAAACCAACCAGATAAACATGGAGGTCTACACCACAACGCACCTGCTTAGAACTCAAGACTTTTGTAGGAGTACATGTGGGGACAGAACATAATTATTCAAACATTTCCTGAACATGCCCACCACTGTGATCTTTCCCCGTGCCATTTCTTTACACCACCGCTTTGCTGCTGTTTCCAAACCAAATTCACCCTCGAACCTGTCATTTTCCTGTGTCATACCCAAAAGTGATCTCTAAAGGGCGTTTCTAAATGGGGTATACAGGCCTTGTTAACCAATTTAACCCCACGGCCGGATTTCAAAATTGGGAGGTGTTACGTACTGGTAACGACTGACTGCCAGCTGCAGGAAATGGATCAGCCATGTTAATTCAAGGGTAGTGCCAGATGAGCTTGGCGCCTGAAGGCGCCAAGCTCATCTGGCACTGCCCTTGAATTATCATGTTCGATCCATCTCCTGCTGCAGGGCATTGGGGCCAAATGGGTTATGTATGGTAGTGGAAAGGGAGTCTTTTGAAAAAATAAAATTTGCCTGAACTCAAAACCAATGCTGCACAGTGACATTCTCAGTTTTGGCTGAAGGCCCCTTTAAGAGTTTTGGCTAAAGAGGCCCCTTGTAAGCCTTCCAGAGTTTTGGGCCCCTTGTAAGCCTTCAAGAGTTTTGGGCCCCTTGTGCATAAATTATCATGGTCAGTCCATCTCGTGCAAAGTTGTTAGGTGATGCCTCTAAGATTTGGGAAATGCGGCCTTAAGAGTTTGATGGGTTAAAATTTCAGTTAAAACCAGAAATACCATACATTCAATAATATTCATAGTGATCACTTTGTCAATGTTGCAACCGTTCATTTTCAACATGACCATGTTTTTATATACTAAGCACAAACAAGATGGGATGAACCGTATACAAGAGCTATTCTCACTGTCAAGGTCTCTACCTTTTGTCTTTGACCTGATTCTGATGTTGAAATATCTCCTATTGAAAAAGCTTTGTAGATCTGCCCAGGTGTCAATGAGCTCTGTAAGCGGCACCTGCAGTGCATACACGTCATTGGTTTTTAAAAAATGTCATTTGTCATGATGTATTCTTATGTTTTATATAATTTTATATTTTTTGGTGATCATAGTTTCACTTTTGCTTCAAGGCTTGAGGAAATGGTGACAAAACTAAAATTTCACTGTACAATTTAGTCTTGCTATATGTGTGAAATCAGGTTGACTTTACCTAGCTACATAATAATTATATAAAGTATACGGGTCACCTGCATGCTCTTCTGAAAGTGCGTGGATGTGTGTGCGTGTTTAAGGCGTGCATGCACTCCACACATCTCCAAGAGGCATAGATCCTCATGCACCCTCCAGGTGCATAAGGATCTATGCCTCTTGAAGATGTGCGCATGGGTGTGTGTGTGTGTGAGGGAGAGAGAGGTGCGCAATTTTTATCTTGTTCCTTCAGTTGTCAGAGGTTTAGGCCTGCCTGCCTTTTATGTCATGGACATGCTATTAAATTCGCCCCACTGCATCCCATCCTAAAAAGTCATCCTAAAAAGTCCTTATATAAATAGAAGTGAGAATTCAAGAGCATCAGTGCATCATTTATTAATCCAACACAGTATCATAAAACATGGCTGACAACAAACCACATACCTGCATTATTACACAAGGAATGCAGTCACAGGTCAGCCTCAGAATATTTTGGTCCTTGGGAGCCACAGACCACACCATCTGCACTCTCATTAACCCATTTAGCCCCAACGCCCTACTGCAGGTGATGGATTGACCATGATAATTCAAGGGCAGTGCCAGATTAGCTTGGCGCCTGAAGGCGCCAAGCTAATCTGGCACTACCCTTGAATTATCATGGTCAACCCATCTGCGACAGCTGACACAGTTGTTGCGCAACACTTCCAAGAGGGGAAACGCGGCCATGGGGTTAAATGGGTTAATGTTGTGCTGAATTTATAAAGCATTGTGTAGAAGAACAAATAAAAGAAGATAAGCAGAAAGGCAAAGCCATCATAACTCACGTGTATGACCGATTTACATATGTGTGACCTTTGTGACAAAGGCTGGCTTCTGCAGCAGCAAATTCCATGTTTTCTGAAAATGTAAGCATTTTTCACACATGTCAACCCCCCCTGTGACCCTTGACCTTTGTGATGAGTGGACTAAATTAGCATGCATAGGAAGGTCTCATCATCAGCTATCTTTGTGCCAAATGTGGTTGAAAAATTTGCAAAAATATGAATACCTACAATTTTATAAAAAAAATTGGCATTTTACACACATTTGCAAGCCTCTTGTGAACCTTGACCTTTCTGAGGTGTCATCCAAATTAGTATGCATAGATAGGTCTTACCATCAGGAATCTCTGTACGAAATTTGGGTTTGAATATGTGAATAGTATTTGAGAAAAAACATCTTTTGTCAAAATATGGCTATTTTTTACCTATTTCCTGAGCTCTCCGGACCCTTGACCTTTCTGAGCAATCAACCAAATTAGTGTGCATAGAAAGGTCTTCCCATCAGGTATCTCTGCAGCAAGTTTGGATTTAAAGTTGTGAATAGTATTTGAGAAAAGACATCTTTTTCAAAATATGGCTATTTCGGACCTATTTCCTGAGCCCTTGTGACCCTTGACCTTTCCGAGGGGTCATTCAAATTAGTATGCATACATAGGTCTTACCATCAGGTATCTCTGTAGCAAGTTTGAGTTTGAAGTTGTGAACAGTATTTGAGAAAAAACATTTTTTGTTAAAATATGGCTATTTTTACCTATTTCCTGAGCTCTTGTGACCCTTGACCTTTCCGAGGGATCAACCAAATTAGTATGCATAGAAAGGTCTCACCATCAGGTACCTTTGTACCAAGTTTGGGTTTAAAGTTGTGAATAGTATTTGAGAAAAAAATAAGTTATGTCAAAATATAGCTAATTTTGACATATTTCCTGATCCCCTGTGACCTTGACCTTTGTGAGAGGTCAATCAAATTGGTATGTTTTGAAAGGTCTTGCCACAAAGTATCTTTGGGCCAAGTTTGAAGACTGTGGCTTGAATAGTCTCCGAGAAAATGCCAACATTAAAGTTTACCACGGACGACGGCGGATGGAAGTCGGCAGACGGACGGACGACCACTGGCTCAAAATATGCTCACTTTTGCTTCGCAAGTGAGCCAAAAAGGTCCTCTGGCTGATGTCAGTCTTTGCTGGTCCGCTCACGGTTGTGCGCGGGTCAACCAAGGCTGATATCAGCCCGAGGGCCTTAGCGTACCCGGCATCCCTTTGGAAGCCAGCGACCTGTGCACATTGTATCAGATACCGTGATATGCTGCAGCATGTCATTGTCATGCTGAGGCTGACATGTAACCGTGGAAAGTTCATGTCAAAAACACCATCAAGCCCTGCTTGGCCATAAGGGAGGCACGAACCTGAGACTCCTCTCACACCCGCAGCACTACTTGTAACTGCTCACACCTTGCCGTCTTACCCACACCATTCATGAATGTACTCCTCAGACCCACCTGGGAAGTACATCACAGGTACTCCCATTTGGACAGAAGTGTAAATGTGGTGTACTCAATGAGTGGATTTAACTACACCTGCCAACAGTAGAGGTGGGATGAACCATAACCCACAAAGTCCCTTCTATATGAGAGCCGTCTTCGCTGTCAAGGGTCTCTACCTTTTGTCTTTTGACTTGATTCTGATGTTGAAATATCTCCTTTTGAAAAAGCCTTGCTGATGTGCCAATGCACCAGAGTGAGCTCTATAAGGGGCGCGCGCAGTGCATACACGTCATTCGTTTGTCAAACGTCATTTGTCATGACATATTTTTTTGTTTTTACGTAATTTTATATTTAACGTGATATGAGTTTTTGCTTTCACTTCAAGACTTGGGGAAAATGGTACAAAACTGAATTTCATGGTACAATTTCAGTCTTGCTATAATTTGTGTCCTCGCGCTGGGACCATATGGCATTGAGGTGCGTCCCCTGGGTGGTGGATAGGGGGTCCCTCGTGAGAGGGGTGCACCGAATGAAATAAGGTGCCGTGAACCAACATGGTCTAAGGGAAGGTGACCCCGACAGAAAATCCCTGGTCCTCCTAGTAAGGGGGTTGAGCGTGGGGGTAGCTTCCCCACCCTGCAAAAAAGGAAATAGCTACAAAAACGCCGACGAAAAGACTAACAGTAATTCCTTTCCTGGAGGAGGAAGGTTCTTCTACAAGAAGACTTATGACGTCCTGTGGTGAAAGCCGGAAGTCTTCGGAAGCCACAGGACCGAGCCGCCTCTCTCTATCCAGGGATACAACCATGGGCACATGGAACGTCAAGACCATGTACCAGAGCGGCAAGGCCGCCCAGATAGCAGCGGAAGTGCAAAAGTACAACCTTTCCCTGCTAGGTATCAGTGAAGCCAGATGGACGCAGTCTGGCCAGAAAAGGCTGTTAAGTGGGGAGATGATTCTGTATTCAGGTCATGAAGAGGAGAATGCCCCCCATACAGAAGGTGTAGCATTCATGCTGTCACCAGTGGCACAGAGAGCGCTGATGGGCTGGGAACCTCTTGGGCCAAGAATTATCACAGCAGCCTTTAGAACCAAGAAAAAGCTCAAGCTGAACGTCATCCAGTGTTATGCGCGCCGCCCACTAATGACAGTGACGAGGAAGAGAAACAAGAGTTCTACGACCGACTCCAGAGTGCCTTGGACAAATGTGCGGAGCGAGACATCACCATCATCATGGGCGATTTTAATGCCAAAATAGGGGAGGACAACACCGGATACGAAGAGGTGATGGGGAGACAGGGACTAGGCTCGGAGATGAGTGAAAACGAGGAGAGGTTTGTAGACTTTTGTGCTCTAAATCGACTTGTCATTGGAGGCAGCATCTTCCCACACAGAAGAATACACAAAGCAACTTGGGTCTCACCTGACCATACAACAGAGAACCAAATAGACCATATCTGCATTAGCAAGAAATTTAGAAGATCCCTTCAAGATGTTCGAGTGAGGAGGGGAGCAGATGTCGCCTCCGACCACCATCTGCTTACCTTAAGAATGAAGCTCAAGCTAAAGAAAAGCCGCACAGAGACAATAAGACAGCGCTATAATGTAGGCCTCCTGAGAGAAACTGGAGTTAGAGAAGAGTTCAAACTGGTGCTGTCCAACCGGTTTCAAGCGCTACAGGAGCTAGTAAATGAAGAGGAGGCGGTCACCACAGAGCAGCAGTGCAAGGCAGTTAGAGAGGCACTGAACTCAACCTGCAAAGACACTGTAGGGTTCAGGAAACACCATCACAAGGACTGGCTGTCAGCACAGACCTTGAAGAAGATAAAAGTGAGGAAGCAGAAGAAAGCAGCTGTCAATAGCCGCACGAGAGCAGCCAAAGTAAGGGCACAGGGGGAATACTCGGAAGCCAACCGCGAGGTGAAGAGTAGTATCAGGGCAGACAAGAGGGCCTACACAGACAGCCTGGCAGCAGAGGCAGAAAAGGCAGCAGGCAGCGGCAACATGAAACAGCTCTACGACATTACCAGAAGATTGTCAGGCAAGTATGGCCATACAGAAAGACCAGTAAAAGACAAAGAAGGCAAGCCTATTGCAGACAGAGCAGACCAACTCGACAGATGGGCCGAGTATTTTGAAGAGTTACTGAACAGACCTAGCCCACCCGACCCCCCAGACATCCAGCCGGCAGAGACCGACCTACCCATCAGCTGTGACAGACCCAGCCGGGAAGAGATCAGAAGAGCAGTGGCATTCTTGAAGAACGGCAAAGCAGCAGGCCCAGATGGCATCCCAGCGGAGTCTCTGAAAGCAGACCTAGAGACAACAGTGGAGATGCTGTACCCACTGTTTGGAAAGATCTGGGAAGAGGAGGCACTCACTCAGCAGGGGTCAAAACACGTGCTGGGGAAAAAGTCGGAAACAACAGTGGGGGGGGGGGGGGGGGGGGGGGGGCAAGCGAGACATTGATTCCAGGGGCCGAAAACTCAAACACAGCGGGGGGGGGGGGGGGGGGGGGGGGGGGGGGGGGGTAGGCGCGAAGGATAACGGTACGCAATGTTGGCGGGCCTATGCTCACTTCCACCGATTCCAGCTTTAAAATGTGCTCTTATATCCGTTCAAATATGTCAGCGTTCGACTTAACTTTCACCGATTTTTCACACCACTCCCATCTCCATTTCTTTCTCACTCCCGTTTCATTAGAAGTTTAGCCGCGAGCAACATTGTGTCCTGCATCGCTAGACGCCATCTTGGAAAAACGAAGCTTGCCTAAAGTTAACGATAAACGAATCTGACAACTTGTGGACCTGCGCCGTTTAAGAACCACGACCGTTTTAGATTTTTTACGTTTTATTTTTTTCCACGCGGAATTGCCTTTTTTTAAACAGCGGATTTTAAAAAATTAACTCTGATATCCTCGAAAAAGCGGAAGATTTTGACCCCTGAGTCCTGGAGGTGATGCCGGCTGACTGGAAGGAGGGGTACCTAATCAAGCTTCCCAAGAAAGGCGACCTCAGCAAGTGTTCCAACTACTGAGGAATCACCTTGCTGTCAGTACCAGAAAAGGTCTTCAACAGGATCATCCTGGAGAGAATGAAGAGCTCCGTTGACCCCCAGCTGAGAGACCAGCAAGCATGATTCAGGAAGAACCGATCATGTACAGACCAGATCGCCACTCTCCGCGTCATCGTGGAACAGTCTCTGGAGTGGAGCTCCCCGCTGTACATCAACTTTGTGGATTATGAGAAAGCATTTGACAGTGTGGACCGAGAGACTCTGTGGAAACTCCTACGACACTACGGTGTACCCACAAAGCTCGTCCGCCTGATCAAGAGCAGCTACGATGGCATGACATGACGCGTGATCCATGAAGGGCAGTTCACCAGGGAGCTCCAGGTCAGAACCGGTGTCAGGCAGGGGTGTCTGCTGTCTCCGTTCCTCTTCCTACTGGCCATAGACTGGGTCATGAAGATGACCACAGAGCACAGACGAAGTGGAATACAGTGGACACTGTGGACACAGCTTGACGACCTCGATTTTGCAGACGACTTGGCATTACTGTCCCACACTCATCAACAAATGCAGGACAAGACCACGAGGCTTGCTGACATCTCGTCCCAAGTGGGCCTCACCATTCACAAACAGAAAACAAAGACAATGAGGCTGAATGCAACCAGGGAAGAACCAGTCTTGCTTGCTGGCACCCCGTTGGAGGAGGTGGAGTCCTTCACCTATCTCGGGAGCATCATAGACAAAAAAGGCGGCACTGATGCAGATGTCAGAGCACGAATCGGTAAAGCCAGAGCAGCCTTTCTCCAGTTGAAAAAAGTGTGGAGCTCCAGAGAGCTGTCACAACACACCAAAGTCCGGATTTTCAACTCCAATGTAAAAGCAGTTCTCCTATATGGAGCAGAGACTTGGAGATTGACAAAAACCACAGTCAACAGAGTACAGACCTTCATGAACAGTTGCCTTAAGAAGAATTTTGAAAATCCACTGGCCAGAGAAGATCAGCAACGTCAGACTCTGGGAGAGAACAGAGCAGATAACAGCAGAGAATGAAATTGGGTGAAGAAGATGGGGATGGATCGGTCACAGTCTGAGAAAGCCAGCTTCCAGTATCACTAGGCAGGCATTGTCATGGAACCCCCAGGGAAAGAGGAAAAGAGGTAGGCCGAGAAACTCCTGGCATCGAGACCTCCAAGCAGACATCAAGAAACTAGGAACCACCTGGAGTAGAATCGAATGAGAAGCACAGGACAGGAGTTGCTGGAGGTCTCTCGTCGACGGCCTATACCCGGGTAGGGGTGACAGGCGTAAGTAAGTAAGTATAATTTGTGTGAAAACAGGTTGACTTTACCTAGCTACATGATATAGAAAGTACACCTGCATGCTCTTCTGAAAGCACACTGATGTGTGTGCATGCGTGCACGCTCCAAACATCCTCAAGAGGCCTATATGTTCATGTGCCTTCTGGGCACATGAGGATCTATGCCTCTTGGAGATGCACGCATATGTGAGAGAGAGAGCAAGCAAGCGAGAGAGAATTACATCATATTTAGAGTATGTCTGCGTGGTGACGGAGTTGCTTCTTTTCGTTACCGTCACTGTCTGACTTTCTCCAGATGTCAATGTTTTTTACTGCTTTAAACTTTAATTTTTTTCTGAAAATAATTAATTTTTACTGAAGAAGTTGAATGGGTGCAAAACTAGCTAACGAATTCATCCAATGTCTTTCTCCAAACTAGCTATATCGGGTCACCTGAATGCTCTTCTGAGAGAGAGAGAGAGCGAGAGAGAGAGAGAGTGTGTGTGTTTGTGTGTGTGTTAGTGCGTGCATGTGCGCGCGCTCAAACATCTCCAAGAGACATAGATCCTCATGCGCTGTCCAGGTGCATGAGGATCTATGCCTCTCGGAGATGCACGCATGTCTGTGAGAGAGAGAGCGCGGCGCACGCTAGAGAGAATTACATCATATTTAGAGTATTATGTCAATGTCTGCGTGGTGACGGAGTTGCCTCTTTTACGTCACCGCCACCGTCTGACTTTCTCCAGAAGTCAAGTTTTCTTTCAGAAAAGAATTAAAATAGTATTTTAATTAATTTTTACTAAAGAAGTTCAAAGGATACAATGCTGACTAATGAACTCATCCAGTCTTTATCCAAACTAGCTATATGCAAAATTTCAAGTAAATATGACAAAACTTACGGACTCTAATCTGGGTCAACCTAAATGGTTGTATATGTCTTAAATGAGACATTCAATTATAATATGCTCGGAGGCTGTCTTAGCCACCCCTTTAAGAAAGTATTTCGCCAAGTTTCAAGCTTGTGTGTACAGAAATTTTAGAGATTCTCTTGTTTACATACATATGCACACACACACATACATACGCACACACGACACTTTGCGCCAAATATATGTTCAGCAGCGAGGTTAGCGTAACTAGACATGACATAATTTTTATCTTGTTACTTCAATTGTGAGAGGTTTAGGCCTGCCCGCCTTTGACATCATGGACAAGCTATTAACTTCGCCCCACCGCGACCCGTCCTAAAAAGTTCCTTCTATAAATAGAAGAGACTTAATGACTAAATTCTTTTTGTTCATGTGTGTGTGTTTTTCCATTTCCTCTCTTTCAGTGCTTATATCAGCTGCTCTAGTCTGAAACTGTCTTTATTATCTGTTTGAAATGTGTGGATTGCAATAAGCATCAGTGTGATGAGAACGTATTTGTGTTGGAAATGGTACTCATGCTCCAACATTGACAGTGGTGACGGCAGGATGTATTGGCGATGGCTCACATACTAAAGTTCCAATCCACGAGGTCCCAGTGCAGACGGCAGCATGTACATGTAGTGATGTACTGTCGATGGCTCACATACTAAAGTTCCAACCCATGAGGTCCCAGTGCAGACGGCAGCATGTATATGTCGTTGTACTGTCGATGGCTCACATACTGAAGTTTCAATCCACAAGGTCCCAGTGCAGACGGCAGCATGTACATGCACTGTCGATGGCTCACATACTGAAGTTGCAACCCACGAGGTCCCAGTGCAGACGGCAACATGTACATGCACTGTCGATGGCTCACATACTGAAGTTGCAACCCACGAGGTCCCAGCGCAGACGGCAACATGTACATGCACTGTCGATGGCTCACATACTGAAGTTGCAACCCACGAGGTCCCAGTGCAGACGGCAACATGTACATGCACTGTCGATGGCTCACATACTGAAGTCCCAACCAACGAGGTCCCAGTGCAGATCCAGCATGTACATGTACTGTCGATGGCTCACATACTGAAGTTCCAACCCCTGAGGTCCCAGTGCAGATCCAGCATGTACATGTAGTCTCAATGGCTCACATACTGAAGTTCCAACCCACAAAAGTCCCAGTGCAGATCCAGCACAGGCAATTGTGTCCTGACTGACTGTACACTGTGTGTTATTACCGACTCCAGACAGGTCAAAATGTCAGGACCCCAGTCCAGTCTGGCTTGAACTACCCATAAACTATCATGGTTGATGCATATCTTGTTGCAGTGTGTCCATCATTTGCTGTCACCGAGTTGGGCCTGTCACCATTATGGGATGTCCACCCAATGTGCAAAAGGCCATTGGGCGATGGCCTTTGCGCACTGGACAGTGGTTGTTGCGGGTCATCCAGTAGGGTGCGGGAGTTGCGTGTATGGCTGCTTTTGTTACCTCACCATGTGTGGGGCCACAATCCAACTTCACAGGAGAATGTCCAGTAAATGTAATCACAGTCTTGACCAGACAATACACTGACCCCATGACCGTTGCAGGATGTTACATGTTACTGCTGCATTCCATTCACAATTACGGGCTGTTGTCATGGTAATGTCTTGGTCGAGAGTGACCATCATGGAATGTCACTAGTTACTGCTACGCTCTAGTCACCATGAGGAGTTGTCACGTGTCGTCTGTATCACTGTGTTGACCCAGTAACCATGATGGGAGATTCAGCATCTCCAGCCTTGTGTCTATGTGTTTCTCACGGTACATCCGCAACTGCACAAACAGTAACACACGTACACCATGTAGATGACAGTAACACATGTACACCATGTAGATGACAGTAACACACGTACACCATGTAGATGACAGTAACACACGTACACCATGTAGATGACACAGACGACGGACAATGGCGGACGGACAATGGACAACGGATGGAGACCACTGGCCCAGAACATAGACTCATTTTTGCTTCGCATGCGAGCCAATAAAAAATGAAAGTTTGCACAGATGTCAATTTCAGAACAAACCAAAAGACTGCAGCAGCTGTACACAATACAAACAAGAAATGTGTGCCTACCTTGGACGGTGCAGAGAACTTGGTGCGTTGAAAGGCAATGTGCTGTGCAGTGGTGACATCCCCCTCCTCCACCAACCCACAGGCGTGAGCCAGCTCCATCAGGGGTCCCCGCCCCACACACAGCGCACGCTGCAGGCTGGACACCGGGTAATGACAGTTCTTGCTGCTGTAGGCTGCACTCATCACATGCAGACCATGCCTACAACATGCAGTTAACCCATTTAGCACCAACACCCTGCAGCAGGAGATGCATGGACCATGATAATTCAAGGGTACTGCCAGAATAGCTTGGCGCCAACAGGCGCCAAGCTAATCTGGCACTACTCTTGAATAATCATGGCCCATCATTGAGCAACACCTCCAAATTTAGTAATAGTGTCTTTGGGGCTAAACGGGTTAAGCTTTGATCTACATTCACCATTGATAAAGTCTTTAGTAACGGGTAAAATCCAGTATCACTAGGCAGGCATTGTCATGGAACCCCCAGGGAAAGAGGAAAAGAGGTAGGCCGAGAAACTCCTGGCGTCGAGACCTCCAAGCAGACATCAAGAGACTGGGAACCACCTGGAGTAGAATCGAAGGAGAAGCACAGGACAGGAGTTGCTGGAGGTCTCTCGTCGACGGCCTATACCCGGGTAGGGGTGACAGGCGTAAGTAAGTAAGTAAGTAACGGGTAAAAGCCTAACCCTTTGACTCCCATACCATAGAATGGAAGTCAGTTTGTTTCGGGAGTCAAACACTCTGAGCCCTACAGGCAAACACTACACTTTACGAGACAGACTGTTCTTGACAGTTCAAGTGTACCTGCTATCTAACAGCTCATTCACTGGTTCGGGTATCTCCATCGCCTAAAGCCTTGATATTAACCTCCGCGCGCACGTGTGCGTGTATGTGGGTGTGTGCGCGCGCGCGTGCGTGCGTGTGTGTGTGTGTGAGCGTGCGGCGCAAGCGTGCGCGCGTGTTTGATTTCAGTGAAAGAAGGAATTTTAAAGACTATCTTTTCTTTCTTTTTTTTTCTTTTTTTCCCCGTTCACATTGTTAGTAATCATAATTGGTGCCCTCCATTTTGCCTTATCCATCTCTTTTTTGAACGACTTGTTATATTATGTGCACTTTTATGTTAGTAGCTTTGTACCTTTGTATGTTAGTAGCTTTGTACCTTTAACAGAGTTGTACCTTTGTAGATTAGCAACGGCAAGCGTGAAAAATGGCACATGTGCTAACTGCTTCTTCCGTTCAGAAATAAAGTTTCATTTCATTTCATTTCATTAGTGCCAGAATAGTTTGGCACAACCCTTGAACTATCATGGTCAAGTCATGACTTATGGTCAGGGCTTCATGGGTTAACCCGTTCAAGTCCAATGCACTACAGCAGGAGATGGACAGACTATGATAATTCAAGTGTAGTCAGATTAGCTTGGCACCATTATGATCGATCCATCTCCTGAAACTGGTATAGAGTCGTTAGGTGACACCTCCAAAATTTGGGAAATGCGGTCTTGTGGCTGAGAGGAGCCAAGCCATTCTGGCATCACCCTTAAATTATCATAGTCGATCCACATCTGGTTCTGCAGAGTGTGGCAGGCTTTGGGCTGTTCAACACTTACATGCGCACGTGAGGGAAATGGCGGTGAAGAGAACACAAACTCAGGGTGCTGGTCATGCGTGACATCAGTCTGAAGAAACGAGCATAGTTGCCCTGCAGGAAGGCCAGGTTTACTGCCAGCGCCTCACGAACAATCCTCGTCTGCCTAATTTTAAATAAGACATACAAACAAGTACACAACTGGTAACTTGTCTTGTTTCATGATGAAGAAAATGCAACCGGTGTTTTCTATTTTTGCTATTTGTGTAACAAAGGGTATGGTTTGAAATCCAGTGAGTCCAGTGTTTTCCTGGAGAACAGCGCTATACAAGAACTATGTATTATTATTTATTATTAAATGTGTCTATGCAAGATTTCCAATTCACAGATTTCCTCCTTTCCACTGGCCGACTCCAGTGGATGATATGCATGTACGTGCTGTGTGCGTGAGACTGCCATGTTCCTGGGCAAGATGTACAGCCCGCCAAGAACATGGCAGTCTCACACACGCACACAAGGAAACTGCCTGAAAGACCAATACAATAAAATGAGAATAAAAAAGGAAAACAATAACAACACAAGTAAGCAAAAGGTCGTCTGGCCCACATCAGCTGCAGCTGGCCCATGAGTGACATCGGCCCAAGGACCTGTGTTTACAGGGCAGGACCTGGTTATCATCGTTAGATTTCTACCACTGCTGGTTACATTGTTGCACTTGACATGCTGGGCAGTCAGGAATTGGTACATGATTTAAGTTTTAACCCAATTAGCCCCAATGCACTACAGCAGGAGATGGATCAACTATGACAATTCAAGGGCTGTGCCGGATCAGCTTGGCGCCTGATGGCACCAAGCTAATCTGGCACTACCCTTGAATTATCAGGGTTGATCCGTCTCCTGCAGCTGGTACATAATCGTTAGGCTACACCTCCCAAATGTGGGAATGGGGCCTTGGGGTAAAATGGGTTAAGAATAAACTGTACCTCAAATAAATGTAAAGAGTAAATGTAAAGAGTAACCGTTAGCCCCTTGACTGCCGGTGGACACAGATTGGGGCGGTCCGTGGCGCAGTGGTTAAGGCGCCTGCCACCAATGCCAACGGTGCGCGGTTCGATACCGGGTTCCGGCGTTGGACTTTTCTCCTCTGGTAAGTGTCACCGTTAATTCGGGCGGACCGTCGGGGGTTCTTTCTCCGGGTACTCCGGTTCTTCCACCCCCCCCCCCCCCCCCACTTTGGTACCGGTCTCAGGCCACTTTACAAATTTCAAATACAAGCGATCAAAAATTCTCTGTAACTTCAGTAGCTGACTGGCCCTTCGTTTGTCTTGTACTGTGTTTGTCTTAAATGGCGTAAATCCGTGTCTGTTTCGTGAGCCGGTGTGTGTGTTGGGTTTCAGGCGCGGCGCTTTGAGTCGATTTCCCCAAAATTGAGAAAAAGCGCCTATATAATAACGGTATTATTATTATTATTATTGTATTTTTGAAATCATGGTAAATTCAACGCTGAAGATTCCCAGCTGTCAAAAGAACATGGACACAAAATTGTCTAGCAAGAGGCATAGATCCTCATGAGCCCCCGCAAGATCTATACCTCTTGTAGCTTGGTGGTGTTCAGTTTCTATCACAGTGAACTGGTTAACCCCCTTGTGCATGCAGCCACCAGTACAGTAATTAGTACCGGTTGCTGCATGCACCAGGGGGTTAATGGATAACACTGGTTATCTTGGATAGTGCCACCTTAACCCATTTAGCCACAACGCCCTACAGCAAGAGATGGCTTGACCATGATAATTCAAGGGTAGTGCCACATGAGCTTGGCACCTTCAGGCGCCAAGCTCATCTGGCACTACCCTTGAATTATCATGGTCAAGCCATCTCCTACAGCTGGTACAAAGTCACTAGGTAACACCTGCAAAATTGTGCAAATAAGTCTGTGGATTTAAATGGGTTAAGTGGCTTAACCCTTAGGCTTTTGGTAGCAATTTTTTTCACAATGATTCCTGCCAGAATCATCATGAGAAAAGCCACTACTGACAGTCAATGGGTTAAAGCTGTCTGTCAGCCCGCCCACCTGATAGTATCCGGCAGAGACAAGGCATGCCGCAAACTGTCAGTACTGCCCAAGTTGTGTGACAGGTACACGGCCTCAAACTGCGCCTGCATGTCATGGGGTCCAATGTTGGTGGTGTAGAGGCGAAGCAGACGCTTCAGGCACTCCAGCAGGTGTTGGTCGTTGATCACAGGGTCAAAAGTGCCCAGTGGCGCCTCACACAGCCTACAAACATACGCCTGTGTGCATTTACGTTAGGTTGATTGTGCCAGTACACAACGGGTTACATTTACACTCAAATATATTGAAGCTGGCCCTCTCACTATTACCAGGCAAAGCAAGTCCCACCTGTATCCAGCGTAGATGTGGAAGCGCACCATCTGTTCCATGAGAGCGATGGCCTTGATCCCATCCATGCACTGTACCACCATGTCCTGTCGCACTGAACGCAGCCGGTCAAACACAAAGTCGTACACACGCGCCCAGTCATCAGTTTCACGCGGCACCACACTGTAACATATAAGAAATGCAGCTGGTCAAACACAAACTCACATGATGTGTCACTTGTCTCCACAGGTCCACAGTGTCGGATCAACACATTCCATATCAGTCATTAACTCATTAAATGTGTTGGAACTAATGGCGCTTACACTTTGAAATTGAAACAGCGTTTAGCAGGGATTTAAACAAAGTTGAGCGCCACTCTATGAGTTGAAATCAACTCTGTATACACTTTCAACCCAATACAACTGGTCCTATTTTCTTCCAAGGCAACACAACAGCCAGTTGCCTGCAGCTTTGGGGCCTCCAGCTAAGCCAATTATGGACTGGATGAATATGCGAAGCAAGTGTTGAGAGCTGATCAGATTGATGGCAAATTGACTGCTGAACTTGCTGGAGGCATTTATGTGCCTGCGTTCACCCTAGGAAAGCTGACAGAATGTAACTCCACGTGTCCTGTTCAGACAACACTGGTGCCTGCATCCACGCACAATGGGCTTCATTAACTCATTTATCCCCATAGCCACATTTCCCAAATTCTGAAAGTGTTACCTAAAGATGACGTACCATTTGCATGAGATGTATCGACCATGATAATTCAAGGGTAGTGCCAGATGAGCTTAGTGCCTACGGCGCCAAGCTCATCTGGCACTATCCTTGAATTATCATGGTCCCTTACTGTAGTGTGTTGGGGCCAACCGAGTTAAGTCTGTCACCTAGCTTTACTAAAATTAAAAGCTCATTTACCATGTTTCGACAAACAAAATCATATAACAAGATTGAAGATAAACGGTTTTGCTGAATAATCTTTCATGATATTATTCTGTGCATTCCAAGAACTATACATGACATCACCACCACATTTACTGACTGGGTAGGCAGATGAAGATCATACACCCCAGTCAAACAGTCAACAGTTACAGTTTTTCAGTAAGCAAAGGCCCTCAGGCCACATTCGCCACTGGGTCTGTGCACAGAAGTGCAGGCTCACTGCAGCTAACACTGGCCCGTGGGTGTTTTGCTTACTGGGTTACCAGTACAAGCGTTGCAAACCACTCACTGCTGGAATAAGTATTCAACTGTAGTGAGAAGCACTACAGGCGGCCGGACGTCTGATGGAGCAATGTCGGTGCGACCCGCTGCGGGGCGTGAGTATTCCTTCACTGTACGTGCCGGATCTGCCCGAGGCCTGCGGTTGTTGGATTTTCCTTGTTCTCCGATTTCAAGCAGATGAAGAAGTCCTTCCTTTTCTCGCCTGCAAGTGCAACACATGTAAAGGCTGCAGTTTGGATGGGAACATCAGTCTGTAAACAGCATAGATTTATTCCACTGCAGACTAACTCATTTAATACCAAGGCTGCAATTCCCACATTCTAGAGGTGTCACCTAATGACTATGTACTAGTTGCAGGAGATGGACCAACGATTATAATTCAAGGGTAATGCCAGATTAGATCAGGCACCAAGCTATTCTGGCACTGCCTTTAAGTATCATGGTTGATCCATCTCCTGCTGTAGTGCATCAGGGCTTAACAGAAAACAAGAAATGTTTGTTTTTTAATACATAGACTGGGATGGACGACATCACACAGCAGATAAACTGTCATGCGAGACAAGAAAGGTTGACACGCTGTGGGCCTGCTTCAAAGGCGACATTTTGATTAACCCTTTACATCCTGAGCCTGATTTTCTAAAATTTGCTTTTTGTCCTATGGGTGTATCAGGATGAAAAGGGTTAAGATAATGTGTCAAACTGCCATCCAAGATGAGAGGTGGCCATCAGTGACCACATTGGATCAACAGATGGATCTGACACACACTCTGCAAGAAAAGAAACTATACACATAGAAATGCAAACACACACAAAGAAACACCAAGACTAAACCAATTACAAGCACTGGGAATGCAACAAGTGTGCTGTGCTATCCAATCCAGCATGTAAATAAAATTATACAATATGGCATCAAAATGAAGAATAGCAAGCCATTCTGGTGATACAATAAGTGTAGATGCCAGGACTGGGTGAGTGTGTGTACTGTGTGTGGTTGGGGTGGGGGGGGGGGGGGGGGAAACAGAGGGGTAGCACCCTTGAAAGATAATGAAACCCTGTTCCATGACAGTAGATCCAAGGCTAAAATTCATTTTTCTCTAAAAGGTATTTTTTCGAAAAATACTTACCGATGACATGACTTTATGGAAGTGTCTACTACTTACTCGATTCTAGCCTAAGAACCCGTTGTGTTACCACACAACCCGAGAGGCACTCGGGGAACCCCGAGAGGGGCCGAGAGTTGTCTCCCGTTACTGCCCATCCGGTTCCGAGTCACGGTGTGACTAACCAGTCAGGATACTTAGCTCACTAGCGGCAAGCGGGGCAGGTGGGAGGGTCATCCGAGTCATGTCATCGGTAAGTATTTTTTGAAAAAATACCTTTTAGAGAAAAATGAATTTGTTTCTTCAAAAACATTACCGATGACATGACTTTATGTCATATGGCTGTATATGCGTGGTACTGTGGTTTATTAGAGTGCGCTGTGCAGCCCAGTACCTCCGTCTTCAGCACTCTGGGTTTCTGTCGGGGTTACCTCACCCTTAACTCCTGGTCAAAAGGCCTTTCCTGGGAGCACAGGATGGTTTGGCTTTGGAGTGTCCTTCTCCTAGATGGGTTGCCGACCAAGGCTTACGAGTCCCATCTACTCAGGTTTCTCCTCGGAGTTTTCCTTTTTGAAGGAGATCTGCCAACAAGGCTATCGAGCATCCCTGCCTGGATTTGTATAGGGTTTACTCCCCGGGCCTTTGCCTCTCCCAAGGCACCCACAAGGCAGTGGGGCTATTTACCCATAGCTGGGGATGTGGTTCATGGGCATCAGGGCTTGTCCACATATCGATGGGCCTGCGTGCCACATGTCTGGGGGCCAGACCTCCTCCGAGTCCTCTGTAGTTCAGCCCGAGTCGGTAAGGTGCTCAGTTACCGTGAGTCGCCACGAGGAGACACTACATGAGGCTTGTTGTTGGAGAGGCTGTGTACTGGCAGGGAGAGACTGACACACTCTGCTCCCCTTTACGCAAAACTGCTAGCCAGCGGTGGGAGCTGAAAGCGAGAGTGACAAGCACAGACGCTACACTACCACACTAGACGCATCACAACAACCATTGACCCACAGCACTGTGAGCAAGAAAGCCCCGACACTGGCCATGCTCGAAGAAAAGTATCCCCAGGAAGCATGGACACGGGCATACACCAATGGATCAGCCACAGATGCAGTTCAGAATGGAGGGGCTGGAGTGTACATTCAGTACCCAAACGGAAAATGGCAGGCAGAGGCAGTATCAACAGGCCTTTACTGCACAAATTACAGAGCTGAGGTGGAAGCCCTGGTTCACGCTGCAAACACCCTTAGTGGCACTGCAGACCCTGATGCCCAGATTGTCTTCCTGACTGATGCCATGTCTGTCCTTGAGGCAGCAACAGCAAGCAAACTGCCACGTCTACAAGAGGCACTGCAAAACATCAAGTGCACCAGACTGGTGCTGCAGTGGATCCCTTCACACTGTGGCATCTACGGCAATGAAGAAGCTGACAGAATGGCAAAAGAGGGCGCAGAGAAAGAACAAGACGAAAATGGAGTCAGCTTCACATAGATGAAGACCATCATTAAGTCTGTGTGCAGACCACCACAATGGCCCCAAGACAGTTACCATCAGCTGTCCAGACAAGAGCAGGTGACCATCTTCCGTCTGAGGACCGGGCACAACCGACTCAATTTCCACCTGCACAGACGCTTTCACCTCGTGCCATCTCCCCTGTGCCCTTGTGGAGAAGCAGAGCAGACCACAGAGCACATCCTCCAGGACTGTGGGAACCACCAGCTGCTGAGGGAGGAGATATGGCAGAAGCCCACCACTCTACAAGAGAAACTGTACGGGCCTGTGGAGGTGCTACAGAAGACCACAGATTTCATTTTGAGAGCCAAACTCCAAGTGTGACGGCGTTCGAGAAGAAGAAGAAGACATGACTTTATGGAAGAATTGCAAAAAGGAGGAGGGTGCCGCGCCTCAGCACACCTTTAGGGCCAATAGAGCCGTCCTCCTTGCTGCAAACTCCCGACAACCCTAGTGTATACCTATGGCGCCGTGGCGCCGGGAGGGAGAGTTGCGCCGCAGTGATGTCCCCCACCAGCATGAGGTTGTCTCGCTGGCCTGCCCGATCCCTGAGATAGAAGCGGGCGAAGGTAGATTCTACCCGTCTGCCCACGGCAGCCACGATGTGTATGACAGCGCAGTTCCGGTCGAACGTGATGTTTGTGGCCATGGCGCGTACCTTGTGTGCATGGATCTTTAGCCTCTCTTTCCTCCCTGCGGGGAGGGATCCTGGTAGGTGGACCGTATGACTGAGCGTAGCCAGGAAGAGATCGTCTGGGCTGTAGTGTCAGTCTTGGCGGGTTTAATGGCAGAAGAGGCGTGCGCGTCCACTCCGGACGGCTTTGGTTCGGCGTAGGTACACGCGTAGGGCTTGCACAGGATCTTGTTGCCTGGTCTCCTGGGGGAAGTACATCCCTCTCAGAGGCCGTAAGGTGATCACCTGTGGCGCGGTCAAAGGAGACGTGGTAATGGCAATGAAGGAAGGGTCCGTAAGCAGCTGTACGGAACCATCCGTTTGAAACTGCAGGCAGGCAGGCAGGGCGCGCTGACAGCGCGTGTAGCTCGCTAACTTGGGTCGCCGTGGCAAGCGCCATCAGGAAGCATGTCTTACGAGTCACGTCTGGAACGGGCCATCCTTGGTCTCCGAAGAGCCAGAGGAAGAAGTCCGCAAGCTGGGGGTTAGTTAGGTCGGCGGGGACGAGGCGCAGGTCGTCATCCCAGGAGCACAGTACTCGCCATATTCCCTCGTAGACGCGTCGTGTCGAGGGTTTGCGGGCCGTAGCGGTAGCTTGCACTGCTGCACTCGAGAACATCTAGTGGCGAGGGCCTGCCGCACAACTTCCAAGCATGAAGGAGGGGCACTCTGGGCATGGCTGGAACAGCGACTATCGCGGTTGCTTGAGCATCGTGCGGGGTGCGGGAAGCAGCAGCGGGGGTCCATGGCGAGCAGCCCTGAAAATGGCGAGTAATTTACTCGCCATGGCGAGTGAATTTTTTATTTGGCGAGTAAAAAAAAAATACCCACTCGCCAAATGCGAGTGCGCTCGTGCGTTTTCCAATCCAACGGCTAACCACCAGCGGAACATCAGGTACGCCGGCGCGTGACCTGACCGCACCGCGAGTCGCCTCTAACATCACTCATTTGCGGCAGTAGCCGAACACGTCACTCGAACCGTGCGTACCATAACAGTGGTCGGTGACAGTCGTTCTATTTTTAGTGACGAATTGGTTCGTTTAGCGGCTCGCTCAATCGTGGCTGCGTTCAGAATCGACCCGACGCCGGGGTACATGCGAGTGTAACAGGGCGGGCGAACTGTTAGTTTATGTGTGGTGTCCGCATGTTATTACAAAGCCGGTGTGCGCTACATGTTGAACGCGTTACTTGCTGTGACGTCACCGTACATACTATTATGGGATACGGCATCGTGCGTTTCGCTTTCGATCTAGAACGAAGTTGTACATGGCGGAGAAAATGCAAAGGAAGAGCTGGAATGCTTCGGATTCTTCAATCCGGCACCGTCTGATCTTGATAATCGCTAAGAAGAAAGTTGCACTTCGACATCGCCATCTCCATTGACAAGCGACAGTACCAGAAATGCTACCCCTGGGCCGTGTGTGGCACCGCCGCTACGACACAGTTTCCACAGAGTCCATGGCTGTATGGCTGAGTGTATTTCCATGGCTAAAGCACGACGGCACTCGAATGGCATGCGCAATGAGCACTGAGGCAAACTCAAAAAGCAAGTCCAGAAATTTGAACAGAAATAAGTATGTCAGTTTTTTTTTAATCGTGGTCGATCCATCTTCTGGTACACAGTTATTAGGCAAAAATTGGAGAAACAGGTCTCAGGTCTGAGTGGTTAAACGGGTTGAAACAAACTTTGAAGTACATCAGTTTACACACACACACACACACACAAACACAGAGAAGTACCCAACGGAGAAGAAACATGCTTAGAAAAGACGGGTACAACACAATTTATTAATATTTCAGGTAAATACCCTTTGTCAAAATAGACAAACAAACAGAGAGATCAGCCGCTACTTATCTTCATTGGCAGAAAGAATGTGCCACATTCCTTCTGCCAATGAAGATCTTTCTCCGTTGGGTATTTCTTTGCATATTACACGCTTGGCAGTCAACTTTTTGGTCTGGATTACACACACACAGATTTTAGACAAGTCACACTTTGGTTGTCAATCTGCCGCGTTCAGCAGAAAAGGCTATATTCTCTGTTACAATACATTATCAAACGATCATACAAATAAATAAATAGATATATTTTTTTCTGTGTGTGAGAGAGCTAGGGAGAAAGGCTTTTGCGCGATAGCTCACCAGTTAAAGAATCAGATCATGGAAAGGACACACTGTCACAACACATTTAAAGAGGAGAGAGCAAAATGAGATAATTTATTTTAATGATTGATTGATTGTACATTGTTTATCGTCCCGACAGCAACAAGGCTTTCTCAGGACGTGCCTGCACTGCTTGTGAAAAAAAAACAAAAAAACAGAATATTGAATGTATGTCGCCATCCGGTCCAATACGTTAAATAAACCTACGCCATGGGGCCTAAATAAAGCTAAGACCATTTAGCAACACACATCCAATATCAAGAGCTACAGGCAGTGCAGACAGTTGGGAGAGTTTTAAAAAGACAAATACAGGTGAATGGACCAAGGGTAGACAGAAACACATGCCCCTGAAAAAACACACCCTGTGGAGCTGACCAGGGTGACCCTGGGAACTAAAATGTAGTTAACCCCAACCAAGTCCCCCAGGGCAGACCGGGGTGTGGATAATTTATTTTAAGGGACATACAGATGATGCAATTTTTCTTAAATGAATCTGCGGACCCTCTATAATGCTAGGATGGGGGTCTGTATACCCTCTAAAATGTATACCTGGGGGGTCTACAGACCCTTTAACCTGTCGTGCAAACAGAAGCCCAGCTCTACTTACAAAAAATAAATAAATAAAAAATCCCACCACAGTTCACATGGGGACTTTGTCAGTTATTTCTCCACTTGATACTATCAAAAGCCTGAAGTCAGGACATAAACATTAACTTGGTTATGATTGTCTGTTCAAATATTTGTTTTCAATGCCTCTGGGCAGAAAACACTCTCTAACATTGGGCGTCAAACACTTGTGGTACATTATATTGTTGAGTTGCGGGGCTATTTTCAGTAGTAAAATTTTCAGTTTTGGCTAGTAACATTTTCAGTTTGGCTAGTAAAACTTGGAAGTCACTAGCCAAAGGCTGGTGGGCAAAATTTTAGACTTTCAGGGCTGGCGCGGCTGAGAAGGACGGTGGTCCTGGACCGGTTCCAAGAGAACGGGGCGACCAGTAGGACGAGCGGAGTGCCACCCCGAAGCTTGAGGGGGACCAGGGGGATGAGGGCTGTTGTGGGGTACACGAATGCGATGAGTCCGTCCCAAGGGATGGACAGAGCGTCGACTGCCCAGGCCAGACGGTCTGGGATCGGGGAGACGAATAGGGGAAGCCGGTGATTCCACCTCGTGGTGAACCATTGACGTCTCCCAATGCGCGCCGATCATCCGAAGATGTCCTGGTGTAGGGTCCATTCCGTGTGTAGCAACTGGCCACATCGGGAGGGAGAGTCGGCCCAGACCTTCAGTCGGCCAGGGTTGTGTCGAGCACGGAGGGAAAGTTGCGGTTCTCGCCGCAGCGCATCAGACGGTAGAGGAGCACGCACAGGTCGGGTGAGCGCGTCCCACCCTGTTTCTGGATGTACGTCACCACTGTCACGTTGCCGGCGAGGACGAGCAGTGCCTGGTGACTGAGTCGTTCCTCCAACGCGAAGAGGGCTTACGAGACTGCTTACAGTTCCAACCCGTTGATGTGCTTGTCCGCAAACTCCGGAGGCCAGGGGGCCGGACGTCGTGAGGAACCGCAGTAGCAGGTGGGCTCCCCCCACCAGCAAGACTTGCATCGCCACACCGGGAGAGTCGCAAAGGCGGAGCGGTCAGGGGGACTCCCGGAGCAAGCCACGATGTGTCCGTCCAACGCAGGAGATGGGGGCGAATCAATGGAGACACGGGCACCAAGGTGGTCGGATCTCCTGAGGAGGGACGCCAGAGAAGCAGGAGGTGCAGCTGTAGCGGCCGGGCGTAGAGACGACCGAGGGGGAGTAGATCCGCCGCCGCAAAGATCAACGAAGGAGGTGGAGCCAGACTCTGACGGAGGCTGCGTCCTGCTGGGCTACCTGGCCGGCTAGGCGGCCAACTTAGGATCCGTGGCTCCAGCAACGCACCCTGTTGAGGTTGGAGGCGAACTCCATGCCGAGATGGACGAAGCGATGTGAGGGGGTGAGGTCTGACTTACCTGTGGTGACCAGACACCCCAACTGCGACCACAGCCCTATCAGGGCATCCCTGTCCGATGTTCGGTGGCGTCCAAGGTGCGCAGGAGGAGGTCGTCGAGGTAGGTAGACACCGGGCTGGGAGACGGGTGCTGCGCCTAGGTCACCACTGCGTCCATGATGCGGTTGAGGATCCATGGGCTGAGATCGAGAACGAACGGCAGCGCCCGAACAGGTAACTACTCCGTTGCAGGTGAACCGGAGATACTCCCTCGAGGCCGAGCGCACGGGGACCTGGAGATAAGAGCTAGAAGTCCATGAGCTGTACGGCGGAGCCGAAGATCGCATGGCAAGAACCACGGCCTAGCGGGCAGACGGGAGCGAAGTGGAGGTGTCTTGCGAAGCCAAAGGTCCCAGAAGTATCCTCCGGTCTGCTCGAACGCACCAAAGAGCAGGGCCACCCAGGGAAGCATGGCGCTGCGGAGTCCTCAGCACAGGGGGGCATTCCGCTGCAGGTTGTCAAGTCGGGGAGCCAGGAGTCCTCGAAGCGGCGGACGAAGGCTTGGGCCAGGAGCTCCAGAATCCCACGCAGGCTAGGGAGTAACGGACAAGCGAGGCCATCTAGTCCAACCGCAGAGCTGGGTGCGGATCCACAGCAGGCAGAGGCACACCTGGGAGAGTCCTGAGAACCAGTCCTGACGAAGGCAATGCCGAGACCGGACGGACATCCATGGACGGAGAAGCATACGGAGTCCCGGGAACCCGACAGGAGGAGCACTGAGCAGGCGTAGTGCAGGTCACGAAGGCCGGAAGGCTGCGGCAGAGACCGGAACTCCTAGCTGTCTTCCAGCGTCCACCAGTGAAGATCCTCCTCGTGAGCGGGGGGGGGGGGGGGGGGGGGGGGGGGGGAGACGGTGGGCAGTCAACCGCGGGAAGCGTGGTGGAGATGTGAAGGGCAATTCGTTCAGGGCAAGCAAGGTGTCCGTATGCGACGAAGAGGTCAGCTTGCGTGAGGGTTCCGTACTGCCCGAAGGCCTCAGACACGTGCGTAAATGTCTCTCCGAGCCGGACTCAATGAGGCGGGCTCTATGCCGGCGAGGTGACTCCCCGTAGAGGTCAGCGGGCTTCCTTGGAGACGAGCGGGGATCGACAGTGGACATGGGATGGCGCGAGATGCGTCTCTCCGAACTGGGCTTCTTCAAGGTCTGTGCCGACAGCCAGTCCTTGTGGTGGTGTTTCCTGAACCCTACAGTGTCTTTGCAGGTTGAGTTCAGCGCCTAACTGCCTTCCACTGCTGCTCTGTGGTGACCGCCTCCTCTTCATTTACTAGCTCCTGTAGCGCTTGAAACCGGTTGGACAGCACCAGTTTGAACTCTTCTCTAACTCCAGTTTCTCTCAGGAGGCCTACATTATAGCGCTGTCTTCTTGTTGTCTCTGTGCGGCTTTTCTTTAGCTTGAGCTTCATTCTTAAGGTAAGCAGATGGTGGTCTGAGGCGACATCTGCTCCCCTCCTCACTCGAACATCTTGAAGGGATCTTCTAAATTTCTTGCTAATGCAGATAAGGTCTATTTGGTTCTCTGTTGTATGGTCAGGTGAGACCCAAGTTGCTGTGTGGGAAGATGCTGCCTCCAATGACAAGTCGGTTTAGAGCACAAAAGTCTACAAACCTCTCCCCGTTCTCACTCATCTCCGAGCCTAGTCCCTGTCTCCCCATCACCTCTTCGTATCCGGTGTTGTCCTCCCCTATTTTGGCATTAAAATCGCCCATGACGATGGTGATGTCTCGCTCCGCACATTTGTCCACGGCACTCTGGAGTCGGTCGTAGAACTCTTGTTTCTCTTCCTCGTCACTGTCATTGGTGGGCGCATAACACTGGATGACGTTCAGCTTGAGCTTTTTCTTGGAAGTGCCCCTCACACTAAGGCAAAATTCAGCACGCAAGCTGCAGCGAAGATGAAGACTGCCTTCGTACCTGCTCGACCCGGTGCCCCGCCCGGAAACCGGCCGAGGGCCAAGCCAGCTACCTTACCTTTCCGCCGGAGCGGGAACGGGGGAAGAAACAGCCATAACACCCACGGCACGACCAGGGGCGAAGTCTCAGTGAAGCTCATCGCGTAGCCCCAACCACTCAAAACGAAAGAGGGCAGCAGCCAACAAAGAGGGGACCACCGGTATAAGCGAAGAAGTCGAAGCCAAGAGTTCGGAAGACCGGGAACTGGTCGAAAAACTTCAAGTCCGTAGGCTAGAGCAACACGTCCGAACAGCGTGAGCCTAAGTAGCATGACTGGCTAGTAACACCGTGACTCGGAACCGGATGGGCAGTAACGGGAGACAACTCTTGGCCCCTCTCGGGGTTCCCCGAGTGCCTCCCGGGTTGTGTGGTAACACAACGGGTTCTTAGGTTAGAATCGAGTAAGTAGTAGACACTTCCATAAAGTCATGTCATCAGTAATGTTTTTGAAGAAACAAATACATGTACTTACACAGCAGTTCTAGTGTTCATACCTCAGGACGGATCCTCACTATGAGATAAAGAGAACCACCTATGCAACAATGCAGTAAGACACTGTGGTGGTCACAACCAGTCACCAAACTACTGAGAGAGATAAACCCAGCCAAAGCCTGTGCACCTGATCTTGTGGTAACAAACCTTGCACCCTTGTATTTCTCTGTTACATTATGTGGATCGACCATGATGTTTCAAGGTTGGTGTCAGAATAGCTTGGCGCCTAGAGGCGCCAAGCTATTCTGACACCACCTTAAAATATCATGATCGATCTGTCTCCAGAACTGTGATATAAGACCTCAGAGGATATCTACACAAATTTGATAATTTCGTCCTCAGAGTGTAAGGAGTTAATGATCTGCCAGGAAGTGTACAGACACAACCCCACCCCTTCCGTCTTTGCTGATGATTGCTCACTTGACTGGATAATCGATAATCCACAACCATAATGACCATCTTGTACTTCAAGTTCAAAACCACTTGAAAAACTTAAAGACTGGGCAATTGGGGCATGGGGCAGTTGGGGCGTGAGATTAATGCCAAAAGATGGCAATATTCTCAGTATTTAAAAAAAGACACATTTTCTGCTTATCCAGTCATATTCTGAAGGAAGTGTCCTGCAGCCCATAAAGTGGCAAAAACACATTTCCATCATAGCAAAATGCAATCTCCATATTAGGAAGGTTACAAAGTAAAGTAGATAATAGCACTGTCAGGGCAGTCTCCCCTTTTCTTTTCAATCTCCATATTAGGTTGCCTTCAATGCATCTTCAATGCATCTGCCTCTGTGAGTACCAAGCATAATCTAATATTCTATAAATTTCTAACTTCGGTCAAATCTGCTCTTGAATATGGTGCCACTGTATAGTGTATGGGACACTTACCATGAATAGAAAAATTATAGAGAATCCAAAAACAAGCTCTATCACACATAACTACAGCTGTACAAATAGTTCCACAAGAGTAAAAATTACCGGGCACGAACGAGCTGAAACGGTGTCGGGCATGTTCAGATGCCAAGGTCAAAGAACCGACTGGCACTCTCAAAATTCTGCTGTTGTACTGCTAAAACTGGCTTTGTTAACCAGCCTGTCCTCTGTGCACAATCTGCCTGCTGCATGTGTGTGTGCTGAAATGTGTGTAGTGGCCTTGACTCTTGCTTTCAGGACTGATTATTTTCGGAGCATCCTCCTTTGAAGTTTTCTGTTTCTGTCAACACAGACAGCCTCCAGACCAGCTGTATTTTTCCGGCTGGTACAAACTACTAAGCTGGCTGGTAAGAAAAAAAGTTAATTTCCACCCCTCGTTCCATATGACATGACCCAGAGTTCATCTTCTTCTCGAACGCCGTCACACTTGGATGACCCAGGGTTCATCACCAATTTGCTAGTAATGCTACAGGAGCTTACTTTGCCCAGCCTTCAGGACTCAATACCACAACTTTTTCTAATACTGGGGTCACCATGTACAAAGTGGTTGAGGGTCTGATGTCAGCCATGTCATCTCATCAACCCCTGGAACCTACCAAGCAAACTAGACACCATGTAAGATCAAAGTAGTCACTTATGAAACTTGAAAGATACCCATAAAATAACCGACAGGCAATCCGCTTTTTGTGTGCAAACTAAGTAGAACCATTGGGATCAAAATATTGCGTCTGCAAAACTCTACAGAATGTACTACACTATCATCTCTACTTGGCAAAACTCTACAGAATGTACTACACTATCATCTCTACTTGTAAGTATGCACTTGCACACTTACTTTCGCAGCAAACTATTCTTGAAAATGACTGTAGTAGTACAATTAACATGTACATCATAGAGATTATCTACCTGAAAATTTGTACAAATTTTCTATCTATTGTTTAATCCATATCATACTGAGGCTAATATTTTCAAATTTGTACACTGCCATATGCAAGCCACATTATAGTACTTACAGATAAGGATATAGACCAATGGCTTTAGTTCAAGGGTGGTGCCAGAACAGCTTGGGACCTAGAGGCGCCAAGCTATTCTGGCACTACCCATGAACTATTTTAGTCAAACTTATTTCACACACTGGTGTATTCCGAATGATAAGGGTTAATAGAAAATATAAATAATGCAGCTGCAGCATCAGTCAAGTTTAGCAAGCGCTCAGCACATATTTCTCCCCAGCCGTGTCAACTTTGACAGTACTTGAAGAAATAACTGCTGTACACCGATACACGGTAACGTGAAAACACATTTCTCTCTCAGTCTGTGCTGAAAGTGTAACCCGACAGTCATGAAACTGGTCAGAAATGGAATCTAGCTCCCCATATCTGGGACCCCCAAGTTAATTTGTATTTTTAATTTTTATTTTTTATTATTATTATTTAAAAAATTTTTTTTTATGTATGACCGAATGAATTTTTATTTAATGTCTCATCATATTTAATGTCTCCTAATCTTTCCTTTGTGTAATTTGGTACTATTACAATTATTACCCTGTGTTTGTAGACTGAGTACAGAGTAGCAACGGCAAGTATGAAAAATGGCACATGTGCTAATTACTTCATCCGTTGAGAAATACAGTTTCATTTCAATCAATGAGCGACCTCTTATGCACTGAACATCTATAGCAGCAGAACTTCTGTAGGACAACCTCGTGCAAGTTGACCAGTAACCATTGGATCTGATCTAACACAGATGTAACGATTACTGTCAACTCACTCAAGGTAAGATTCAAGTTACCCAGGAAGTTGAAGTCAAGTCACCCATGGCAAGAGTCAACTCACCCAAAGAGGGAAAACAAACTCGCAAAAGATAGTTTGCCTGCTTGTTTCTATACACCAAATTCAAAGAAATGAAAACATGGAATATACACATGTGAAGGTTCACATGTGAGGATAGTTTTAAGCAGTTTGGGCAAGTTGATTCTAGCCTTGGACCAGTTGACTCGAGCCGTGAGTGAGATGACCTCTTACCTTGGGCGAATTGACTCGGCGAGTTGGTTTTTGGGCGAGCTGACCATCCCCATCCAACAAACAACTGCAGATGCTGTACAAGACCAAGGCACAGGTGGTGAACATCAACCCCACTGACTACATCCACCAGGCTGACCCTAGGACAAGAGCAGCACACTATAGCTAAACCTCCTAGCCTTTTCTCTACAAGTTCAATGCACTTCTTTCATAGGACACCCTGGTAATGGAACTAGCAACCACCAACAAAAAACTGAAATGCAAGTAACATGGTTGCTTGAAGCCTAGTTTATTTTAAACAGCTTAATAATTTGAATCAATAGCACTATGGTTATCTAATTCTAAGGTTGCAATTTTCTTTTCATTTTCTGGGAATTCCCTTTGCTATGGACGTTTCCCGATTGTGTACTTTTCCGCGACCCCATTTCTGATGACGTAGTACGCTGGAGGGCAAAGCGGTGTGGAGACTCTACACGAATGTTCAGCAGAGTGGGGGCTGTAGCAAAAACAATGTCCAAACCTGGAGTTAAACCGTCTGAAAAGTATATAGATACTCTAGATATACCGTTATGAGATGAAATTGCGAGCAGTTGGCGGGTTAGATCCCTAACGAAAACTGTCAGTGGAGTGACGATGTCGGACTTCTACCTCCGGTTGCTCAAGACGACATTTCAGAATATTTGGTTCATCGCACCAGCTACTACACAAGAAAAGCCTTCAAAGCAAACAAACAGCTTGGAGCACACAATCAACACACAGCCGGCCGATAAAAAAACAGGCCATTTCATCGGATAGTGTGCGATGTGATACGGCACTTTTTTACAAACGGTCCGCTGACGAAGAGGAGTACCGGCAATTTAAAGCAAAACTTCCTCGAAACACACATGAACTAGACATAAAAATTCAGACTGACTTGTGTCGCTCGAGTGTGTACGGCCGGCCGATAAAAAAAAACAGGCCATTTCATCGGATAGTGTGCGATGTGATACACTTTTTTACAAACCATGGTTTCACTGTTTTGTCCGTGATCTTCTTTCGATTGATTTGGGCGATCCAAAGCCTTCTCCTCTTGGCTGTCAACTCGCGTATTTTGGAGCCCTTATTGAATATAACTGTCGGAATCAAGAGATCCCAAGTACTTCGTTTCGAACAATGCTTGACACAGCAATCGTTCGTCATAGTGAGAAAATGCGAATAAATAGCTTACGTGACACGCTTTCAACCTTGCTAGAGTGGTGGAAATTGCATCACCCGCCAGCTTGCCCTCCAGGGGCGGCAACGCACAAAGTGATGACGTAGATCGGGATAGGTCGTACAATTAGCAAGACTCAAGCAGCTGGAAAAAAATGGGACACCAATCATTGGTACTTTAACACTGTTTGCTCTTTTAAATCATAATGTGAAAAGATACAAGCTTGAAATTTGGCAGACTTATGTAATTTCACCTGATCAGGAATTTTAGTTTATAAGGTCAAAATGGACAGGAAACACATAACATGCGGTGCTGAATCATTTGGAAACTGACCGGTGAGTGTAAACAGGCAAAATGGCATGAAAAAGGTTTGCATAATTAATGAGCCGGGCTAGACTAATTGCAAATTTATAGGAGAAAATGATATTAAAAACATTCTGTACCCAGTGATTAGGTTGAGTTTTGCAGTGAATAAGTCATATGACCGGAGGAACATAAAATCAATAGGTCATTTTGAAAATATCTACAAGTCAACAAAAAAATCACGTTTTCGGCATTTTCGATTTTGAAATGTCAGCAGCATGTGTAGCCTGTTTAGTAGGCACAGCGGCTGTCAAGTTATCAACTGCGATGTACAGTGCTACCTCAATCACATGTGCCGTTTATGGGCGTGGTCTAGTAGTCTGTTCAGTTGTCAAACTTGTCAACATGTTATACTTGGTGTATAAAATACCAAACGCAAGTTATATTTGGCAAGTTCGGATTTTTACTTATTTTGCAATCTAATGTAATCAGGTTTGCGTTTCAATGACTTCCATTACATATAATATGCTTTTTTCAGTAAACATGTGCAAGCACTGAATTACTGTGCTAAAGTGAAGAGCACAATGGTTTTCAGCAACAAAAACGTTTTCTGGCAGTACTGATTCAAGTTTTAGTGTCCAGGACACCAACCACAACACATTTTTGTCAAATTGTTATAGATAGACACCCCCACCCTCCGCTCTCTCCTAGAAAACAACAAAGCAAGAAACAGATTGTGGTTGTCATAGTCCATAAGCTAGCATGGTCTACCATGCACCCCCCCCCCACCCCCCCCCCCCCCCCCCCCCCCCCTGTACTCAATAAGATGGGTTTCAAAGTGTAAGTTAGTATGTCCCGAGATGTTTAAGCCATGTTCCCTGAAAATCCTTAGGAACTTACTTACTTACGCCTGTCACCCCTACCCGGGTATAGGCCGTTGACGAGAGACCTCCAGCAACTCCTGTCCTGTGCTTCTCCTTCGATTCTACTCCAGGTGGTTCCCAGTCTCTTGATGTCTGCTTGGAGGTCTCGGCGCCAGGAGTTTCTTGGCCTACCTCTTTTCCTCTTTCCCTGGGGGTTCCATGACAATGCCTGCCTAGTGATACTGGAAGCTGGCTTTCTCAGGCTGTGACCGATCCATCCCCATCTTCTTCGCCCAATTTCATTCTCTGCTGTTATCTGCTCTGTTCTGTCCCAGAGTCTGACGTTGCTGATCTTCTCTGGCCAGTGGATTTTCAAAATTCTTCTAAGGCAACTGTTCATGAAGGTCTGTACTCTGTTGACTGTGGTTTTTGTCAATCTCCAAGTCTCTGCTCCATATAGGAGAACTGCTTTTACATTGGAGTTGAAAATCCAGACTTTGGTGTGTTGTGACAGCTCTCTGGAACTCCACACTTTTTTTAACTGGAGAAAGGCTGCTCTGGCTTTACCGATTCGTGCTCTGACATCTGCATCAGTGCCGCCTTTTTTGTCTATGATGCTCCCGAGATAGGTGAAGGACTCCACCTCCTCCAACGGGGTGCCAGCAAGCAAGATTGGTTCTTCCCTGGTTGTGTTCAGCCTCATTGTCTTTGTTTTCTGTTTGTGAATGGTGAGGCCCACTTGGGACGAGATGTCAGCAAGCCTCGTGGTCTTGTCCTGCATTTGTTGACGAGTGTGGGACAGTAATGCCAAGTCGTCTGCAAAATTGAGGTCATCAAGCTGTGTCCACAGTGTCCACTGTATTCCACTTCGTCTGTGCTCTGTGGTCATCTTCATGACCCAGTCTATGGCCAGTAGGAAGAGGAACGGAGACAGCAGACACCCCTGCCTGACACCAGTTCTGACCTGGAGCTCCCTGGTGAACTGCCCTTCGTGGATCACGCGACATGTCATGCCATCATAGCTGCTCTTGATCAGGCGGATGAGCTTTGTGGGTACACCGTAGTGTCGTAGGAGTTTCCACAGAGTCTCTCGGTCCACGCTGTCAAATGCTTTCTCATAATCCACAAAGTTGACGTACAGCGGGGAGCTCCACTCCACAGACTGTTCCACGATGATGCGGAGAGTGGCGATCTGGTCTGTACATGATCGGTTCTTCCTGAATCCTGCTTGCTGGTCTCTCAGCTGGGGGTCAACGGAGCTCTTCATTCTCTCTAGGATGATCCTGTTGAAGACCTTTCCTGGTACTGACAGCAAGGTGATTCCTCTGTAGTTGGAACACTTGCTGAGGTTGCCTTTCTTGGGAAGCTTGATTAGGTACCCCTCCTTCCAGTCAGCTGGCATCTTTCCAGTGGGTACAGCATCTCCACTGTTGGCTCTAGGTCTGCTTTCAGAGACTCCGCTGGGATGCCATCTGGGCCTGCTGCTTTGCCATTCTTCAAAAATGCCACTGCTCTTCTGATCTCTTCCCGGCTGGGTCTGTCACAGCTGATGGGTAGGTCGGTCTCTGCCGGCTGGATGTCGGGGGGGTCGGGTGGGCTAGGTCTGTTCAGTAACTCTTCAAAATACTCAGCCCATCTGTCGAGTTGGTCTGCTCTGTCTGCAATAGGCTTGCCTTCTTTGTCTTTTACTGGTCTTTCTGTATGGCCATACTTACCCGACAATCTTCTGGTAATGTCGTAGAGCCGTTTCATGTTGCCGCTGCCTGCTGCCTTTTCTGCCTCTGCTGCCAGGCTGTCTGTGTAGGCCCTCTTGTCTGCCCTGATACTCCTCTTCACCTCGCGGTTGGCTTCCGAGTATTCCTCCTGTGCCCTTACTTTGGCTGCTCTCGTGCGACTGTTGTTGACCGCTGCTTTCTTCTGCTTCCTCGCTTCTATCTTCTTCAAGGTCTGTGCTGTCAGCCAGTCCTTGTGGTGGTGTTTCCTTAACCCTACAATGTCTTTGCAGGTTGAGTTCAGCGCCTCTCTAACTGCCTTCCACTGCTGCTCTGTGGTGATCGCCTCCTCTTCATTTACTAGCTCCTGTAGCGCTTGAAACCAGTTGGACAGCACCAGTTTGAACTCTTCTCTAACTCCAGTTTCTCTCAGGAGGCCTACATTATAGCGCTGTCTTCTTGTTGTCTCTGTGCGGCTTTTCTTTAGCTTGAGCTTCATTCTTAAGGCAAGCAGATGGTGGTCTGAGGTGACATCTGCTCCCCTCCTCACTCGAACATCTTGAAGGGATCTTCTAAATTTCTTGCTAATGCAGATATGGTCTATTTGGTTCTCTGTTGTATGGTCAGGTGAGACCCAAGTTGCTTTGTGTATTCTTCTGTGTGGGAAGATGCTGCCTCCAATGACAAGTCGGTTTAGAGCACAAAAGTCTACAAACCTCTCCCCGTTCTCACTCATCTCTGAGCCTAGTCCCTGTCTCCCCATCACCTCTTCGTATTCGGTGTTGTCCTCCCCTATTTTGGCATTAAAATCGCCCATGACGATGGTGATGTCTCACTCCGCACATTTGTCCATGGCACTCTGGAGTCGGTCGTAGAACTCTTGTTTCTCTTCCTCGTCACTGTCATTGGTGGGCGCATAACACTGGATGACGTTCAGCTTGAGCTTTTTCTTGGTTCTAAAGGCTGCTGTGATAATTCTTGGCCTAAGAGGTTCCCAGCCCATCAGCGCTCTCTGTGCCACTGGTGACAGCATGAATGCTACTCCTTCTGTATGGGGGGCATTCTCCTCTTCATGACCTGAATACAGAATCATCTCCCCACTTAACAGCCTTTTCTGGCCAGACTGCGTCCATCTGGCTTCACTGATACCTAGCAGGGAAAGGTTGTACTTTTGCATTTCCGCTGCTATCTGGGCGGCCTTGCCGCTCTGGTACATGGTCTTGACATTCCATGTGCCCATGGTTGTGTGGAGCTTTAGTGGAGAACCTCTCTCAGCCTTCGAGCCTGTGCTAGAGGATGAGGTCAGAAAAGTGATCACAAACACTGCCCCAAAAACTTGTGAGTTAGACCCCATACCCACTCCCTTGTTGTACGAGTGCCTGGATGAAGTGTTGCCTGCCATTACACAAGTTATCAACAACTCTCTCTCCACTGGTATTTTTCCTGAAAGCTTCAAGACTGCACTTGTGAAACCCCTATTGAAGAAACCATCTTTAGACCCAAATGTATTGAAAAACTATCGCCCAGTTTCCAATCTTACATTTCTATCAAAGATTCTTGAGAAAATTGTCCTTGTTCAAACTTTAAAGCATGTCAACTCTAATAGTCTGTTCAGTGTATTCCAGTCTGCATATCGTCCCCATCGTAGCACTGAAATAGCTTTGCTGAAGATATTCAATGACCTGCTTTGTGCTTTGGACGAGCGTAAGATCACAGTCCTTGCTTTGCTGGACCTGTCCCTTGCGTTCGACACTATTGACCGTGAAATTTTGCTGTGCCGTCTTCAGTCTGTATTTGGCATTGAAGGCACAGTCTTGGCATGGTTTAGTTCATACCTGACTGAACGATCCCAGATTGTTTCTGTCGACGGCTGTCGTTCTGAGCCATCACCTCTTCGGTTTGGTGTACCCCAGGGCTCGGTCCTAGGACCTGTATTGTTCTTACTGTATGTTCAGCCCCTGTCCGACCTGATCTGTAGTCGCTCCATTTCCCATCATGCATTTGCATATGATACGCAGATGTACAAAAGTGATACTGTCGAGCGAGCTGTGAATGCCGTCCAAAGTATAAGCCAGTGCATTGACCATGTCAAATCATGGATGACCACCAACAAACTGATGTTAAATGATGGCAAAACTGAAGCAATGTTGGTAGCTAATCCAAGATTATCTTCGTCCCTGCCTTTACCGTCATCATTGTCTGTGGATGGAACACTCATTGGCTTCTCTGCGAGTGTGAGAAACCTGGGTGTTACACTTGACAGCGAGTTATCTATGTCACAGCATGTCAGTGCAGTGTGTAGATCCGCTTATCTGGAACTTCGTCGTATTAGTTCAGTTCGTCACCTGCTGACCGTGGAAGCCACTAAAACACTAGTTTGTGCATTTGTGCTGTCCAAGCTAGATTATTGTAACTCTTTGCTTTGTGGCTGCCCTCAGTATCTCATTGATCGCCTCCAAAAAATTCAGAACAATGCAGCCCGGCTTGTTGTGAGAGTCCGTAAGACTGAGCATGTCACACCCATCTTGAAGTCCCTTCACTGGCTACCTGTGTCCTCACGTATTCAATATAAAGTTATGTCAATCTGTTTTAACTGCCTTTCAGGCACCAGCCCAGAATACTTGTCCTCTTTGCTGCATGTGTATACACCCTCTCGTGAGTTCCGCTCCTCTTCTGATAAACGGAAGTTGTGTGTACCTTCTGTCCAAACTAAAACATTTGGTCAGCGCACTTTTGTTTATCAAGCCCCAGTGTTATGGAATACACTTTCTCTTGAGGTCAGAAACAGTGAGTCTGTCTCTGACTTCAAGAGGTCGTTGAAAACTCACCTCTTCAAGCTTTACTTTGAATAACTGCCAGTGTTTGATGCCTTAGTTGTAGTTCTGCAATCCTCCTTGTTTAGACTGAATGTTAATTAGAATATAAATTATTATGTATGTATTGTTGTTTAGTTTATTGTAAAAGTGGTGTGTTCGGGCATTGTGCTTTGTTTGTTATGTGCATATGTCATTGTATTTTTATTTTTGTGTACAGATTGTAAAGCGCTTAGAGCTTTTGAGTAAGATTAAGCGCTATATAAATACTCATTATTATTATTATTATTATTGTGTCCCTGGATAGAGAGAGGCGGCTCGGTCCTGTGGCTTCCGAAGACTTCCAGCTTTCACCACAGGACGTCATAAGTCTTCTAGTAGAAGAACCTTTCTCCTCCAGGAAAGGAATTACTGTTAGTCTTTTCGTCTGCGTTTTTGTAGCTATTTCCGTTTTTGCAGGGTGGGGAAGCTACCCTCACGCCCAACCCCCTTACTAGGAGGACCAGGGGTTTTCTGTCAGGGTCACCTTCCCTTAGACCATGTTGGTTCACGGCACCTTATTTTATTCGGTGCACCCCTCTCACGAGGGACCCCCTATCCACCACCCAGGGGACGCGCCTCAACGCCATATGGTCCCAGCGCGAGGATCCTTAGGAACACACCACAGATGGCGCAAGGGTACCCCATTCACGCTCTTTGTGACTGCTAAAATGAGGTTCAGAAACATTTTCCTGCTGCCGACCCTTTGACAGCTCACTCATTGGCAGCCAGAACAATATAAGATTTAAAGACAGCCATTATGTAATTGAATGTTGCAGAAGAAGAAGGCCAAAAATGGGGGTGGAAGTGATGATCTCATGACGATGGACATGTGGAAACTAAGTATTTTAATAACATTGTTTAGGCTGTTAGGAACCATGAAACTTTATTACGCATATTCATATTTACACATTTCTAGATGAAAATAAATGAAAAGAAAAGGGGAGGCCTTACTAGACCCGCCTTATGCTAAGTAAAATATCACGTAAAAGACCAGCCACTTAAATTGATGGGTCACATTGAAATTAATGAAATGATCACAAATTTTTATGCTCAATATGCATAATTTGTTATGAAAACTGGCAACAAAAATATTTAAACAGAGTAGTATGACATAAGCAATTGTCATGATCATTTTGCGTTCTTTTGTGTACTGGTAAAATGGGGGTAGGGCAGCAGAAGCCATTGTGGCCCCTAAATGCATCACAGCATCATAAAATCAGGTTGGGAGTAACTGTGGTGCTCTATCCTAACCAATAAAACCTATAAAAAAAAAACTATCAGTTGTATACAGAATTTCTGAGGGCATCGGAAACAACGTACGTTTCCCAATTCAGCAATTTTAAATGGGAAAAAGCTATCATTCACCAAGAATTTACCATAAAGAATGCCGACTTTCCTTATTTTCTTGCACTTTATGCTCACATTATTGAAACTTAATAGGTAAAGAGAGGTCAAAATGAAATGGAATAATTTTAGTAATTTTTTTAAATTAATTTTGTTTATTTTTACAACTTGGTGGTAGGGATACAAAATCAACCACTGTGGCACTCACAGTGATCATAGAATCACCTAGTCAAGTTATAAAAATTATGGCATCCTGTTTTAATGATGCAAGCCTGAAAATGGACTGCCAGTGCTATAGAAAATGTCTGAAGGCATCTGACACATTATTTTTGCCTTTTTTTGTGATTTCGCGGAAATGGCCATTTACTGGGTGCACAAATACCTTCACTGTGAGCCAGATTCAACATTTTTTCATTCTGGTTTTTTTTTTTTTGCAGAGGACGCCGAAGGTGTGCCTTAACATAATATTGTCTGATTTGGGCTTCTGGTATGAACTCTGATTTATTTAGAGGAAAATGTTTCTCAACCTCATTTTTAGCATCCGCGAAAAGCGTGAATGGGGGTACCCTTGCGCCATCGGCTATATCTCTGGTGTGTTCATAAAGGATTTTTGGAGAACATGGCTTAACCCTTTGAACCCTGAGTAAAAAAGACGTCTATATACCCTTCAGCCCTGACTTTATTTGAGAAATTTCTGTTGAGATTAGGTGTGGACTGTAAAATATTTGTAAATAATACTTTACAACAGATATCCCCATAAAGTTATAATATATATGTACAGATTTGCCATTGGATGGACTACCGTTTTATGGATTTGACGACACTGTGTCACGTGTGTCGTAATGCTTGGTGACAAAAATAGTGACAGGTGACAATAAACTTGAAAAAAAAAGTCTTTCGTGCATGGCAGGTCACTGTTACTTAACATGCATCACTAAATAGGGCGTCTGTTAGTGTGACATATAAGTGTCCATGCATTTCCAGCATGCCGATACAACATAAGGCCGCTACCTTGTCACCAGATATCAATTTTTACACCTGCCACTGATAAGGTATATCCATGGTCTAGACAACATGTAATAAGCGCCATCGAATGATGATCAGTGTGTCTGTGTTGTGTCTCGTACATGATCGGATGGAAGTACCAGTGTTGTAAAGACTATACACTTACTACACATGTGACCAATGTGTGTCGTTGGTGTCCACAGAGTCACCTACAGGTGCACCAAGGTGTGGCATCAAAAACGGAATATCAATTAGAACCTCTGAATTCAGCATTAGAATCAAGGTTGTCAGTGCCTCAAACGGCGATCGCTTTAGCTGACACTGCCAACATGTGGTTATGCTGCCTCACGGTAAGTAGGCACACATGTCCCAATAAACCAAAGCTATCTGCTTTTGAAACCATGTCTCCAAACACAAATTGTAGGCCCTATCACTCCAAATATCTGTGGAGTTTTGTTGTTCCACTCGCCATTCCAACAGTAATTCCCACGATAGCGCCGCAAAACTGAATGCATACCACAGATGAACGTGCGTACTGTCAGGCCGTGTACTGAGTGTAAACAGGATGTGTCAGTGTGAAGTGCGAGGTCACCACACGCGCTGCGAGGCTCGCGCGTCACCGGGCGCGCTATGCGAAACACCTGACACTGCTGTAGCGGTTTGTCGGGTTCAACGGTATATGAGACTGCCAACCGCTACAGCGGTTTGCCGGGTTCAAAGGGTTAAACATCTCAGGACATACTAAGGTACACTTTTTTTAAACCAATCTGGAAAGGGGGGGGGGGGGGGGGGGGGGGTGCACAGTAGACCCTGCTAGCTTATGGACTATCTGTGTACAACTAATTACATGATGTGGACTTCAACTACAAGACGTGAACAAAGCAAGATTGAGTTTCTGATTGTGCAACCATGAAATAAGAACGAAGGTTGTATGTGTGAGCACGAGAGACCACTGGTACATCAATTACAACATCTTACATTACAACATTTTGGACATCATGTAAAAATACGCATATCTCTGCAAAAATTACGAACCGGCAGCACTGACAACAGTAAAGCCATTTTCCTTTGCTTCTAGACATCTATTATGAATACGTGAACTGCTGAACAGCGTGGAAAAAAAAAAACTGGCTACAGACATCTAGACCCAGTCCGCTGCGGCACCCTCATACCGACTGCGCGGATCAAAATCAGCCTCAATGAGACCAACAAGAGACTTAGACTACAGTTAATGCAGCCGGCTTGGGGACTGATAAGGATGTATGCCTCTTACCAGGCGGAAAGCGTTTTGCATCATGCTGGCTAGCTGGCCATAGCTTCTCTCTCTCTCATACACACGCCAGCCAACTCGGCGCGGGTCTCGGTGACGCGGTGTTTAAAGAATGAATAAGTCATATGACCGGCTCACTGACAGAGCAATGCGTCATTTCAAATTTGTATGCGTCAATGACCGATGACCGATGAGCATCCTATACACTGTGTACCTAGATTTCTGATAAACTTGATGCTAAAATAACTCAGAAGTGTGAATGTTACATAACCATACATTATTATAGCCTAATTAACATAATTAATATACTGAATTTTAACTTAAGTGGAGAATGAAAGGAAACATCAGAATTATTTCTGATACATAGGGAAACTTGTTGAGCTACAGATAAGCATGTAACATAATCATACTGTATGTATTATTATGCACAAAAATTATAATTTGCAGTATCAACACTCATTAATATTCACCTAAGCTGCCTAGAATAATACCCGACGAAACTAAGACCCAAGACATCAAAATGCACCGACATCGATGCCAGTACACACTAGTGCATACCACTATGCATTGGTCCAAGTTGGCATACTCTCTGTGCTTCAAGGTGGACTCTGCAAAGCATAGTATTTGACTAGTGCACCCGAATAGGCCAACCCTTACCCAGGGCGGATGGCCACGATGGAATGTGTCTAATAATAGCCTGACCACACATACGCAATTGTGCCATGGCCGATCTCAGCTTCCCCACAGTGTAATTTACAGTCTACAAATTTCATGAACAAGTTAAAACTGACCTGTTGAAAAGTGTTTTTAAAAAAAATGATCTGATCTTTATGTGCAAAAAACAAAATGATGCGCATGTTTAGTGCACTTTTCAAGACAACGCTGCTCGATCGCCGCCGAGCACACACTATCCTCATGAGAAATGACGCTTTCAGCTCTGCTTTGTTCCCTTTAAAAACGAACTACGGTCAAACTGCTTTATCAAATACAGCCAAAAATACATTATTTTCTTCAGAAATGAATTCTGCGCAACCTACAATGTACAAATCGATATATAGGAATGCTGAGCTGGATTGGTGACAGAAATACTGTAAACTTTTCATCTCCATCTCATTTCATCTTGTACTCCATGCCAAAATCTCATAAGTTATAAAGATAGTTTATTGCCATGTTTCCATGTAAAAAAAATAAAATAAATAAAAACAATGGAATTTGTCTTGATATCAGTTACCAAGACTAAAATGATACACACACACACAGAGTAAACTCTAAAATATGATTTTCATGCTAAATACTAAGCAAATACTGGTATTAAGCATGGCGAACGGGCACGCCTCGCTGAATTAGTCATAAGATGACTGTACACATTCCGACACGTTCTCACTCGCTGCTCGCGCTCTCTCCAATCAATCCAGCCGATCAAAGAGAGCGCAAACAGCCAGAGAGAAAAAACTGTTACGGAATCTGCTGGTCCTGATAGACCTCTACCTGCGCCCTGATGTTAAAAGTTGGAAAAGCTCATTGTCAGGGTGGGTGGAATCACTGGAGACAAGACTTGCTCTACACAAGAGATGCTGTGTCATACAAACTGTGTTAAAATTGCTGTTCTTTTGGCTGATTAGCAGCAAAATCTCATTCCGCTACAACAAGATGTGCCACCGTAAGGGCTATTTTTAGACACCTAGTCAAAAGGGATCAAAGTACACAATGTCCCACGCACGCGCCACACCATGACTGCAAGTCAGGTGCTGTTTGGAACAATTGTTTTACTAACATCATGGAACAAAACGCAAACAAACTGCTGCTATCACTTCTTTATTCAATATTACATCACATAAAACTCAAAACTTTGGAGACTGGCTGTTTTCCTGTTGAAAATTGTGTTTAATTTCACACCACTAGGTTCTGACCTTTTTTTTCTGATGTTTCTGGGATGCTTGCACGGGCCCGTTCATGGTTGCTAGAACAGGCTGCCTACAACTATTACACCAACCCCCTCCACTGACAGTTTTAGGGCCCGACTGATCTGTTTTGACACCCAACAGCCAGTTGCCTCTGTCCTCTCACTACCAGCCCTATGCAGATAACCATGGGGACGTAGCTTAGTGGGTAAGACAATGCACACTAGCATTCATAAGATCCCGGGTTTGAATCCCCTGGTGGGCAGGAATGGGGTGTGGACGTTTCCTCATTCTCATTGAGTCAAATTTACCCACAGACTCAGCTTACAGTGCCTGTCTCACCTTCGTGTGTACAGCATGCACAATCACCAAATGTGCACGTTAAAAACTCCAATACCACTATTCGAAATGAGTGGGCCCGTTAGGGCCAGTGGAAAAGAAACAAACAATTCACATGAACCGAAGTTAATAGCATGGTGGAGGTTTGAACATAAAGTAGCGCTTAGTAGCAGCAGGCTTTCAACGCTCCAGCTTCCAGCCCTGTGGCGCCTTGAGCATCTTGAAATAGATGGATATGTGCGCTTCGGAGATTCCATAACAAACTAAATAGTTTAACCCATTCAGCCCTGACGCACTACGGCAGGAGATGGGGTGACCATGATAATGAAGGGTAGTGCTAGATAGCTTGGCGCCTGTCTCCTGCAACTGGTGCATAATCATTAGATGACGCCTCCAAAATTTGGCAAATACGGCCGTCGGGCTGAATGAGTTAAGCCTGATTTTATAAAGGTACTTCCGATACGTCTCCGCGGAGTCCCGACTCTTCACAAACATGTGAAAGCTTGCCATGCTCAGCATGCAAAGATCCCCAAACATGGTGTAAAAGAAATAAAGTGGTATCCATCAAAACAAAAAGAAGAGTGAGAGACATACAAACGCATCTCAGCCACAGGACACATTGTTTGGCATGTTCCGACAATAACTTGACCAGTTTCCAACTCCATCTTTGGCGGAAGTTTACAAGGGAATGCACTCTGTTTAGGTCAGTCACTTTAACCAAATAAATCCCAAATAAACCCAGGTGTAATAATAATAATAATAATACCGGTATTATATAGGTGCTTTTTTTCTCAATTTTTGGGTGAATCGACTCAAAGCGCCGCGAACTGAAACCCAACACGCATACTCACGGCAGACACAGACTGATTTACACCGGAGGCAAACCGCGCACAGAGTACAAGACAGACGAAGGGCCAGTTTCAAATTCAGTTCAAGTTCAATCTGTGCGGCTTACGGGTTATCCACTTAAATAGTGATACACGCACAAGTAGCCACACCCCCCCCCCCCCAGCCCCAAATGATTTTACATACAACAAACCAAGCAATTCATGGTCCCAGGGGCGGACCGGTTACCTCCCGACTGAGTCCGGGGGGGAGGGGGGGGGGGGGGTGGGTGGCGTGGTGGCCGTCGGTCCTGACTTTCTGTTTGGGATCTTTCGCTTCACTGAGCCGGCTGACAGACTCTCGGCGGCACTCAGTGGGCCTTAGATCTTGATATTGAGGCCACTTTCATACATAAGTTTCCTCCTTTTTTTTAATGTCCGTTCCGTTTATAGAAGGGACTTCATTTAGCCTGACGGGTCGCGGCCAGTAGCCTGGGGCCGCGAATTTAATAGCATGTCCGCCATGATGTCAAAGACTAAACCTCTAACAATTGAAGCAACACTGAGATAAAAATTACGTCACGCCTAGTTACACTAACCTCGCGGCTGCTGAACGTACATTTAGCGTGAAGGCGGCGCCGTCAGTATGCGCGTATGAGTGTGTGCGTGTACTCATGTACAAGAGAATCTCACTCCGATATTTCTGTACACACAAACTTGAAACTGACTTAGCGAAATACGGTGGGTGGCTAATGAAGAGAGCCTCCGAGCATATTGTAAGAGAGAGAGAGAGAGAGAGAGAGAGAGAGAGAGAGAGAGAGAGAGAGAGAGAGAGAGAGAGAGAGATGATGATGAAACGTTTTATTGACAGGATAAAGTTTTAGGCGAAACGCCTCTCTTACAAACTGTCCTGTTAGAAAAGAAATATTAACAGCAAAGAGTAAGAAACACAATAACACAATAAATCGAAACATGAAGAAATAAACTGGAAAAAAGCAATGCAAATAATGCGCACACATATCAATAATAGTGAATAATAATTATATATATATATATATATATATATATATATATATATATTATATATATATATATATATATATATATATATATATATGTATATATATATATATATACACACACACACACACACACACACACATATATAAGTAGTCCGTTCAGGTAGTAAGTTACTGTAACAAGATGTTATATAAACGAGTTTTGAAGGTTCTAGAATTAGAAATAGATTTAATTTGGGGTGGTAGTTTGTTCCAGGCTTTGGCACCTGAGAACGAAAGGCTGGTTTTATATATATCGAGCCTGGCCCTTGGTAGCTGTAACAAACTGTTCCTCGTGTTTTGTCTTTGACTATCCAAAAATAACATACGAAGGTAAGATGGGGTTTTATGGTGAAGAATTTTATGCATAAGTATGCATCGATTAAATGTGAACTGTTTGTTTAGGTTTAGCAGTCGGATGGTTCTAAACTTTTCGTCGGTGGGAGAGGGACCAGGCACAGTTAACTTTACCCCTCGACGGTACAATGAGTTAAGTTTCTTTAAATGTACGTCACTGCATCCATCCCAGATAGTGGAGCAGTAATCACAGTGTGTCTTAATATGGGCATGGAGAAAGAGTCTTCTAGTCTCAGTGTTAGCTATTTGACTTAGTTTTGATAGCAGGAATAGATTTTTAGATATTGTTTTGCAGGTGTTTTCGATATGTGGTTCCCAGCTGAGCTGGTTATCTACTGTGACTCCAAGCAAACGGTGTTTTTTAACTTGATCAAGGGGCTCAGAGTTCAGGTATAATGTTAAGGGCAGGAGACCACGTTGATGTTTTTGGCGTGAAGTAATTAACATACTCTTTGTCTTTTGGACACTAATTATCATATGATTATGTTGGCACCAGCTTGAAACCTCATCAAGACTTTGCTGGAGAACTTCGTTTATTTTTGGCAATTCGCTGTTTGATGTATGTATGGTAGTGTCATCAGCAAATAAGTCACACGTTGCATCGGGATGTGAGATAGAGAATGGTAAATCATTGATAAATATGTTGAATAACAATGGGCCCAAAATTGACCCCTGAGGAACACCACACGTTACTAAACCTTCACTCGAGTAATTACCATGAAGCAAAACTTTCTGTCTTCTGTCACTTAGATAGGATGATATGAGATGTACGGTATTGGAATCGATGTGATACATCGGTAGTTTTTTTAATAAGATAGAGTGGTTGACTAAATCAAAAGCTTTTTTAAGGTCAAGAAAAACTGCACCTGATAACTGAGAATTATTAATGGCTGTAAGCCATTTATCAATGATATGTATAAGGGCAGTTTGGCAAGAGTGTTGCGGGCGAAACCCAGACTGCATTTTACTGAGTAGACAGTTCTGTTCTAGAAAATTTTGCAGATGTGTATGGATATGTTTTTCAATAGGTTTTGAGATAACTGGTAGAATGGAGATAGGTCTATAATCATTCAATGAGTTTAAGTTTTTGCTTTTGGGAAGGGGAATGACCTTAGCTGTTTTTAACTCATCAGGGAAAATATTTCTTTGAATAGAAAGATTGTAAATGAACGTTAGAGACTCAACTATGTAGGGCAGGGCTATTTTAAGAATTTCGCAACTGATGCCATCTGAACCACATGACCTCTTTTTTATATTAGATATATATTTACCCACGTCAAAAACAGTCATTGGGGGGAGTGAGAAAACACAACCAGCAGTATTGTTACTGTGAAATCGTAGTTGCTCAGAACATTGGTATTTCGCAGGATCATTTGTATTAGTGCGTGCTAAAGTCTCAGCTATGCTATGAAAGTGGGTATTGAAGGTATCTGCAGTGAGCTCAGGTGCAATGTTCATGTCTCTGTGATTGTGACCTTTAGTAAAGGTGTTGATAACTTGCCAAACAGAGCGCAGGTCCTTGCCGTCTGCAATGATCTGTTCAGCATGTTGTCTTTGAGCTTTTCGGACCAAAGATTTGACAAAATTTCTTTGCTTCTTATAATCAACAAATTTCTTTTCTTTCTTAAGTGTATCTCTGAGTTGCATGGCTGCTTTTATTTCTCCAGTTAGCCATTCAGGAATTGTGGGATGTTTGACACGTTTTGTTCGCACTGGGGCATGTTTATCTAGAACACCGAGGAACAGTTCATACCAGCGGGTGAGGGCTTCATTTGGGTCATTGTAATTTAACACATCATTAAATGGGGTATTGGATAAGTCATAGAGAAAGGCATTCTGGTTAAATTTTTTGAAAGACCTGTAAATAATAGTAGTATGCCCTGTGCAAGATTTCTTAGCTAATTTGGCAGACAGTGAGAAAGATACTGGGAAGTGATCACTGATAGAAAAATTGAGAACATGGACATTATTAACAGCATTTACATTTGTAGTATAGATATGGTCTATCATTGTCGCAGAAGATGAAGTAACTCGTGTGGGCGACTGAATAACTTGTGTTAAACCAAGAAAAGAGATCATTGAATTCCATGAAGAGTAACAGTCTTTTAACAAATCAACATTAAAATCACCTAGGATATGTATATCACCCCTGCATTTCTGTACTGTGTCAATCATTGATTCAAAGTCATCAAGCCATGCCACTGTGGCCGCTGGATTTCTATAAATAAACCCTACAAGAACGGGTGATGACTTCGATGTTTTTATTTCCAACCACATGCATTCAATTTGCTTTGATTCTAGGTCAAGTCTTCTAGTCACATATTGAATTATAGAGTCATGTATGTATATTACTATGCCAGTTTGGCCTAGAACAGTGGCATCACGACGTAGAATAGCAAAATTAGGTATGGAGATTGCCTGATCACTGATATTGTCTGTCAGGCGGGATTCAGTGAAGCCAAAGATATGAAATTGTGATGGCTGATTTAAGAGAATAGTGATGTCAGGTATTTTGCGGCAGAGATGATACACATTAAGGTGGCCAATGTTCAAGAGACGATCTGGGTTGTTGGTATTTGGTGACATCTGTCTTTCTGACTACAGGATAATGGGAGAAAAAAGAAACTGGTTGCACTTGTGAAATAACAAGAGAATGAGAAAGTAAAGTTAAATAACCGAAGCTAAATACCCGATAACAGGTTTAACACGAACGATCTAATGTATGCAATAAGTAATGACACAGAGAGATGCTGCTCTCTCTCTCTCTCTCTCTCTCTCTCTCTCTCTCTCTCTCTCTCTCTCTCTCAGTCTCACACACACACTGACACACACACACACACACACACACTGACACACACACACACACCGACACACACACCGACAGACAGACACACACACACACACACACACACACACACACACACACTGACACACACTGACACTGGCACACACACACACACAAACAAGCGCGCATAGTCTCCAAGAGAAATGGATCCAGTCATGCGCCCTCCACTGAGGCGCGTGAGGATGATATATACCGATGGGAGTGGAGCGCGCGTATACGCACGCACTACTTAAAGTGAACACGCACACACACATTGACTCGTTTTCCGTCAGAAGAGCATGCAGGTGATCCGTCTACTTCAAATATATCATGTAGCTAGGTAAAGTCAACCTGCTTTCACACAAATTATAGCAAGACTGAAATTGTACCGTGAAGTTCTAGTGTCAGTTTTGTCACCACTACATGATTTTCTCAAGCCTATGACACTGAAAGTGAAAGTTGACTCGAATCACGTAGATATATACGTAAAAACTAAAACTTACGTCATGTGACAAATGACGTTTGACAAATCAATGACTCGTATGTTCTGCACCCCTTATAGAACTCACTGACGCATTGGCAGATCTGCGACTGAGACTTTTTCAATAGAATGAGTCATGTCATCAACATCAGAATCACTGAGGTCATCGACGAAACTGAGGTAGAGGACAGCGAGGACAGCTCTCATACAGAAGGGACTTTGTGGGTTATGGTTCATCCCATCTTGTTTAAAGGGGTGGGGGGGGGGGGAGAAGGGGGAGGTGGTGAGGGGGAGGGGGAAGGCGGGGGGGGGGGGGATCCGCCCCAGAAACCAACACACACAATACGGGCACGCACGCACCACACATTGTTGCTATCAACTCGCCACACGGTCATTTGGATTCATTTGAGTATAAAGACGGCCCCTTCTGTTTCTCTTACTTATTTGCTTTATTCGCTGTCATGTCGTATAGATAGATCTACACTTATTCCCGTTGTTTTGCATAGAAGTTCATAGAACTTTTAGATATCCAAAACACAACTGGTTAGCAAGAGTACGACAGCGAAGTATCTTGTAGCAGACGACATGTAAACCGGAAATTGTAAGGTCGGCTGCACAATGGCGGCTGCTTCAAAACACATTTTTTTGAGCGTCGATTTTTCAGTCATTGTAGGATTCGGGCTTAAAGTATGCAATGTATGTATGGTGCTTTGAATATTAAGAAAAAAACTCTTCATAGAGTTAGTTATGTATCATCGTTTGCTTGATAATTGAATAGTTTCATCGATGCACATTCCATGCTGAAACATGTCCAAGCATGATTCGTACACACTGCCGATGGGCAGCGCTCAGACTCATTTTACGCAGCAAAACAGGCATACTAGTTAAACTATATTTTGGAACCTATATCAATTGGCATCTGTCAGTTCTAGTGTCATTGTGGATCTTTCTCTTCTCTCAATTGCCCCGCCCACTCTTGGTAAATCGTGTGCCACTGCCAGATGGAAGTTAGAGCGGTTACCTTGTACCAAGTGCAACTTTTGTCTTATCTTCTGCTGAAATTACCCTTCAAGGAAAATTGCTTGTGTTTTTTGTTGCTTGACAACTTTGTATAATTTTGTGCAATTACAAAATGGCAGGAGACCTAAATTTGTTGGTAATAATAATGGAACAAGTGAAGCAGTGTAGCAAGTACCTCTCTGGCAAAGTGTTGTATACAAGTTTTGTTACTTTTGACATTGTTATAAGAAGAATGTTACTTATCAAATGTGAAATAGCATTTTAAAATATGGTAGCGATATAGTGTGGCATACATACATTATTAATAACCCTGTATTGTCGTGCACTCCAGATGACATCAGGCAGCAGCACCACTACATAGGCTGTGAGTGTGAGGACTTCAGAACTATTGTTTGGTGACGATACATGATATGAGCCATGAGCACCAATGTGAGCCTGGCCAATCCTGGGACAAGCCTCAACTTTGATGGCCAGGCATTGCAGAATCAGCAAGAGGCTGAGATTGAGAGAGAGGAGCAGCTTCAACAACATGAGGTCAGATTATTATTATTAGATTGTTGTTAATTCAGAGATCTGAGATGTTTGGTGATGTTCTAACCTACTTAAGAACATCACAGCTTGAAGCTAGTCTGTGGTGCAGTGGTAAAGTGCCTGCCACCAATGTTTGAGGTGCTAGGATCAATACCGGGTTCAGGTGGCAGACTTTTTGTGTACTGTATTGAAAATGTTCCGTAGCTTGCAAATGACAAACATAGATGGGCACACATCCGGTGTTTGTGTACATACAGGCCTGAAACTTTAGGAAATACTTTAATCGAGATGTATTTCGGAGAGTGTCCGAGCATAATTTAAATGGTAGACTCGTTAAAGAGAAAAGTTGCCCTTTATATAAAGTCAGTTGACCCGCATCTGAGTCCGTAATTTTTGTTCACATGAATTTTGGATATAGCTAGCTTGCAGATAGACATTGGATGAGTACGTTAGCCAACTTTTTTACCTTTTCAACTTTTTCGTAAAAAGTAATTCATTGCGGAAAAAAAATTAAAAGTTAGAATTCTCGACTTCAAGAGAAGGATCAGACAGTGACAGTGACGCAACGGCGCCAAACACGTCAGGATTACACAATGTTCCTAAATTGTCACAAAGCACCAGATGTTAGTGTTTCTGAATTGACGTGAAGCTAATAGTGACGTCTTTTTGCTGCTTGTGCTATTCTTTCTCTTCAGATTTCCTGTCGCTCCTCCAGCCCACAGACCGTACTAATGGCGGGAAGTGCCGTGCATCCATCATTATTTGTGTGCGTTCGAGAAGAAGAAGATCAGAGGTTGGGTTGGGGAGGAGGGAAATGGATCAGAATGATAAGCTTAAAAATATGAACATGAACCCTTCAGGTGCCAACCTAATCTGGCATTACCCTTGAATTATCATGGTCTATCAGTCTCCTGCTGTGGTTGTTTCTGGCTAAATGGAATAACTGTCGATATTTTTCTGGTCTTTTCCATCTAGCTCCGTCAGTTGCTGTCCAATGCTTTTGATGACCTTGATGACGACATCCTCTCTGTTGGATCATCGGAAGGCGACTCTGTCAACATCAGTCACGCCTCTGTCCAAGAAAGGTTGGGCTTGCATTTTTGGCTAATATGCGATAGCAAAAGTGAGTGTATCTGGTAGGCCACCTCGAGTCCGTCTGTCCGTCATCCAGAGTCTGTTCATGGCTGTCACAATCCTGATCCGTCGAGTCTGGGCTTAGCCCTCGTCTGGTTTGTGAGTACTATTCACGGGGCCTTTCGTTGCTGGCCCCGCGCGGTTGCTTCATGGCTTCTGCTTTGTGTTGCAGCGCTCCCCTCGGCATCGGTCTCTTCTCCCGCCGCAGCTAGGGCTCCCGGCCGGAGCCGGTCCCCTTGCGCCCCGCGGCGTCACACTCGTCCCAGCCATTCCCCCAGCCTTTGGGGGAGTTCTCGCGCACTCCGCTCCGTGGACCCCTCTCGGCGTGCCTTGGGGCTACTCGCCACAACTCCCCACCAGCTTCGCGGACCCTGCGTATGGGTCGTCTTCCCTCTCTCGCCGTCCAAGCAGGACCGCCGGCCAGCGCTACTTTAGTGCCCGGACCTCGGCAGTGGGCGTGCTCCCCTGTCTGGCCTTTCACCTGACTCTCGCCCGCTGCGTGGACTCCCTGAGCGCTCCCCTGACAGACCCTTTTGGTCTCTGCCGGACAGTGGTGTCTCCTGGTCATGACGTGGTTTCGGTGTCGTCCGCGGAGTTGGATGAAGACATCCTTAGTCTGTACCTGGAGGGCTCTGCGTCGGCCATGTTCCCTCTGGACCTCCGCCCCGCAGCGCTTCCATGTCCGACACGGCAGGGGTGGCATCAGGTTCGGTGAGACTTTGCGAGCTCTAGACGAGACAGCTTGTACGATCTCTGCTCTTCTTCCCTTGGAGGGATGCCCACCTTTGCCACCGCTCAAGAGGAAGGCCGCGGCCTCGGTCGGCGCACCGTTAGGCAAAGCATTCAAGACTCTGCCTCAGCCCCCAGGATTTAGAGATCTGGTAGACGCCTTTAAGAGCACCTATCCCCAGACAAGTTGCGAGAGAGGGGTTTCTTCACGGACACGAGTTGGCCGTTCTGGCGTCGATATCAAGTTTCGGCAAGCCTGGTACACAGGCACTCTCAAGCCTTCATCTTCCCCCTCCCAGCGGTGGACCCTGCGACGCAGTTACAAGCTGGAGGCAAGGCTCCTGCCCGTCGATTCTTCCCTCGCCCGGTCTGGAACACACGGCAAGTCACATTCGGAACTCCTGGCTTGTGCGGGATTTCTGGACCTGGCCACACAAGCGGTGGTGAGGAGTTTTGGGAGCGTCTGAACGAGGCCCATTGCGGGACGTCCACTCTCTCGCCGTGACAGCTAACCACGTCGTGCACCTTCCCTGACCCCCTCGTGTGGACGGTGGATGCTCTGTCAGTCTCCTGGGAGGGCCTCGTATCCTCCCTCAGTGCGGGTGCCCAATGGCTCCTCAAGCTACGGGGATGCAACACAGTCCTACTGCTCGTTACACCATTCTATTGGAACAGGACTTGGACGACAGATATTGAGCCCCGCCACCGACCCTCCTCGCTGGCTCCCCAGGCCTCATACGATGCTGGAGCAGCCCAGGCAGAATCTCTTGTCACCCTTGCCAGAGAGGCTTCTGCGCCACGCCTGGAGGTTGTGAGGCAGCCCTCACAGCGCGAGGTTTCGCGGATGCAACATGCATGCGTCCGCGGCAGCCCGCAGACCTTCCACCCTTCGGGTGGATGTAGGAAGTTGAGGGCCTTACAGTCCTGGTGCGAGTCCCAGCGCCTCTCCCCCTGGCTCTGACCACGCCTCAGCTGGCTGAGTTCTTCTTGTGGCTGCTTAGTGCGCAGACCTGGGCCCCGGTCTCCACCTGTGGTTACCTCGATGGTGGCAGACACGTTTCGGCGCTTAGGCCTACCAGGCCCGGGAGCGTGCACAGACCTCTCAGAGTGATGTCCTACTTCGACCTCCTGCGCCCAGTCGCTCGTTCTCTCATCCCTCGCTGGGAGAGTCGACCCCATCTCGCATGGTCCTTCGCAAGGAGTGACCGAGAGACAAATGCCAGTCGCGCATGGCCTTTTGCAAGGAGCGGCCAAGAGACAGAGCACTCGGAAGCGGGGATCTGACGGTTGACCTGGTTGAGCTCCAGGCGGTCGAGCCACTTTCCTTCACCTGCCTCGCGGACGTGACTAGAACGGCCTGCTTCCTCTTGACCCGCGCCACAGTGGCCAGTGTGAGCAGGCTGCATGCCCTGTCGGCAGACCCAGCTTGCACGCAGTTCCGGACCGACAGATCAGTTCTCCTTTTGACCAATCCTTCCTTCTGGGCCGGGATTAGACTCCCCGCGGCGGCACCCCGGACGTTGAGTCTTCGCCCATTGCAGGGTTCAGCCGGTCCCAGACATCACGGCTGCAGGACCCGGTCCGAGCTTAAAGTCTACCTGCGCAGAATGAAACCCTTCAGGGGAGGTCGCTCCTGCCTCTTCCTGCCCTTGGTCCCTGGCCGAGCTGAGATTCCGCACAGACAATATCGTCCGAGTTGCGATGGGCCTTCCGCGCCGCTGATAAAGATCTCCCTTCACAGGGCGCAAGAGTATGTGGACATGGGCTCAGGAAGTCAGAGCGGTCGCCGCCAGCGTCGCGTTCAACCACATCTGCGCAGTCAGAGACTTCGTCGCAGCGGTCGGGTGGCGAACAGAGACCACCTTTGCCCGCTTCTATCTCCGAGACCCCTTCAGCCAACGGGACGATCTGGCCCCTGGCGGAGGCCTCTTGGCAGCGCAACACTCCCTCCGAGCGCCTCAGGTGCCAGAGATACTTCTTAGCTGAAATCGTCGGGAGGTTGCCCCTCGAAGCTAAGGTTACTGCCGTTACGGGGTTTGGGCGGCATCCTCCTTCTTTTCGCTATTCTTCCACATAGTAATGCCATTTGGTAATGTATTTTGAGGAAACAAATGTATTTTTCTCTAAAATGTATTTTTTCGAAAAATACTTACCGATGGCATTACTTGGAGGGCCCTCCCACCTACCCCGCTTGCTGCCACTACGCTAAGTGTAAGACTGGCGAGTATGCACGGCCCATGTGACCGGATGGAGGGGACTACCCTGGTCACTTGGATACAACTCTCTGAGTTACGGCCCTTGTCGTGTAGGCACACACAACGGGTCTTAGGCTTAAATTGGGTGAGTTAAGGGATATATTCCACATAGTAATGCCATTGGTAAGTATTTTCGAAAAAAATACATTTTAGAGAAAAATGTATTTTTCTCTAAAATAAATTTTGTTGAAAAATACTTACCGATGACATTACTGTTAGGAATACTGTCTCGCTAGCCTAATTTTAGCCCAAAAAGAGGGAAGGTATCAGGGGGCGTTATCTGCTAGGCAGAGCCACGGTAGCCTCCCTTCCCTCCATATCCGGAACGCGGTCACCTGATTCGCCATTCTGTATCGTAGCGAGCCAGCGGCAGCGGGGTAGGAGGGAGGGTCCTCCGAGTAATGTCATCGGTAAGTATTTTTCAAAAAAATTTATTTTAGAGAAAACTACATTTGTTTTCTCAAAACAACATTACCGATGACATTACTGTTAGGAAGAATGTCGATGAGGCGGTGGGTGCCGCTAATAACGTCCCTAAGCAAACTATTAGGTCCCCGAAACCCGCCCTCCTAGGCACAACCTCCCGATAATTTTAGCGAAGAATACCTACGGCACCCGGGGTGCCGGGAGGGAGTGTTGTGCTGCCGTGACATCCCCCACCAGCGACAGGTTCTTGCGCTGGCCGGAGAGGTCCCTCAGGTAGAATCTGGCGAAGGTTGACTCTGAACGCCAGCCCACGGCCGCCACAATGTCCTTGACTGCACAGTTGCGGTCGAATGCAAGGCTCGCCGCCATGGCTCGTATCTCATGCGCCCGGATGTTCAGATGTGTGGCGGTCTCAGGGGTGAGGTCGTGGTATGCGGAGCGTATCACCCAACGGAGCCAGGCGGAGATCGTTTGGGCCGTAATGTCATTTCTACCTGGAGACAAAGGAAGGAAAAGGCAGGTGCGGCCCCTGCGCAGAGGCTTGGTCCGGCGCAAGTAGATACGCACTGCTCTCACCGGATCTTGCTGTCTGGAGTCTCGGGAGAAGCCAGGTCCCCTCAGTGCTTGTATAGAGACCACTTGTGGGGCGGCTAGAGGAAGCCGTGTCTTGGCCAGGAAGCTCGTTCGGCAGCAGTTGTAGCGAACCGTCCACCCGGAACTGCAGGCACGAGGGGTGGGTCGAGAAGGCGTGAAGCTCGCTGACCCTGGCCGCAGTGGCGAGGGCTAGTAGGAAGCACGTCTTCCGCGTCACATCCGCCAGTCGCGCCAGCTGCAAAGGCTCGAAGCGGCTAGTGTTGAGCCACGTCAGTATCCATGGTAGGTCCCATCTCGGCACAAGGGAGCGGGAGGTTGGTCGATGAAGGTCGAAGTGTGCCATCAGATCCGCCAAGTCCTTGTAGGCGCCAGGGTCGGGGCGTCCCAGGTGCCGGTACGTGTCGGCTATTATAGCCAGATAGCCGCGAATGGTAATGGGGGCCAACCGCTGATCATTGAAGAGCCAGAGGAAGAATTCCGCTAGCTGGGGAACCGTCAGGTCCGTGGGGGAGAGTCGTTCGACGACACACCAGTCGCAGAGAACCCGCCATTTCCCCTCGTAAACTCGCCTAGTGGATCGCCTGCGGGCTGTAGCGATCGCATCCACCGCCGTACTTGAGAAACCTCTGTTGGCGAGGGCTTGCCGCACAATCTCCAGGCGTGTAGGAGGAGACGCTCGGGGCACGGGTGGAACAGGTCCTGCCGGGGCTGCTTGAGCATCGATGGCGGAGTGGGCAGCTGTAGTGGGGGGGGCCGACGCCAGGTTCAGGAGGTCGGTTGTCCAGGACCGGGACCAGGAGAAGGGAGCCACTAGGTACAGAACCGTGTTGCAACCTCTGAGCTTGAGCAGGACCTTGGGAACGAGGACCGTCGGTGGATAGGCGTACGCGATGAGGCCGTCCCAGGGAATGGATAGAGCGTCGACCGCCCAGGCTTGAGGATCTGGGATGGGGGAGACGAAGAGTGGAAGTTGGTGGTTCCATCTCGTGGCAAAGAGGTCGATCATGGGCGTCTCCCAGCGGTCGCAAATCATCCGAAAGATGTCTGGTCGGAGTGTCCACTCGGTGTGGAGAAGCTGCCCGCGTCGAGAGAGGGAGTCTGCCAGGACATTGAGATGGCCCGGGATGTGTCTGGCTCTGAGGGAAATGTCGCAGTCTTCGCACCACCGCAGGATCTGGTAAAGAAGAATGCAAAGAGACGGGGAGTGTGTCCCGCCCTGCTTCTGAAGGTAGGCGACGACTGTAGAGTTGTCGGACAGGACGAGAAGCTCCTGATGACGCAGACGAGGTTCCCAGACGAGGAGTGCTTGCCAAACCGCCTGGAGTTCCAACCAGTTGATGTGTCGCATCGCTAGGTCCGAGGTCCAAATGCCGGAAGCCGTGGTGAACATCGGAAGTAGGTGAACTCCCCAGCTGGAGCTGCTCGCGTCGACGCAAAGTGACAGTCGGGGGGGAGGTGTGTAGAGGGGGACTCCCGACGCCAGCCAGGCAGGATCCGCCCAACGACGAAGATGCGGCAGCAACATCAAGGGAACTGGTACCATCGTCTCCAGGTCGCCCGAGGACGGCCGCCAGTGTAAGAGTAGATGGAGCTGAAGGGGACGGTAGTACAGGCGACCCAGGTGGAGCAAGTCCGCCGCCGCACTCATCAGGCCAAGGAGCTGTAGCCACACTCTGGTGGAAGCTGAGCGAGTCTGCGCGAGGTGCAGGGCGAGGGTCGCCAGCTTCTGTATGCGGGGTCCCGGGAGACGAACAAGGTTGCAGTCTGTGCGAAACTCCATACCCAGATGGAGGAAGTGGCGGGAGGGCACCAGGTCGGACTTGCCCCAGTTCAGCAGGAAGCCGAGATTGTCGAGGAGGTGCAGCAGCGCATCTCGATCCCTGGTTAAGGCCGTGACCGACTGGTTCCGTAGGAGGAGGTCGTCGAGGTAGTTCGACGTCGGGCTGGACGATGTCCTTCTGGCCCGGGCGACGACTGCATCCATAATGCGCGTGAACACCCAGGGGCTGAGGTTGAGACCGAAGGGCAACACTCGGAACTGGTAAATCACTCCTGCAAAGGCAAAGCGTAGATACCGTCGGGACGAAGGGTGTACAGGCACGTGAAGGTATGCATCCGAGAGATCCAGGCTGACGGCAAAGTCCATCGGCTGCACCGCGGCCCGAAGGGCTCGGGCCGTCTCCATGCGGAAGGGGGGAGCCACGATGAACTTGTTCAAGGCGGAGAGATCGATGACCGGTCTCCACTTGCCGTTTGGCTTGGGCACAACGAAAAGGCGGGTGTAGAAAGCAGGCGAGTTGGGCTGCGAAACCACTTCCGTCGCCGTCTTTAGTAGTAGGGAGTGCACCTCGTCGCGAAGAGCAACGGCCCTGTCTAGGTCGGGGGGCACAGGGGTCCAAACGGGAGAGCGGCGGAGGGGGGGGGCGGCGACCGAAAAGCGATCCGAAGACCTTCGGAGACGGTAGAAAGCACCCAGGCGTTGTCCGGGAACAGCGCATGCCACGCCTGGCTGTGGCGCGCCAGCCTCCCGCCGACAGGAGAGAGAGGAGCGGTCGGCGGAGGCGGAGGAGGATAAGCGTCAGTGGGCCCTGCCCCTCCCTGGACGGCGGGCGGGCCGGGGCCAGGCGGGGGAGGGGGCGGGGGCGGAAGTCGAGTCGGGGCGAAGGCGAGCGCGCCCAAAGGCAAAGGCGCCAGGAGGGAGACGTCCGCGCACTGTAGGGGGGCGGGGAGCGGGTCTGGCGGACCGCAGGGCGCGACCCGCGGCCTTGCGGGGAACCCGAAAGCGGTGTGGCGCCGGTCGGCTGGGCCACAAGTCCTTGTTGGCTTCCTTCACCGCCTGCCAGGTGGGCCCGAACAGCAGTTCCCCTCCAAACGGCGCCTGTCGAAGTTGCTTCTTCAAGTCCGGGGGAAGATCACAGGAACGGAGGAGAGCATCCCGTCGCATCAGGTCGCAGTTGGCCGCGGCCGTCATGGAGTTTACAGCGGAGTGAAACGCCGCCCGGTTGCCTGCCACTGCCAAAGATAGGATGTCCGCCAGAAAAGGAGAGGTCACAGGGTTCCAGGCTTCTTCCACCCGGCGAACGATAGTCTGGGTCACCATGTCGAGAAATCCCGCTGTAGCGAGGGCATTCCGTATGAGGGTAGCTGTCTTGTCGAGGCCTGGGATGACGGGACAGGGACGAGGGGAGCCAGCGAAGGAGAGGGCCTGGGCGTCCAGTTCCGGTAGCGGACAGGCGAAGGACTGTGAATGACCCGCGTACCAGCGTTGCTGAAAGGCAATCTGTAGATCAGCGGGCCACCTGTTGTCCGAAAAGAAACCAGCGTCCCCAAAGGAATTCGTTCGAAGATGCGACGAAAGGGCGTCACGTAGGTCTCGGAACCCTGGAGGTTGCGGGAGAGACTTGAACCGCTTTGCTAGGCTGGCCGCATCCACAAACGCAGAAGCTTTCCTCTTGACCGGCGGTGAAGGTGGGCAGTCTTCCGGAGGAAGGGAGGCCGCGATAAGGCGAGCCGCTTCATCCAAGGCCCGGAGGGTCTCCATCTTATGACTGAGGGAGGGCTGCCGAACACTGGCGTCGTCCGAGAGGGGGGAGTGTCCGGACGCGTCGGACGCATCGTCACGCAGTAAGGCTGACATCGAACCCTCAGGAACGAGGCTGAGAGCGTCGTCCTCCACAACAGGATCTGACCCCTGAGGGGGGGAAGGTCGGACACCAACACTGGAAACATTGCTACCTATTTCGCGTCGTGTCACTGTAGCGCTGGGAGGCGAACGGGCCCGTCGCGAAGAAACGGGGGGGGGGGGGGGGGGGGGGGGGGGGGGAGCGGGACGTCGGGGAGAACCTCGTCGCCGGATGTCTCGAAACGGAGTGGTGAATAGGGGAGCGTTGCCGCGGGGAAGGCCGGCGCCAGGGAGAGTAAGTCCGGTGGTAGCGGGAACGCTGGCTCCTGGAAGGAGAGGGCGAACGGGACCGGGGTCGATAAGCCGAGCGGTGCGGCGAACGAGGACGGAGATCTCTATCCCGATGAGAGTACGAAGTACGCCGGTCGGGAAGAGGGCTGAGCCTCTTAGGCGCTCGGTGCTCTCTGGAAGTCGAGCTCGAGCGGGAAGATCCACCCATGGAGCGAGAAGAAAAGCGTTCGGAGCGAGCGAAGTGAGAGTCACGGGAACCATTAGAAGCGCGGGAGCTGCGACCGCGTGGTCTCTGAAAAACAGTCACCTCCCCCTGCGCCAGGGGCCGGGCCGAGGGGGCCAAAACAGGAGGCACCTTAACTACACTCGCTAATGTGTATTTGGTAGGTTTTTTACTCTTAGTGCTAACTAAGGCACTGATCTCCGCACCAGAAGACTTGTGCTTGTCAACGGAGCTTCTCACGGTCGTAGACGCGCTGCGATCCCGCGGGCGTTGTCGGTCAGACTCGGTGGGACCCAGCGAGCCGACAAACCCTGTAGGCGCCCGGTGTTGGCCAAGCTCGGGGTCAGGAACTGCCGGCGAGCTGACAAACACCGATGTCGGAGTACTTCGTTGGCCATGCTCGGTGACAAGTAACCCCAGCGAGCTGACGAACCCTCCGTCAGGAGCGTGAGGCTCCGGATCCGCATGTGCGTCCCGCATTATGAGAGCTCTCGGTGTTTCCTCCACCACAGTAGACGGAGCGGCCTTCTTCGGACGCTTCCGCCGGTAGAACCGCCACAGTTGCGACCACTGCTCCTCCTCCCAGGTGGTGCAGATGCCGCAAGAGTGGGTGGGGGAACAGTCAGAGCACGGAAGACAGACGTTGTGGGCATCACTCGGCCACTGGAAGTCTGCGCATCTCGTGCAGGTACGAACTTGCCAACTGGTCATGGTAGAAAGAAGGAGGTTACCACTGTGAGGGACGGAGGACGAGGGCCCACGAAAGATGGCCGCAAAGTCCCGCCAAGGACAAGAAGGCACAGCCCGGTCGACACTGCAGCCGGAACAGAAGACCGCTCTGCCGCAGGAAGCACACAAGCCAGTAGTAACCCGTCAACCTCCAACCACGAACTCGAAGAAAATAAAGTCGCGAGAGAACGAAGCCTGAACGGAGCTAGGTAGGGCACACAACCTTCCACGGCTCAGCGAAGAGACAGAATGGCGAATCAGGTGACCGCGTTCCGGATATGGAGGGAAGGGAGGCTACCGTGGCTCTGCCTAGCAGATAACGCCCCCTGATACCTTCCCTCCTTAAAGGCACACAACCTCAATTTTGGGCTAAAATTAGGCTAGCGAGACAGTATTCCTAACAGTAATGTCATCGGTAATGTTGTTTTGAGAAAACAAATACATTTTTTCACAGACTGCTCAAACCTGGCACAGAGATAATTTGTGGCAAGACCTTTCTAGACATACCAATTTGAGTGACTTCTCTCAAAGATCAGAGTCAATAAATACAGTAGAACCTCCTATGAATGTTCACTGATGTTTATGTTCACCTGGGCTCCGTTGCTTGAGTGAGCTTAATACTATGCCAGCCACTAAGCAAGGCACTCCACTATACTGGGGAGCGCTTTTGAATAGTGGCTGGCACAGGACTAAGCTCACTCATGCAACAGAGTCCTGGTGTTTATGGTCACATTTGTGTTACACAGACAATGTTTACTAAATAAAGTACCTTGATCTTACGGCCACCTGCTGAACCCGGTCAGCGGTCAGCATATCGGAGCCCCAAAATTTCAAACATAGCTGAAAGTTACGGCTGTGGCCAGACTGATGCAATAAGGCCATTGGGTGCGACAGATCAGTGACTCCACACCTAGCCAGCTGCCACACACTCTGTGGATTTATGTGTTTTGTGTGTGTGTGATAAATGTAATTTTTGACAAGCTCGTTTGTAACTGTGACCTCTACAAGATGGTGAAAATTCATGACGGTGACTGTGTATTTTGTGAGTTATGACTATGATTACTTTTTGCAGCTTTGCATATAGGACCGGTTTTTTTCATAAGCATTTGCATGACTCACCCAGTCTTGAGCTGGCAATGTTTGACAGTAGGAAGGCAATTTGATAGATGCCAAAAGAGGCACTGACCCACATCCTGGAAGAAATCTGTACACAACGACTAGAAGATAAACATAGGCAGCGCAGCTTTCCACTGCTCTCCGAATCTCCTTGCCAGTCCAGTCTAACCTAAACACAGGCCACGTGGCCCGCATTGAAAGGTATTTACAGCTGGATAAGATTTCACTTGACATGAAGCATAGATTTTCACGAGCCCATGTGATTGCAGAGGCTAATGTGAATCAATGCTTTTAGGCGAAGCCAGCGTGATAGTTTGAGCAATAATAAATCTGTAGCTTTTAGTATTTTGGCTCTCTAAGTGGGATTAGCTGTGAACATGGCGTCTTACGAGTGAGTCCAGCCATGAGATGACATCAGCCTCCCACCATGCCCGGCGGCCGCACCACTCACTCAATTAAGACGGCTGCAAAAGCTACACTCGAGCAAATAAATGACACTCGACCCAATTCAGAAGAATTGGGTAACTGACCCCTCCAGAATCTACCTGTGGAGAATAGCCCTTCATGAAAGATATCTTGAGCAGCCGCTTCCCCCCGGAGCTACAGCAGAGTGGACAGACGTCAATCATGACCAAGTGACCAACCCTTTCTAGTTCTACCCTCCCTACCCCGAGTCGCTACAGAGTACTCTACTGTGGTTTAAACAGGGATCATCAAAAACAGGCTGTCGAGTCACAATAACTGTATTCTACACTACATGCCTTATCAGAGCCTAAGGCAAGGGGTGCGAGAGGTGGATCATCAAGGAATTTAAATCATGAAGGACGTCGTAGAGCAGTTTCACTCCAATCTTGATTCCAAGTCGCTACCTCTCTCCCCCTCCCCCCCCCTCCCCCCCCCCCCCCATTCCCTACTCGCACTGCCTCCCGCCCCCTCCATTATGACTGACAGCCCACCCAAAACCCTGATGAACCGATCCAACCACTCCTCTGCGAGTTAGCCTCTACTGTACCTATAGAGACTCCATCCCATTCAACCAGACCCATGTCGTCAGCGGCGACCTCAACTGATACCGAGACTGACGGCAAAGCCTCGCCTGCCTCAGGCACCCCTGATGATGTAACGGACAATGTAACCCCGTCCCTTGCTACACTGCCAAAATCCCATTATGACGTCACCTTGACCAGCATGCCTAAGGCATGTGTGCACTCAGATACCATTAGTACCCAGCGCGGCAACGATCGCGCGGACCTTCCCACCAGCAAAAACAACAGCCATGAGAATACCACTTCAACTACCTTCTCATGTCTAGCAGCCGCCACAGAGTCAATAAGAGACCTACAAACAGATTGATTGATTGTACATTGCTTAGCGTCCCGACAGCAACAAGGCTTTCTCAGGACGTGCCTGCACTGCTTGTGAAAAATAAAAAATAAACAGAACATTGAATGTATGTCGCCAGCCGGTCAAATACATTAAATAAACCTAACACATGGGGCCTAAATAAAGCTAAGACCATTTAGCAACACACATCCAATATCAAGAGCTACAGGCAGTGCAGACAGTAGGGAGAGTTTTAAAAAGGCAAATACAGGTGAATCGACCTCGGGTAGACAGAAACACATGCCCCAGAATAGAGAGAAAAACTCACCCTGTGGGGCTGACCAGGGTGACCCTGGGAACTAAAAAGTACCTAACCCCACCCAAGTCCCCCAGGGCAGACCCGGGTCCTACAAACAGAGCTATTGTCTGTGAAAAGTGAGCTGGCTACTATCAAAGGACAATATGCAACACTTCAAGAAAAGCAAACCGTTCTTGATAGCACCATCAGAAACACAGAGGTCATGGTAAAAAATGGCAAGTTAGCCGAAGAAAAGTGTTTAACAGCGACTGAACAATCACACCATGCAGCTCTTGAACAACTAAGGACCATGAGAAACTTATCAAAGAACATGAAACACTGAACAGACAAATGAACAAGCTAGCTAAAACCAATGACACTCAAAGTGCTGAAATCGCGCAAACTTAAAGTTCAGTTTGATACTTTGTGTCGGTCACTTTCCCCCACCACGCCCACTCAAACTGACACCAGCCCGCACACTGACAAAGCCCTCGCCATAAGCGTCCAGTCATCCATCACCCCTCCGGCCGTTCCTCAAGTATTGGAAGCTGGCCAGTCCACGCCGCCAATCAGCCCTGGAGGGAATAGCAGTAGCGGGACCGGGACCGAAGGGGTGTTGGCTAATCCTATTAGTCGTAAGCCACAGCAGAATAATGTCCTGTTCACTGTGCAACTACTGGCTAAAGCCAGGATAGCGGGACTACTGATTGGCGACTCTAACTTAAGTGGGTAGTTCACCGGAGGTTGGATCCCAGCAGGGCCACGTGTGTTCAAACCTTGCGAGGGGTGACAGTTGGACAGCTGGCAATGGCCCTGAGTCATTGTGAACCACGTGCTAACATTGGACATGTAGTGGTTCACTTTGGTACAAATGTGCCTCGGGCCATGACATTGACTTCATCCTGAGGGACTACCAGAGTCTGACAGAAACAGTCCGCCATGCCTTCCCATCAGCATCTGTCGCCATCACATCCGTCCTTCTGCAAGGCCGGTGTCCCCTGCAGAAAGTGTGCACCATTAATAAACGTCTGGCAAAACTCTGCCCCAAGAGAAGGTGCACTTTCTCCAAGAGACTGACTTTTACACGCCAGCAGGCGCAGTGGTTACATCAGTGTTTAACAATGACAGACTTTATGTCAATGAGCGTGGTGCTAGTGTCCTGCTCCGTCTGGTCAAACAGAGGTTCTGATCATGTCCGACAATGCAACGGTCGTCGTGTACATCCGGAAGCCGGGGGGTACGCGCTTCCCGACCCTCTGCATGCTGCTTTACCAGCTGCTCCTGTGGTGCAGGGATCATGGCATCTCTCTCTGGGCTTGCCACATTCCAAGCCGCCTGAACGTCTTCACAGACTCCCTCTCGTGGAAGGGTCAGCTCCTGCACACCGAGTTGTCGCTGACTGTGGAGATCTTCCATCTAATTTGTGCGCACTAGGAGACCTCGATGCTCGACCTGTTCACGACTCGATGGAACAGACAGCTTCCCATCAGTAGTCCGTAACAGAGATTATAGAAGAATAGTTGATGCCCGACAGTAACGTAGATAGCCTGCTCGCAGCGGGGAGTGGCTGCATACCACAGTAGCAGGTGGCTGGCCAAACTAATGAGTAGGAAATCGGGCTAACTGCACAGCTGTCTATGATGCAAGTGACATATTTTTATATTACGATATGTCCTATATGATTTGTGTTACTGTGAAATCGTGTTTATTGCCTTTATGTTTAGACCACAATAGTTACTAAGGCATACGGGTGTGTGTCTGCGTGTGTGTGTGTGTGTGTGTGTGTGTATGTGTGTGTGTGTGTGTGTGTGTGCACGTGAGTAGCTTAATTATATTTTGATTTGTTTAATGTTCTTCTTTTTAAGTTGCGCAGCATGCAACAATTTCCTAATGTATTATTACATATGGCAATAAAGTTCTATCATCTTCGTCTCCCCCTTCCCGGACCCCCTCGCTTGGGTGGTGGACGCTCTCTCCGTCTCTTGGGAGGGCCTCGTGGCCTACGCGTACCCTCCGACGGTGCTAGTGCCCAAGGTCTTGCTGAAGCTTAGGGGCTGTAACGTGATCCTTCTCCTTGTTGCCCCGTTTATCTGGAACAGGAGCTGGACTACCAATCTCCTCAGCCACGCCACCGACCCTCCCCTACCTCTGCCCACCCCCCCGCACGATGCTGAAGCAGCCCAGGCAGAAGCTCGTTCACCCGTGCCTGGAGAGGCTCCTCTTACACACCTGGAGGTTGTGCAGCAGTGGAGGCTATCGCGGCCCGTAGATCTTCCACCCCCTGGGTGTACGAGGCGAAGTGGCGAGTCTTCCGGGGATGGTGCGAGGCGGAGCTCCTCTCCCCCACGGCGCTGACGTCTCCCCAACTAGCTGATTTCTGCCTGTGGCTATTTCAAGAGAAGAGCCTGGCCCCTATCACTATCCGGGGATACCTTTCCATGGTGGCAGACATGTACCGCCATTTGGGCTGCGCGGACCCTGGGGCGTGCCCGGACCTCTCAGGCCTGATGCGCCATTTTGAGCTCCAGCAACCAGTCGCGCATTCGCTGATCCCTCGCTGGGACCTCACCTGGGTCCTTACCTGGCTGAATTCAAGCAGGTTCGAGCCTCTGCCCTTGGCCAGCCTGGCGGATGTAACCAGGAAGACCTGCTTCCTGCTGGCGCTTGCTACGGTGTCCAGAGTCAGCGAGCTGCAGGCACTCTCAGTTTACCCGACCCACCATTTCCTGGTGTTATCCCCCGGCAGGGACAATATCTCTGCACAGACGATCTCCTCGTGGCTGCACTGGGTCATCGTTCTGCGTACGAGGAGCTCTCCCCAGCGGGGGCTAAGAGGCTGCATATCCAAGCGCACGAGGTCCGAGCGGTCTCCTCCAGCGTCGTGTTTGTTTTGCGCCATGCGAGACATTGTGGCGGCTGTCGGGTGGCGGGCAAATTCCACCTCAGTCACCTCTCAAGCCTGTGGGAGAGCCTAGCCCTGGTGGGGGACATCGCCTCGGCGCAACACTCCCTCCTGGCGCCTCTGGTGCCCTATGTACACTTAGCTGAAATCGTCGGGAGGTTGCTCCTGTTCGTGACCGCTAAGCACAAGCAGTGACGGGACCTAGTGGGCGGCACCCTCCTCCTTTTCGCTATTCTTCCATATAGTAATGCCATCGGTATGGATTTTTAGAAAACAAATGTATTTTTCTCTAAAATGTATTAAAACAAACCACGAACTTACCAATGGCATTACTCGGATGGCCTACCCCGCTTGCCGCCGGAGAGCTAAGCATTCGTCTGGCGTGGCACCACTGCACATGTGACCGTATCGGGAGGCAAGGGAGGGTACTCAGGGTTTTTCTTGGTAACGACTCCCTAGAGTCGCCTCCCTGGTTGTGTATGTATACACAATGGATTCTTAGGCTGAAATCGGTAAGCTAAGTGTACCTTCCATATAGTAATGCCATCATTAAGTAATTTTCGAAAAAATACATTTTAGAGAAAAATACATTTATTTCCTCAAAAACATTACCGATGACATGACTACATGGGAATATCTACTTCTAGGCTCAATTTTAGCCTACTTGCCCGTTGTGTGCCCACACAACCCGAGAGGCACTCGGGGAACCCCCCAGAGGGGCCGAGAGTTATCTCCCCATACCTGCCTTACCAGATCCGGTCACGAGACCATTCAGTCTTTCTACTTCGCTCGTGGAGAGAAGACGTGTCTGGCCTGCGCTCTCGCTGCCTCGACCGGTCTTCTGCCTACCGACGCTTGTTGCCGACTTCGTGTGCTCTGCGCCCGCTTCTACCCTGCCTTCTACCTGGCCTTCTCTTCCTGCTTCGTTGGGCCGCTTGCGGGGATTCTTCTGCTTCTGTGGACGGCGGTTTGACTGCCCTTTCCCCCCTTCCCTTCGTTGCAGAGGTAAGGTAGCGGTAGTTCCCTCGGCCGTCCCTCGGGCTGAGAGCCGGCTGCCTGTGGGTGCTTCCCTGCTTTTTGCTTGGTGGTTCGTTTCAGTGCGTAGTGCCTGATTAGCTCACGGTCGGCTGTTGCCGTGTCGCGCCCGTTTTGCACGTGGGCCTTGGGCTCCGTGTGTGTTAGCCCGTTTAAAGCCCTGTTAGCCATCCGAGAGTGCCCCATTGCGCTTTCACCGGGAGCCCGCTTACGCTTAGATAATGTCGTTGTGCTCCCGGTGCGGTGACTTTAGGTGGCCGACGGACACTCACTCGGTCTGCCTACCGCGTTCGGGTGGTTCCTCGGACCGCAGGTGTAATAATAATAATAATAATAATAATTAGCGCTTTAAATAGGCGCTTTATCCCAATTGAAAATCGGCTCAAGGCGCCGCCGCGGACTGAGCCCAACAAGCGCGCTCACGTGAGTCACGCGCACTCACTCACACATGGAACGTAAACACAGAACTTTCACGTGGTGCTAAGGGCGAGCTCAGGCGAGCTGCTGTAGTTTTGGAAATTCAAAATCGTTGTATTTGAAATTTGATTAAGTGGACGGAAACTAATACCAAAGTGTAAGCTGGGTGCGGCCTGGCCGGAGGTTCTGTGGGCGGACCTTGGCCCTTGTTCCGCCGAGAGCGTTCCCGCCCGGCTTACGAGCGTTCAGCGCCCTTTGACACGTTGGCCGCCCTGGCTGTTTCCTCGGCCACTCCCGCACGGAACGGTCCCCTCGTCGGGGTTCGCGGTTTTTGTCTGACCACAGGACCGCCACTGCTGCCACGCCCGCTGACCCTTCCGGAGGGTCTGTTTGCCGGCTTAGCGCACGTCTCACTGAGAGTGACCAGCAGCAGTCGGCCTTGAGCCGTCCGTCGTTGACGAGCCGTCCTCACCACTCTCCCCGCACCAGGCCCGCTGATCCTTCCGGAGGATCGCCTTGCTGGCATAGTGGCCTACTTCCGGAGTAGGGCCCGGAGAGACGTCAGCACCGTCCGTCGCGACGCAGCCGCGACTCTGATCCGCACCGTTCCTCCTCCAGACGCCCGCGCCCTCGCTCGCCTCGCGAGTGCTGTCAGCGGGATTCTCGACGCCCCTGCAGGACGATGCGCTCAGCCTGCTACCCGAAGTCTCTGTCTCGGCTCTGTTGGACGAGGAGGATCGCTCGACCTCGCACGCGGCCCTCGAGGATGTTTCACCCTCGGCGCTCCCGTCTTCTTCCCAGTCAGAGACGCTTCTAGCTCCGGTTGAAGCCGCCAGGATCGTGGCCGTGACGCTGCCGGCGGACGCCTGCCCAGCTTCCCCACCGCTGAAGAGGAAGGTCGCCGCCTTCGTTGACGCGGAGAGGCAGGTCAAGAGGTTTAAGTCGCTTCCCCAACCGCCCGGCTTTAAGGGTCTTCGAGACGTCTTTTCGTCGCACCTACAGCTCGCCACGTCCCAGGAGCCGGTCTTCTTCTCCGACCGTCGCTGGCCCGCGGATTTAGACATCTTGTTTCGGCGGGACTGGTGTGTTGGACTCTCCTAGCCTTCTCCATCCCTCTGCCTACGCTGGACCCTTCGGCGGTGTCGCTAGCCGGCGGTCTGACTGCTGCGGCGGTCCCCGCCGCGGGGCCTGGACAAGACAGCGACCTTGGTCCGAAACACCTTACCCTGCTCGGGTGTTATGGAGCTCCTCACTCAAGCCTTGGGTCGTCGGGTGGAGGTATCCTGGCATCTTTCCATCTCTCCCCTCCTAGGAGACCTGCTGGTCTTCGCGGAGACCGCCAACGGCGCCGCCTACCATTCCTCAGTCAACGCGATGGTGGCTTCGGCCAACTGCGACCTCATGCGTCGAGATGCCCTGCTCCGCCCCTGCAGTACGTTGCCGCCGGACCTGCGAGCGCAACTTCACCGTGCCCCCTTGGGTGGACCCTTGCTGTTCGGCGACTCAGTCTCTACGGGTCTGCGGTTCGTTCCTCGTGATGTCTGTGCGACTTGGCCGGACACGTTTGGTCGGACCGCGGGGGCCTGTACCGCCGGCCAACGGCTATACCAAGTTGAATACACCGGTTCTCGTCTGATCACCGAAGTTAAGCAACGTCGGGCTCAGTTAGTACTTGGAGGGGTGACCGCCTGGGAGCACCAAGTGCTGTTGGCAAGAGAGCGGCCCCTGCCTGCTTCCTCACTTCCGGCTCCGGTTGATTCTTCGGCAGCCCTTACGGTGCAGACCACCCTTTCCCGCCCTCGCATCACGGAAAGGATTCCCGTTGGGACTCGGTGTTGCTGGCTGACTAGAGGACCGCCACTGCTGCCACGCCCGCTGACCCTTCCGGAGGGTCTGCCTTGCCGGCAGAGCGCCCGCCTCAATGAGCCCGGCCTGCAGCAGTCTGCCCTGAGCCGTCCCACGTTGACTGGCCTTCCTCACCCGTCTCTCTCCACAGCCCGCTGATCCTTCCGGAGGATCTGAACGCCGGCATAGCGCCCTGCTCTCGGAGTCTGGCCAAGAGAGGCGTCAGCCTTAGCTTGCGCGACACGGTCGCGCCCCGGCTCCCTCCGTTCCACTTTCAGATCACTTGATGGCTGATCAGAGGACTGCCACTGCTGCCACGCCCGCTGACCCTTCCGGAGGGTCTGTTTGCCGGCACAGCGCCCGCCTCACTGAGCCCGGCCTGCAGCAGTCCGCCATGTGCCGTCCCACGTGACTGGCCTTCCTCTCCCGTCTCTCCCCGTTAAGCCCGCTGATCCTTCCGGAGGATCTGTATGCCGGCGTAGCGCCCTACTCACTGAGTCTGGCCAGGAGAGACGTCAGCCCTAGCTTGCGCGACTCGGTCGCGCCCCCGACTCCTTCCGTTCCACTTCAGTTCAGGACACTAGTGCGCACCGCTCGAGCGCCTTCGGTAGGATTGCCGTTCGGACTCAACCTCCGCCCCTGGGTCTTCACTCGGCGGATGGACGCCTTAGTCGCCTTAGCCCGACAGTCCTCCTCCAGTCCACGTCGAACTACCTGGACGACCTCCGTTGCGCAACCAATCAGAGACCGCGCTAGCCACGGACAGAGATGCTCTCCTGCACCTCCTGGCACACCTGGGCTTTCTAGTAGACGACGGCGAGTCGGATCTCTCTCCCTCCCGCCGGGTTGTGCATCTGGGTATGGAATTCGCTACCAACCTCAACACGGTACGCCTTCCGGCGCCCCGGATCAAGAAGATGGCGGATCTAGCCGACCAGTTAGCTCGGGAGGAGGCAGCCCCCGCCAGAGTCTGGCTTCAGTTGCTGGGTTGGATGAACGCCGCAGTGGATCTTATCCCGCTAGGGCGTCTCTACTCTCGGCCAATTCAACTGCATCTTCTTCTCCATTGGCTCACGTCTTCCGGAGACTTGACGACCGCGGTCACAGTGTCCCAGATGCTCCGCCTGCACCTTCGTCGGTGGACCGACCCTACGTGGCTAGCGTCGGGAGTTCCCTTAGCCTCTCCCCCTCCACAGGTCTCTCCTTGCGTCGATGCCAGCCTTTCGGGGTGGGGGGCCCACCTCCTACCGCGGTTCCTCGCGTCGGCGGGCCCCTGGCCCTCACACTTGGCGCACACCCACATCAACTAGCTGGAGATGCAGTCCGTCTGGCGAGCCCTTCAGGCCGGGGAGTACCTCCTCATACACCAGGAGCTTCTCATGCTTTCGGACGACATGACGGTGGTCGCTTACATCCAGAAGCAAGGTGGCACACGCTCCCCTGGCCTGTGTATGCTCCTCTACAGGAAGATGCGTTGGTGCGAGGACCGGAGCATTATCCTTCAAGCCCGGCACGTTCCCGGATGCCTGAATGTCTTGGCCGACTCTCGGTCTCGCCGCGACCAACTCCTACACACGGAATGGACCCTGCGACAGGACATCTTCGGATGATCTGCGCCCGCTGGGAGACTCCCCAGGTCGACTTGGTCGCCACGAGGTGGAACCACCAGCTTTCCCTCTTCGTCTCCCCGATTCCCGACCACCTTGCCTGGGCTGTCGATGCGCTCTCCATTCCCTGGGACGGACTTGTGGCCTATACCTGTCCCCCTACCGTCCTCGTTCCCTAAGTCCTCCTCTAACTTCGGGGCTGTTCGGCGTGCCTCCTATTGGTCGCGCCGTTGCCTGGAACCGCTCCTGGACCACCGACCTGCTCAGCCTCGCCACAGACCCGCCCCTGCTGCTGCCCACCCCGCGGGCCATGCTCAAGCAACCGCGCCAGGCGCTGTTCCACCCCTGCCCGGAGTGTCTCCTCCTTCACGCCTGGAGGTTGTGCGGCAAGCTCTCGGAGCTAGAGTCTACTCAGGTGCAGCAATGGAGGTGATCGCTGCGGCCCGGAGACTGTCGACCCTTCGAGTCTACGAGGGAAGTGGCGAGTCCTCTGTTCCTGGTGCACCGATCATGGCCTTACGCCCACGGATCTGACGCATCCTCCGCTGGCGGACTTCTTTCTCTGGCTCTTCCGAGACCCAGGCCTAGCCCTCATCACGGTACGCGGTTACCTGTCCATGGTTGCGGACACCTATCGTCACCTGGGACGACTCGATCCGGGCTCCTGCAAGGACCTAGCCGACCTTATGGGACACTTCGGCATCCAGCGCCCGACACTCCGCTCGCTCATTCCTCGCTGGGACCTACCCTGGGTGCTCACGTGGTTGAACTCCACCCGCTTCGAACCATTACCTTTGGCCCAGCTCGCGGACTGGGCACGCAAGTCTTGTTTCCGGCTGGCACTTGCTACCGCTTCACGTGTGAGCGAGCTACATGCGCTTTCGGCACGCCCTGCCGGTCTGCAGTTCCGAACAGATGGCTCCGTCCAGCGGCTCACGGACCCGGCCTTCTGGCGAAGAACAGGTCTCCTTTAACTCCGCCTCAGGTGATCACCATTAGGCCGCTGAGAGACCGACCCCGGTCCCAGGAGACCAGGCTACAGGTTCCCGGGCGCGCCCTTAAAATCTATCTGCGGCGATCTAGGCCCGTCCTCAGGGGACGGTCGCGCCTCTTCCTACCTCTAAGACCCAACTGGCGTGACATTACAGTCCAGACGATCTTCCTGGCTCCGCTGGGTCATATGCTCCGCTTATCAGGAGATCTCCCTCAGGGAGCGAAGAGGCTGCACTTTCACGCACACGAGGTACGAGCTATGGCCACGAGTGTCACGCTTGATCGAAGCTGCGCTGTCAAGGACTTCGTGGCAACCGTGGGCTGGAAAACCGAGTCGGTCTTTGCCCCTTTCTACCTCCGGGACCTGGCTAGCCAGCGAGAGAATCTCGCACTGGTGGGGGGACATCGCCGCCGCGCAACACTCCCTCCCGGTGCCACTGGCACCGTAGATAGGCACTTCGCTAAAATTGTCGGGAGTGTGCGACGGGGAGAACGGCGCTGTTCTGCTGGGGGAGTTTTGGGCGGCACCCGCCTCCTCATCGCAATTCTCCCATGTAGTCATGTCATCGGTAATGTTTTTGAGGAAATAAATTCATTTTTCTCTAAAAGGTATTTTTTCGAAAAATACTTACCGATGACATGACTCGGATGACCCTCCCGCCTGCCCCGCTTGCCGCTTTCGAGCGAAGTATCAGACTGAATGGTCTCGTGACCGGATCTGGTAAGGCAGGTATGGGGAGATAACTCTCAGCCCCTCTGGGGGGTTCCCCGAGTGCCTCTCGGGTTGTGTGGGCACACAACGGGCAAGTAGGCTAAAATTGAGCCTAGAAGTAGATATTCCCATGTAGTCATGTCATCGGTAAGTATTTTTCGAAAAAATACCTTTTAGAGAAAAATGAATTTTTCCAGCAGCTTTCAAAAAATCTAAAATGGTACCTGTACCCAAAACAAAAGAAACATCTGATCCAAATAATTTTTGGTCCATATCCATATTATCCATTCTATCGAAGCCTATTGAGAAGCATGTACACAAATATCTGAAATTCCTGGAAGAAAAGTCTCTCCTGAATAAATATCGGTCTGGTTTTCGCCCTAAACATTCGTGTCACACTGCCTTGGTTCATATGATTGACACTTGGCTGCTCAACATCAACAGAAACAAAATGTCTGGTGCTGTCTTTCTAGACCTGAAAAAAGCATTCAACCTTATAAACCACAAAATTTTATTAGAGAAACTAGACTGCTACTTTAACAATAACAGCCCAGGGACAATCTCATTCTTTCGTTCATATATCATAGAGAGAATTTCTGTTGTGCCTTGACTCGAACAGACAATAAAGTTGTATTGTATTGTATTGTATTCAAACTGTGTACATCAACGCTACCTTCTCTTCTGAAAAGCATGTTGAGTATGGCGTGCCCCAGGGATCCATACTAGTACCGTTACTCTTCTGTTTGTTTATAAATGATCTTTCAATTAATATATCCAGATCCAAATACCCAATGTGACATGTTTGCCGATGATTCAACGCTTCACGCAGGCGGGAAAACTGTACCTGAAATATCAAGCAATCTTCAGCTTAATCTTCAGGAGGTCTCACTGTGGTGCAAAAATAATGAAATGCTTGTTAATCCATCTAAAACAAAAAGCGTGCTAATCACAACACGCCAAAAGCATCAGCTCCGCCCCCATTCACTTAGCCTCTCTTTTGATTCAGTTCCCATTGTGAGCAAGTCAAAGAATATCGTCTTCTTGGGGTAATTGTTGATGAACAACTGTGCTGGCACAACTAGGGAAAACATTACCAAAGAAGCTATTTTTACTGTCAAGATTAAAATCTGTCATTGATATTAAGACACGTAAGCTATTTTTTAACTCCTACATTAAACCTCACATTGACTATGCATCTACTATTTGGGACGGCTGTAGTGAGGCTAACCTTAAGAAAATTAATTCTCTTTACAAGCGCGCAGTTAAACTGATCCTCCCAGTCCCCTCTCTAACTTTGGAGGAAAAGCTTCAGGTAACAGGGCTCCTGCCTTTACATCAACACCTTACGTTAAATAAGTGCATACTTATGCACAAAGTACTGAACGGGAAAGCCCCCCTCTATCTGGCTAAGCTTTTCACTGAGAGGGTTTACAGCACTTCGAGGAACAGTCTCGTCATTGAACGGCCCCGAATTGTCTTGTTTAAATCCAGCCTTTCGTACGTGGGTGCCTATTTATGGAACTCACTTCCTCCACATATACAGCAAACGAGACATCTTCCATTGTTTAGGATGAACTTGAAAGAAATGTAGATAATGTGTCCAAAAGAACCATGTCAATGATTTCCTTTTTTTAGCGCATTGTTGTGGTCCTCCGTTTTGCACTTGTTAGTTTTTACTGTAGTGATTTGCCTTTTCACTATATTTATACACAAGAGTAGCTGTATCATAACACTCACTTTATATTGCCCCCCCCCCCCCCACTCCAAGACCCTGTCAATTGATGTGTGTGTGTGTGTGTGTGTGTGTGTGTGTGTGTGTGTGTGTGTGTGTGTGTGTGTGCGTGTGCGAATGTAACCTTCAGCAACTCTGTTTTTGTTTTTTTGTTTTGTGAACTTATATCGGAATGTAACACAAGTGTCCTGTGGGTGTAGCCGCTTGTTTGTGCTGTTAACTTGTTGTTTTTAATGTTGTTTTTAATGTTGTAGTTTAGCAAGGACAAACACGAAAAGAATAAGAATAAGAGTACTTTATTGTCTCGAAAAGAGAAATTCGTCTCGCCACATCAGTTGCAACTCGCAATCACACCCACTCACACAACAGTTTACAAACAAATGGGACAACATAGCTACAAAATGGACAATGACTCGGGGCAGGTGAAGCCCGTCGCCAAGGCATCTAAAGGTCGGCAACTGTGGCCTCATCCCGACCCGAACCTCCCTGATAAAAACAGAATACTAAGACAACCCTATGTCTCCTGAACACACTATTATATGTTTTTTTCGTAAAGTTCCTACTTGACTAAAGCTAGTACATGGAAATACAAGTTAACAACAGAAACAAAATACTGTCGACGGAGAAATGACCTCAGATCTAGGCTACATAAAAACAGCAGTCAAAGCTGCACTCGGGGGGCCTGTCGCCATAGTACAGCGCCGGTATTTAGAGGGCACCGCTCCGACAAAGTCCGTCAACACTATGAGTTATATTATAAATATGAGAAATGCGCTGTATAAATACTATGAATTATTATTATTATTATGTTTTACATATAAATATCATTCTGGTATCCACCATGAGTCGTTATAATAAAATCATTACCCACACACCCCACACACAGTCCTGTTCACTTCACTGGCACACTGCTTGTTGGGAAATGTCTGTCAACAGCGAAGGTCCGCGAGCCAGGCAGATGCTGCATAAACACAGCCGTCGAGGAGGAAACGCAGTACTGTAACTAAGAAAGTAGTAAAGCTCGCTGGTAGATGCTTCTCTATATGCTTTCACGCTTTTCTGTGAAGTCAGACAGAATAAAGAAAAATCTGGCACCAGTCTGCAAACACTGTAGGATGAGCCCCGAATAGCACATGATTAGTAATTCCACAGTTCATCTGCACGCTTTTCTTTGACTATATAGGCTGGCGCGAAGTAGGTTGAAATTCAGTCCGACTGTTACACTGTAAATGAAGACGATCCGACTCAGGATTACAAAATAAAGACGATATTCTGTCAAATAAGTTTTTAAAAAGTACATCACTGTTTCCTAGGAACTTGATGGCACAACACTGCCTGGAAAATAATAATTTTAGGCGTCGCTTCAAAGCACAGTTGACGGATTTTGCCGGAGCGGCTGGTCAGGAGATGCCTGATCGCCATCTTGCCCCCCCCATTCTGTGCCTGTGTGCCTATTGTTTCCATCTTTGAGAAATAAAGCATCATTTATTCATTCATTCATTCATTCTGACAAAGCCCAGACATGTCATTACGCAACGATGGACGTGCCATAGGCTCCCAGCTGAGGGAGCGGTCCATATCAAAAGGTTGTGCTATCTATCCAACTGTGTCCACATCTCTTTTTCAAGTTGGTTTACTTGACTACAGGCCATAAAATCCATCTCGGCACTCTTACACTATGCAGCCTGTATTGTATAAGAGTGCTAAGATCGACTTGTAGGCCTGTAGACCGAAGAGAGGGGAGTTGTGGGTGTTTTTCGACAATTTATATCTATCCCAAAATTCCAGGATTTTTGGACCACAAATCGCTCGTTTAATGACAAACCCCGTTTTTCTAGGTTTCTCCTTATTTTTTTTGGTAAAATAAAGGTTTCCAAAATCAATGACATTTAAAATTATTATTTTTTATTATAAAATGAATCAAGACGAATTACTTCTTCTCAATGATATCAATGCTGTAGAAAACAAAGACTTAGACTCGAAAAAACAGCGTCTTTTGTCTGTTGTTGTTTCTGGAAAGTCAAAAGCGTATCTCGGAAAACAATACATGACAGAAGACATAGAATCCCTCACCGCTGATGAGCTAATCAAGCTTCATTCTAAATATGAAAACCACATTGCTTCACTAATGACTCGTGATTTAAGTCGATCTCTTGTATGCCTATACACAAAAGCAGTGAGTCACTTTCTACCTGTGGATAGTGACAGCCTATCACACGACCTTGAAAGCAATCCTATTGTTTCAAGTTCAATTGGCAAATTAGCATGTGTCATGTTTTACAAGTTTGGAAATTACCTTGCACCTGTCGTAACATTACTAGTTACTGGGAGCCATATTGATTTCTCAAAAATAAATTTTACTGCAGAAGAAAATGGACGAAACCCAGACGACTCCACAACCGAACCCCAGTCCAGTTTTGACACAGGTTCAAACTGTGATGAAGACTAAAAGTCCAGGCAGGGTTGAGGCTGGAAAAAGATTAGCTGAATATAATAGGCAAAAAAAATTACAGCTTAAGGCACAAACAGAAAAGACTCATGTAACTGATCCACCGTCAGGATCGTCAGGACCTGTGTCAATACCGTCAGGGCCGTCACTCCCTCATCAAAGTGAGAGACAAACAACCCAGTCTAACCCCGACCCTGACCCTGACCCCGAACCTCAAACAACAAAATATATAGTTGCCGGATTTGTTGTCGGATTTGGTTACGTAGGTTATCAATTATACAAAAAATACAAACCACAGACTCGTACAGTGACCAGAAAATCAGACACTCCAAAAACAAAACCAGAAGTCGCCACATTACCAGTAACACCCAAAGCCGTTGACCCATTTTATATGCAGTAAATAAAGAATATTATTTTAATTTTTCTTGCCTAAGAAATGAATGACACAAAGAACATAATGAACCTTGTGTATCACTCTGCCGTAATCAGTGGATTAGCAGTAGCTTATTCTATGCTGGGAAAAAGTCTACTCAAAATGAAATCAGCAGACTTGAGTAGACTCGATTTCGAAGACAGCGCTAAGCTAATTGTAGTTGTTACAGCGTCGATTGCGACAAAAGATTTTCTTGTCAAGCAGGGAATTATTCCCGAAAATGTTTCTATGTAAATAAAAATAATATGGCGACGATAGCTATTATGATTGGTGGGGCAGTTGTTAACGCCCTCGCATTCAGTGGCTCTAATTATCTCTTTTCTAAAATGGGTAGAGAGGAATCTGCAGAAGAAATGAAACGTCACAATGAAGCGTCTGAGAAATTAGCACAGGCAGAACAGGCGTATGAAAAACAAAGAATTGAGAAACTTGATTTCATCAATGAAAGATTGAGGCTTGAAGGCCACGCACAACATACATTTTCAAATACAGACGAAGCAATAAGGGAATATTTTCTTGTCACGGGTGAAGACATGTCTATCCCAAAACCGAAACTAAGTGACTATTACAAACCGAGTACAGAACAAAGAAACGGAGAGATAATCTTTGTTCTAGTGGGAATGACATTTGTTTATTTTACAGGAGTTTTCATTGCTAGAAAAAATGGCAGCCGAAAATAAACTATCAAAAATATATTACTCTCCATCAGGCTATTGGAAAGGGCAAACAGCTATTCAGAAATTACATGCCGCTGTGGGTGGAGATATAACACTCAATCAAGTCAAACAATGGTTACAGAGACAAGCAATTTGGCAGATATATCTCCCTGCTCCAAGAAAGATAACAAGACCCCATTTTGAAAACACATCACCTAATGACACACATCAAATGGACCTCCTGTTCCTACCACATGACACAATAAGAAAGAAACGATACAAGTACGCATTAACTGTTGTTGACATAGCTTCAAGGTATAAGGACGCTGAACCCATATCTGACAAAACTGCTAACACAGTTGCGAATGCTTTATCTAGTATCTATAAAAGAGGCCCTTTAAAATACCCCAGACTTGTGCAGGTCGATGACGGATCAGAATTCAAAGGCGCAGTTAATCAGTTATTTGCGAAGCACGGCATAATAGTCAGACGAGGCATTCCAGGTGTACACAGATCACAGGCAATTGTAGAGAACTTTAACAAACAGTTATCAGAAAGACTTTTCAGTTACCAGTATTCTAAGGAACTCATGCATGACACCCGTAACACTGAATGGGTAAAGAGATTACCACATGTGATAAAAGCAATGAACAATGAAGGACACCCAAAACCTGCTGATGCTATTAAATTGAAAACAATTACAGAGCCAAAAACAGGACCAACCCCGGCACCAGACACAAGTTTATTTACTAAACAGGTGAGATATTTATATCAGCCAGGGGAGGCTGAGAACGACGACAGACGCAGGGCAACAGACCCCATCTGGTCAACGTCCGTTCATAATATAAAAAAAAATAATTCCCGGTCCTGACGCAACAATATATTATCTGTATGACCCTGCGCCACAGAGGGCATTTGTCAGAGAAGAATTACAGATTATTCCCCCAGACACCGTTACTCATTTCAGTAACTAAGTCATCAATTAATTCATCAACCAGTTCATCACAAATATCTTCAGATAACTTGAGCCTGTAATGTCCAGGTGCATAAGCTTTTTCCTTACTGTGAAACACTCGTTTCGTGTCCCCAACTGCAAGTGACTTTTTGTGTGTTTGAACTATTTCAAGATTGTGTTTGTTTGATCTCAGTGACTTGTTTGGATAATCAGGCATTAATGCACCATCTAACACTTGCTTGTAATGTTCATGACGTATGTCTTTATTTTTTATTGCTGTTTTCTTGATACCTTTGGCTTTTGACTGACTTCCCTTCTGGTGCAGTATAGAATACATTTTGGATCTCAGTCCAACATACTCAACTATAGGCACACCATTCAGTTCATCTTTAAACTTACCAGGCACTTTTTTGTTTTGTGTGCTAAACAGCGGGTGATCTTTAGGGTAGTCAGACGTGTCATACATGTGTAACTCTGTTTTCATGTCTTCATAAAAGTCTTCAGTAGGCACGTCTATGATCATAGAGTCAGTGTCAGTGTATAACAGACGGCAGTCAGGATACTTCGGTTTGAAGTAATCATAATAAAATTCAAGCATCAAAAGTTTTGACAACTCCAGAATTGCCATACCAATGAATACTGGCTTGTCCAGTTTAACAATCTTTTTTTTGAGTGACACTGCATACAATGATGAATGAAACTCTTTGTACCCTGTGTACTGTGGCTTGCCTGTAAGTTTAATTGTGCCCGATTCAGTTGTGACCAGTCTCACATCTTTTCTGTGATGAGGATTTTCCATTGTCTTGCCAAAACAGGCATTGTTCATAAGCTTAAAGAAGTCTTTGTCAAATGCAGTGTTGCCGTCTCTGGCACGCAATGTTGTGTTCTTCATTATGTAATCTTTCATGAAAGCACTCTGATCAAATTGAATACCTCTGTGAACTTTCTTTAGTACTAACCCATGTCTGATGTAAAACTGTAACAAGCGATAGTGGCAAACGTAATTGAATTTATCATTCAGATTAGGCACAAGTTTAGTGTCTTCTTTTTTCCCTGTCATACTCATTTTTTCAACAGCCAACGGATAATCATTGTGATAATCATGTAGATGATGTGGGTACTCCAGGTCGACTTCAAAGATCCAACCCTTCGCGTCGTTTCGGTCAAGATTCATAATATTGTTTGTTAACCCTGTTACACCATACTGTGACAAATCATGCAGACAAAAGTTTTTCAAGGGCAATAACTCACACATTGCCCAGCCATACAAATTGTTAGCGTCTACATAGGTAATGAATGACCTTGACCTTGAGGGGTCAAACCCAAGGTCACCATGACCGTCCAAATATTTATTATTTGCCTTTGCATAATTATTTGCTGCAATACTAATGCCTCCCCTCAATCCACGTTCCACCATTTCACCCATCGTACGATCAGACAACAGGTCTATAAATATCTTACTGGATTTCAAAAATGCATCCCACGTCATGCCAGGACTAGTTATGTAGCAGGCTGGGTCAAGTCTGTAGTGCAACAAACCCTTCTCATGGTAACTTTCAAATACGTCTGCTAGCAAACAAACGTCTGCTTTCAAGTACTGATCGTGGTAGTCACCAATTGTCTGACACCCCAACTTCCCCCATGCATCAAGAGCATGTTGATATTCAGAGTCAGAAATACCTTTTCCAGTTAGTGTAGAATAAAATTTCTCTTTTGGTGGCAGTCTTGTTTCTTCAAACACAACCCAGTGATCAATGTACTCGTATGGATAAACACCTTTCTTAATCAAGTCTGGCTCAAAATATTTACTTGTTATTGGATACTCAGTCAGTCCTTCTGCCAGACTAGCCAATCCTAAAGACAAATGTTGCATCCCCACCCGGGTCTGCCCTGGGGGACTTGGGTGGGGTTAGGTATTTTTTAGTTCCCAGGGTCACCCTGGTCAGCCCCACAGGGTGGGTTTTTCTCTCTATTCTGGGGCATGTGTTTCTGTCTACCCTTTGTCTATTCACCTGTATTTGCCTTTTTAAAACTCTCCCTACTGTCTGCACTGCCTGTAGCTCTTGATATTGGATGTGTGTTGCTAAATGGTCTTAGCTTTATTTATGCCCCATGTTGTAGGTTTATTTAATGTATTTGACCGGCTGGCGACATACATTCAATTTTTTATTTAGTTTTTTTCTCACAAGCAGTGCAGGCACGTCCTGAGAAAGCCTTGTTGCTGTCGGGACGTTAAGCAATGTACAATCAATCAACAAATGTTGCATGGAGTCATAAAATGCTAATTTATCTAACCTAAAAGTCAAGTACTTCTCAGTTGTCTGGGCAATACAACTAATGTTTTTGTATGACTCATCTACAGCCTGCATGATGATGTGTGAATCATAACCTTTGAGATTGTGGAAAAAGATTGGTAACTTATATGTCTTAGGATCTATTTTTAATAACAAGTTACAATTGTTATGTGCAGCACCTCTGTAACGTTCAGTTATGTGATCATGGTCACAAACTTTATCACATCCTAAAGGCTGTTCACAAATCCAACACGTCTCAGCTGTATCAAATTTCAGTTTGTCTTCTTCTGTCATCACCAAAGGCATCTGGCATGTTGTGAGATACTGTACTACCTGACTATACAGATGTCTCATTTCTGTTAAAAACAAACATGCTGCATTTTCACCCCTGTAGATAACAACCCCACCCGGGTCAGCCCTGGGGGACTTGGGTGGGGTTAGGTATTTTTTAGTTCCCAGGGTCACCCTGGTCAGCCCCACAGGGTGGTTTTTTTTCTCTATTCTGGGGCATGTGTTTCTGTCTACTCTTTGTCCATTCACCTGTATTTGCCTTTTTAAAACTCTCCCTACTGTCTGCACTGCCTGTAGCTCTTGATGTTGGATGTGTGTTGCTAAATGGTCTTAGCTTTATTTAGGCCCCATGTGTTAGGTTTATTTAACGTATTTGACCGGCTGGCGACATACATTCAATGTTCTGTTGTTGTTTTTTTCACAAGCAGTGCAGGCACGTCCTGAGAAAGCCTTGTTGCTGTTGGGACGTTAAGCAATGTACAATCAATCAATCAATCAATGTAGATAACAGGTTCTGAATGCAGACCGTCTGACCTAACAATAATGTATCCAAAAGAACACACCACTTGGTCACTTAGTTTTATAGTCTTTGGTAATGACTCTGGAACATGACCTTCATACGGAACAACCAGTGATTCGAAATCAGCGTACACTACAAACGGCAGCTTTTGCTGATTCCCATAGTTCTTAAAATATACTTGACTACCAGGCTCTGGATACTTAAGTACAGTTTGAATGTCATCAGCTGACCTACAGTGCAGAACATGTTTATGTGCCACTGCAATAGAGGAAAACCTCTGTAAACATCTATTACAAAATTCCTGTTTGCCCTTGTGTTTTGTTGTATGATTATGAATTAGACGTGACATATTCCTAATAATTGTGTAGTGAAAGTTATTGTCATCGCCGATTAATAACATGTGAACATGTTTATCTTCTGACTGCCCATATGTTGGAGCCAGTGTTGATACTCTAATGGGTTGTAACTTGTCAACAGACACATTATCCCACACATACACATTTACAGATATACCAGGATTTAGTTTTTCAAACAAGTCTATGTCCTCTATTTTAACAGGAAACTCAATGCCACTAAAATCGAGTTCATTTACAAATTTGGTGTAGTTAGATACACGTTCAGGTTTTGATTTTACAAAGTGTAGTTTAGCAAGCACACACCACATGAAACAATAGTTGTCATTGTTCTGTATATTGACTACAGCCTTTTTGTTTGCTACTTCTGTTGGCAGTGGCAACCATGCTTTACCTAATATGGGATGATACCTTGACTGCTTTAGTTGTAGTTCGTGTACATGTCCTTCGTGCCAACCAGATCCTTTCATTTTTGCACTGTCAATTGCCTGTAGAAAGTCTGGTAATAGTCTGTCTCTAAACACGTTTTCTAATTCTCTTCTTGTGTTAACTGTGTGTTGTCTTGTTGATATGTACGATACAATCACTTCACCGTCTACTCTAGTAAATTCTATTTTAGCAACAATCTGAATCTTCACACTGCCTGTAAGAAGATTATCTTGTATGACAGAAAAAGAGTTTTCTATTGATTCATAGACATTGTTAGTATTGGTTATAGGTAAGTCTGTTGTGTGAAACACGTTTCTTAAACCAGATGAGCCAGGGTTTGATGGGCCAGGGCTTTGTGAATTGTCCGTCATTTTTATTTGTCCGACAAAATAATAAAATAAAAAATATTAACGTTAACTCTGCTGGCTCACCTTGTGTAATACCACTTTATTAACTGTAACACTGTCAATATAAACATTTAGTTTGCGCAGTTGTTTAAATATGCTATAACAAACTTCCCCTAACCAACCATAGTTGGTATCATCAACTTTAAAAGTAGGTGTCTTTAAATCAACTGTCATGCACTCCACATTTGGATGCTCATCGACATAATCCAAAGTCACACTATATGTAGCATATATTTCTGATGGTGCTGAAAGGCTTATGTAAGTCTGTTTGGGTGATATTAAGTCAGTAAAGTGCATAACATCTTTGAAAAGGTGTGTGAGATCAAGCACCTGTATGATTTGTCCGTCTGTCATTTTTATTGGACAAACAAATGTATAAATTAATTTACATCAATTTACTAACCCATACCCTGTGGGCTTATCTGTCTTTAAAATGAGCTTTAGATGCTTAGTTGATTTCAGTTTATTTTTTACATCATCTCGTTCATGCTTATTTGGGATGACATCATTTTCTCTGAGACAGTCTTCAAAGCTGTCACGATCCTTACAGTAAAACAAACAGATAAACTTTAACTGTTCTCGAAAATCTTTCAGAACAGCATTATATTTTTGAGTGAGAATCCATACACTGACGTTTGCGTGTCTGCCACTGAAAGCAAGTTCTGCTAGAGTGTTTCTCTTCTTGACAATGTCTTTCTCTGCAGAACAGTCATCAACAATAAACAACGTTGGCTGTCCTTCAAATTGCTTGTAAAAATATTGTAGGTAGTCATTCAGTTTTTTCTCAGGGTCAACTAAATATATGTTGTTGTCAGTCCAAATGAATAAACGGTTGTGACAAGCTTTGTTGTGTTTGATTGTAGGACAAAATATTACAATGTTTTCAAAGTGGTGTATGTATCTTGTTTGTAATAAGTCAAGTACAAATTCAGTTTTCCCACACCCTGTGGCGCCACAAAATAATCCACAGTGTGGGTCGAGTGTCATTAAGCTCAGGTTCATTTTAATACACAATATAATTTTAATATATGTGTCCACTCAGTCTGCAGGTGGGGTTAGGTATTTTTTAGTTCCCAGGGTCACCCTGATCAGCCCCACAGGGTGGGTTTTTCTCTCTATTCTGGGGCATGTGTTTCTGTCTACCCTTTGTCCATTCACCTGTATTTGCCTTTTTAAAACTCTCCCTACTGTCTGCACTGCCTGTAGCTCTTGATATTGGATGTGTGTTGTTAAATGGTCTTAGCTTTATTTATGCCCCATGTTGTAGGTTTATTTAATGTATTTGACCGGCTGGCGACATACATTCAATTTTCTGTTTAGTTTTTTTTTCACAAGCAGTGCAGGCACGTCCTGAGAAAGCCTTGTTGCTGTCGGGATGTTAAGCAATGTACACTGCTTTCTGCAATATTGAGTTGTGCGTCATATATCAGGTACAAATATATGTTTATGGCTTCGGCTTTTTCAACCTTCTTTTGTATCTGAATTGTTATCCCATCACTACCGTTCTCGACAGTTCGTCCTGACCCATGAAGGTAGTCGTCATCTGTACTACGAAGGTCTAGCCACAGTGCATACTTGTTTGTAAGGTATTGTCCGATCCTAACGTCATACAGATGTAGATCTTTGCACGCAATGTTTGCTGGTTTATCTCTAATCCTTCCACCCGCAAAATACTTTGTGATCTCATCGTAGTGCTGATAAGGTAACAAACCTGAAGCGTACACTTGATTAGGACGGCCTTCGATTGTACAGGACAAATGTGTAATCTTAGGATTGTAGAATTTTTCTGAATCTCTTTTGTATGGACTCACCGGTTCAACAAACAACATAAGAATACCTTTCAGTGACCTGGCAGGTGTGTTCAAGTTTATGTTCCACATTGGGTCACTCTTGTCTTTTTGCATTAAACTATGTCTAATTACCCTGTCATAATAAATTGGCAGTCTTGACTGGTATTGATTTTGAATGAGTCTGGCTAGTTCAGTATGTGTAACAATTTCATATTCCAAGGAAATGTTAGAGATCTTGTATGTTGCATCTGTGGCAGATGATTTTATAACTTTGGAGTAGTCATTGAAAGTTAGTTCAAAGCTCAGACGGTCATTCAGTGCCCCTTGGTAATAAGGTAAATGCGCTGTTAGGATTTCAAACTCAAGTGGAATGTAAAATCTGGTTCCATATGTTTCTGCTATAATAACGTCATTGGCTGCTGACGTTGATTTATCTCCACCATTGATTTGAAGTTTACCAACATTATCAGACTGTATACCTTGGTAAATACGATCCTCTCGTTCTTCTCTTGTGAGCCAAAGGTCTTTGTAACAGTAGAATACATCGGAGTCGTCAAGACTAAACACTTCCTGCCCTTCAAGTTTTACTTTAATAGTTCTAACAATTGCTCTGCCAAGATTGTCAACCAGTGTTCTGTTTACATCTGCGTCTGATGATAGTTCAATATTAAATGCTAGGCGTGCAGTGCCAGGAACAATAACGTCACTGGGACCTAGGTTTGGAAACTTGACTGTAAGAGTTTGGTTCTGGTCTATGGTACTTGGATTGTTTGTGATGACGATTGATTGTCTAATGCCCTTAACACCAAGAGGCTCACGTAGTTTTCTGTATGGGTCTAACTTTGATCCGTAAGACTGTGTCATTTTTATTATGCACAATAAAAAATAATAAATTAATAAAACAATGGCAGCGGGAGGATTTAATCATGAAGATTTTGAAATGGATGACATGAATGTCTCAGATACCAGTATCACAGATATGACTGGAATGGTAACTATGTCTAGTATGCATCATGAACTGTTAAAAGACAAAGTAAACTCATTTTATGACAGTGTTGGTGCCCACCCAGATGTAATAGATCCTAATCAATTTGAATATGATAAAGGACACTTATTTGTAAATACAGACAGAGGGAAAATATATCTAACACATAAAAATAATCCTTCTAAGTTTAGAGCTTTAAGTACAATTAAAGGTGAAGTCGGTGGTAACTCTGGGTTGGCAAGGTACCTTGGAATTGGAGGGTCTCCTGTCACGCCAAGACTGGTTAGTGTTCTTCATGACACACAAACAAAGTTGCCAACAGGGCAACAAATTGAAATGGCACCAGTAACAAGCCTACCAGAAATAGCAAACACAGTGATACAAGAAACCTCATTTACTGAAGGGCAAATAAATGACGCTATGAAAACAATAGATGATCCACCTTTGTCAATGCGGGAGATTATAGGGTTGGATAAATCACTGCAGACAATAAGAGGTGAGATGGTAAATAATGTTGCCAAACTGGGAGAGCTTGATAAACACATAGAACGTGAAAAAGAGAAACTGGCTACAGCAGACAATGGGAATCTTGACACAGAAATGAAAGAAAGAATCCAACACAGATTAAATGATTTGCAGATAGAAAGATCAGGACGGTTAGAAACGATTAGTATTGGGAGACAAAAACTGAAATCACAGGTCAACAGAATTAGAGAAACTATTCAGAAAATACTTCACGAAGACACAACTCTGGCTGAGAGACTTAAAACACTTTTCAGAGAACAGGGTATCACAATTGCTAGTTTAATTACAGCTCTGGGATTTATTATCAGTACTGTTGTGTTAGCTGTCTCTGGGGGACCTGGGGTTAGTGGTTCTCTGCCTCCAGCACCGCCAGGCCCCCCGACTCCAACAGACCCAAAAGATTTACAGTCATGGGTAAAAAAACAACTGTCTCACATTTCAGACTTGCTTAAGAAATTGGCTGTGAAAGCAATGGACGCTTTGCCTGGCATTATAGGCACTGTTGTCAGTTGGATGATTACTACAGCAGCAAAGGCAGTAGGGTTTATGGCAGAACATGTGTGGGTATTTTTGGTGACAGTAGGAGGGTTGATGGTGGGTTATTTAATGAAACAGATAAAGAAGTAATACTCCTAACCCTGTTAGACCTATTACCAATGCAGTTCTCTCTGACTCATGAGTGTCAGGGGTTGACTGTACTGGTTGTATGAGTGCCGGTGTTGGGGCCAGGGCCGGGGTTGGGGCCGGGGCCAGGGGTGTTACCGTCTGTAATGGTTTTAAAAACTGTACGTGTGTGGTTGTGGCCCCTAAGTTTACAGATTGATTGAGACCTAGTTTTTGATCACGACCTGCAACAATGATTTCATTATTATAATTTGTTATTGTACCCATTTGGAGTTGAAGGTCAGATGGTAACATGTATAACCCGATGCCAACTACAAAGTCAACTTTTGATCTGGCATATCTGAGTACGTCTTGATAGCGTTGTATGCTTGATGGGAGATCAACTGTTGAGTTAATTGAATCTTCAAGATTTGCAAGAAACTGTTTTTGTGCTTCAAATTTACCACTTCCATTCAAAATGTTTGATTTTGTTAATGATTGTGCTCCTAGTATACACCAGACATATGTTCTGATTGACTCATTTACGCGCTCGACTCCTGCTTGAGTAAACCAGTCAGTTTTGTCTAAAATAAATGTGGTCCAGGCATTAGACTGTTTCTGCTCTATTGATCCTAACCAGACTTCAGATTTAGATGAGAATGAAGTGTACCCAGGGTAGTAATCTTGAGGGTATTGTCTGTGACTCATAGCATAATACAATGTGCCCATGCCGTGGTGATCATCAAGTTTTTGTGTGAAGTCATACTTAGTGCTTATGTTAAATTCATTACAAATCCGTTCAAATGCTTATATCCATGGGGTTGTTATACCTGTTGAAACTGGATTCAGTTGGTAGTGGTGTATGCAGTTCTGACAGTATACGTCTAAGCTGGTAATAAACATGAAAACGATAGACAGACCTAATCAGTTTGTTTGAGTGATTCAAGTGGTCTGTAAATGAAACACCACAGCCTGTAGTTGAGCATAGTATTGCAAAGTTGAGTTGGTTTTGAAACATCTGTAGTGGACTTGAAGACCACTTTCTTGCAGTTGAGTCATCTGTTATTGGAGGGTTTAGGTAATGGTCAAACGGATTTGGTACTTTGACTTGGAATAGATCTTGTTCAGACACAGCTATGTCAAGCTGACTTAGTTGAATTATTACCCCACCCGGGTCTGCCTTGGGGGACTTGGGTGGGGTTAGGTATTTTTTAGTTCCCAGGGTCACCCTGGTCAGCCCCACAGGGTGGGTTTTTCTCTCTATTCTGGGGCATGTGTTTCTGTCTACCCTTTGTCCATTCACCTGTATTTGCCTTTTTAAAACTCTCCCTACTGTCTGTACTGCCTGTAGCTCTTGATATTGGATGTGTGCTGCTAAATGGTCTTAGCTTTATTTAGGCCCCATGTTGTAGGTTTATGTAACGTATTTGACCGGCTGGTGACATACATTCAATTTTCTGTTTTTTTTTTTTTTTTTCACAAGCAGTGCAGGCACGTCCTGAGAAAGCCTTGTTGCTGTCGGGACGTTAAGCAATGTACAATCAATTAGTTGAATTATTTTCTGTTCATAAGTAGGTGCAACATTATATTTGGCATCCACATTAAATTGAAATGCGTTCGTTGTGGTAATAATTGGTGATTTAAATTCCATCCTTCTTTTTATATGAGATAATAAAAATGTTTATTACCTGAACAAATCTTGACACAAGCAAACCAGTGTGGTTAACTAATGGGATTGATAATCATGATGGTAGCAAGGCTGTAGCTATCCATGAATTGTTCTACACAGTAAAATGGTTTAATGTAGAAGATGATATATATAATAAAGTAAATTTAGATGGTAAGACTGAAGCTTTACCACCCGGGTATTATGACTTTTGTACTATAGCTGAATGGTTTCAAAGTAAATTTAAAATTAAAGCAACTTTAAATCCGGCTAACTTACTTGTTACATTAGAATTTCCGACACAAAATTGGTTAAAGATCTCAGATAGATTTGCATATTTACTTGGATTTTATATTGACGAAGATTGGTGGAGATCAGATGATTTAGGTGAAGCTATGACCGGTATTATAACAATGAAGACAAAAAAACTTAAAATAACTGGAAAACGTCCTGTCAATTTGTCAGTACACACAGTGCTAAATGTTTATTTGAAAGAACTAAACACATCTGAGAATGTTCACAATGGAAAGCCTTCAACTTTGTTGAGATGCTTACCTACTGGAACTGCTCCGTATTGTGAAAGTGTAGTTGTTAGATTTCCTAATTTGCAGTTTAAGAAATTAGGTTCTAGTTTCTTTGAGTCACTGAGTATATCTGTAACTAATCAGGATGACAAACCAGTTTTTATGCATGATTTTAGTGTAGTGTTAGAAGTTAAATAATTTTATTTTTGTTTATAAAAATGAGTGGTCTTGGTCCGAAGCGAACAATCATACCAGTTGCGTGTCCGGTTACAGAGTTGAAAGATTTGGCTGATGTACAGGATTTTGAGAAGGAAGGGGATGTTGGAGAAATATATGGTTTTGAACTTGATTCAAATGGCATGTACAAGAGGAAAGTAATTGTTGACATGAAAGACGGTGAAAAACAGATTCCTAAACTTGGTCAGCTTCGTGATGTTACTGTACCTACTCCACCTGTAAATAATGCGCCTTACAACTTAATACATGTGGGTAGTAAGTGGGTTGTTTCACCTGTGCCTGCACCACCTCCAACAATTGACTGGGACATAAAGATTGAATTTATTAGTCCTTATGTATACACTGATGATGAAGGCGCCTTAGTGTTTAGGAAGGTTGTTAACTCGGGGCCGCTTATTGTAAGTCTTGTTCCAAGCTTTGCCCCAGACAACAATAGCAGAGAAAAACTGAAAGTTGAAAATTATGAGAAACGGAGATATCTTCTTACAACTAGAAAGGGTAGATCAGATACTTCTGTTGTGTTTATGCCAGCAAGCTTAGTCGTGGCTAGAGAAGTGACAATAGTATTTGAAATTATCATGAAATCTGTTGCTTCTGCAAAAGAGGCAAATATAGCACAAGGAATTAAACTTACATGGAATGAAACACTAACAGAATCATCAAAGGTCTTTATTGCCATTACAAAAAATAATGATGTTATTAATGTTTCGAGCAGTATTCCCGCTGTCAAGGTGGTGGTTGACAAAACAACTTTTGTTCGTCTAACTTACATAAACCTTGAACACATTGATCTTGTTGCATTTTATTATGCTAACAAATTGTATACTTTTGAAGAGTTGCAAAATGTAATTGCTGATTAAATTAAAAAAAAAATATTTGTCAATAAAAAAAATGGTAAACTTCTATCCGCAACTACCGACGCTTGAGCCGACTGAAACAAATGTGACGACTAAAACAACACTTGCACCTGATCCACATATGCCAATTGCTTCAGATAAAACATTACAGGCAGATGCATTCAAATTAAATAATATTACAGAAGCTTTGAAATATTTGGAAGGAGAAGAAGCGAAATATTCACGGTGCAAAAGGAGGTATAAGTCAGTATTTAATTCTGTTCAAAACACTTCTATGGCTATTGGTGCAGTTTCAGCTTCATGTTCTGTGGGGGGTATTGTTCTGTTCGCCACAGGAATTGGAAGTTTGGCTGGAATAGCAGTTGAGGGTGTTGGCGTTGCTACATGCCTGACTTGTTTTGGTTTGGAAGCCTTAAACAAAAGGTTTCACACAAAATTACAGAAACATGAAGCATTGAGTACACTTGCTGGTGCGAAGCTGAGCAGTATGAAACTTATTATCAGTAAGGCATTAAACGATAATTGTATTGATGACGAGGAATTTAAGCGCGTCCAGGATGATTTAAATAATTACAAGAAACAAAAATCTGAAATACAGAATAAAATGCGTAGTCAGACTCCCGTGAATGTTGAAGAACTGAAGGCTAGTTTTTTAGAGATGGGAAAACAGATCGGTGTTCAGGAAACCACAGAAAAACTACACAATCTTTTAAGCAAATAAAAATCAGATTTGGTAATCGTTTATTAATGACATACACTTCACAGAAAAATGACATGCCACCTAACTATTTAACCCCATCAGCACCACCACCACCACCTGACTATTACTAAAAAAAATTTTTTTCATTGTCCTTGTATCTTGACAAATCTGTCCGAGTAAGTTGTGACTTAAGTTGTGACTTGAGTCAAGAACTTACATTTTGTTATGTTTAAGTTCTTATAAGTTCTTGACTAAGTCACTTAATAACTAATTATAGGTTCTTAAAAGGTTACCTGTAAAGTTATTTGTCAGTTATAAGTGACTTTGGAAATTTGTTATCAAGTATCTGTAGGTAACTTAAATAATTTGTTATCAAGTGCATATAGCAATGTTTTTTTTTTTGTTTGTTTGTTTGTTTGTGTGTGTGTGTGTGTGTATATATATATATATATATATATATATGAATATGTGGACATTGACTAAAAAAAAAATGGTATAAATGGTATTGGAATGTATTTTTTTCTATCTCTAATAACTAATTAATATGCACACGTATAGGCAAACAAAAACACGGGCACACACACAGACAGACAGACATGCACACATACATACTCAAAAACATGCACTCACACACACACATACACGCCTACATACGCAAAAACATGCACTCACACAGACGCACATACACATATAAACACATGCACACACGCACGCATACACACACACATGCACTCACACACACACACACATACACGTACACACTCACACACGCATGCACAAAAAATACACACACTATGGGTTGCAACCATACAAACTGGGGACGTCCCCCGTTTACTGAAAGTCCCCAGTTGTGGGTGTATAACCCATGTGTGTCCCCGGTTTACGGGATTTGAATACTCACACACACACACACACACACCCACATTACAGGCAGACGCATTCCGATTAATATAATACACACATGCACTCACGCACGCACGCACACATGCATACATACACGCATACAGACGCATGCACGCATACACACGCACACGTATACACACACGCACAGACAAACAAACACAATGCACGCACACACATAGAGACAAAGACAAACACGCACTGACATGCACGCACATACGCACGGCACAGTCATACAGACACACACACTGACAAAGACAGACGATCAAAGGCAGACAGACACATGCACTCACTTCACCGGTTGTATGTCACGCTGGACAGCAGGCTGGCAAAAGCAAACAAAGCGGTTTCGTTTTCGTTAAGACGCTACGTCATTGTATACGCTAGATACAACGATCACATGAGATTACACAGCTTGCTAAGACCCTTGTAAACAGAGACATTTAACTCTGTGTTTTGTGATAGCAATGACTATGATTGAAAAAATCAATCTTCTGTTAACACGGTCGTTTGCTTTCTGTTCATTTAGCTGGATATCAAGATCGCATGAGATAGTTACCGTCCTTTGTAAACAGAATCAGAATTCCGAATTGCTCAGACATTTCTTAGCTGGCAAGTGATAGCATGCCACAGATTAAAGCTGATATCATCAGCAGGTTATTTTAATAAATAAACTTTTAACAAAAGTCCCGTCTGTCATCCATTTCCCAATCGGCCTTTTCAAGAGGGAGTCAAACATGCCCCCTTGAAGAGGCATTGGGAAATGGATTGGCGTTCCGTCGCCCAGACGGGACAAGGGAAGGAAGGACAGACAGACACACACACACACACACCCCACCCAACCCCCCCCCCCCAACCCCCCCTTAACCCCCCCTTAACCCCTTACCCCCCCCCCCCCTTATTCCCCCCCCTTATTCCCCTACCCCCCTTATCCCCCTTATCCACCCCTTCCCCCCTTATCCCCCTTTTTTACCCGTGCGCACATTTTATTTTATTTATTTATTTTCCGGCATTTTTTAAATTATTTTAATTATTGGATCGTCACACCCCAGTGGAAATCTCACAGCTCAGACATTTATCGAAACGAAAATTTCTGAGATTTTGAGGTGATTCGAACCGCGACGCCACACACGTACCTAGTAAACTGGCCCAAGGTCTACTCGGTACATGCGTGACGGAGCCGAAACCACCAGGCCAGTCTCGGCCCAAGATAATGTAGTTATTTTTACCTACTTAAATATAAGCAGATCAATACCGGAAGTTGTGCAATGGGTCTTTTCCGGCGACCGGTTCTGTATTGATCGATTTACAGGTCTGTGGCGCTAACTAATCATATAACCGATTGAGCTGTACATTGTTAGCAGTCAGATTAACCTTGTTTAGTTGATTGTTATAGATAAGTGAGTAATTATGTTTTTCTTTTCTCAGAAACTGGAGCGGCAAAAGCCGTAAGCCGCTACAAATAGATTTTTAAGGGAAGTAACTACTGTTTTGGTTATAACCAAATCGGAAATTCCCGAAATACACCACACATAAGCTACGCAAATGGTCCGCACTGATTAACTGCATTTTAGTGTGTAAATGTTTACATAACCGATGGATTAATTAGCTCAGGTGTTAACCCCCTGATGGTAACTACTCTGCTGAGAGGTACATAAAATGGTGACTGTTCAAACAATAATGCAGTGGCGTGTTCAGTAGCGGACAGTAATTTACGGACGGTATCCCGAGGCGCTGAAAAATATGGGCGGCGTTAGGGTGTGGAAATATGTGGTCCAAAAATCCTGGAATTTTGGAATCGATATAAATTGTCGAAAAACACTCACAACTCCCCTCTCTGACCGACATTCCGACTTATATGCCACTGCAGACTGCAAGTGCTCATGAGAATCTAGTGCATACATGTGCCAGCGCCGTGTTTGCAGTTTTTGGAGACAATATCACTGATACGTGTACAGAACATTCACATTTTGGGGAGATCAATGAAGTCCACAGGCTGTAGGTCAAAGAAATCACGGCATCAGAACGACTCTATGGTGTTCAGTAGAAATGAATGACTTGCTGGTCCCGTTTTGGTGTAATCAGTGATGACACATCCTTATGCTCCTATATGAGTGTCACAAGCATGCCTAGGTCTGAGTTTCCATCAAACCTCTTATGAACAGTCTCCTGCTGTTTATGGCCACTTTTCCTTGCAAAGAAGTACCCAACGGAGAAAGAAACACGCTTAGAAAAAACGGTACAACACAATTTATTAATATTTCGGGTAAATACCCTTTGTCAAAATAGACAAACAAACAGAGACATTATTTGCTACTTATCTTCAGATGCAGAAGGAATGTTGCTATGTATCAATAAAGTGTGTGAAAATCAATATTTCATGTTTTCAGGATTTCTCACTCACTCGCACATCCACTTGTGCATAGAAGCAACAGACAAGGCCACTGATTATTAGACTTGGAACATAAACAAGTGCAGCATGTATGGAAACATGTAACTCCTGAAGAATCACACACACAAAAGATTCGTCTGCATAACCCATATAACCCCACGGCCACATTTCCCAAATTTTGGAAGCGTCATCTAACGACCATTTGCCAGTTGGAGGAGATGTAACCACCATGATAATTCAAGGGTAGTGCCATGTTAGCTTGGTGCTGCCAAGCTAATCTGGCACTACCCTTGAATTGTCATGGTCGATCCATCTCCTGCTGTAGGGTGTTGGGGCTAAGTGGGTTAATGATGTGCGTGAGTAATCAACGGGTGCAATTTCAAACTCGGTCACATACGTCAAAACTCTCCCCTTAGCACATGTACATCTGCATGACAGACACGTATATTGCATGAGCTACATCATTGTGACATTGTCCTCATTCAGCATAATACATAAGAAGAAGGTACTAGAAGAGGTAGTTTTTCAGCAGATTTCTATAATCTCTACATAACCATCTTCCATGTTACCATTCTCTGTGGTCTGAGTGAGCTTAGTCCTGCGCCAGCCACTACATGGATCCTTACATGGATTCCATAATAATAATAATAATAATTTAGAGTGACTAAGGAAACATCACATGAAAAGAATGTTTGGACTGGTTTGCTTGTGTTTATTTGAAAGATTATTAACACAAAAACATTTTGGAACAAAGGTTTCAAGAAATTTAATGGGCTTTTTCAAATTACCTGTAAATAATTTGTCTTAGCGGCTATGGTTAAAAATATTGTAATGTTTCGCACATAATTAAATTTTCTTACATGCGCCAAGCTAATCTGGCACTACCCAGTACACTTGAATTATCATGGTCTGTCCATCTCCTGCAACTGATACATAGTCGTTAGATAACGCCTCCAATATTTGGGAAATGCCACCATGGGTTGGATGGATTGATCATTTTGATGGTGAGAATGTTATTTGTATGTATTTTATGCTTGACTGGATGTCTTGTGTGTTTGTTGTGTAACTACAGGGGCGCATTCAGCCCTGTGTCCAAGGGGCTGGATGGAGGTGGTGCGGACCGGTTTGCCATTGTCAGTGACATGCTGGCCTCCTACACTGTGTCCTCCCCACACAGCTCCACTGCCAATCTCGCCAAGCCTGGCCCGATGTCTGTGGCCACATCATCACAGACTCGTGACGGCCAGAACACCACAGGACAAGAACCATTTCATCCCTCACCATTCGGGGACTTGCTTTGTGCATCAGCAGAGCAGCGTTGGAGCAATGGTGGCACACAATACAGACCGCAGAGTGGACAGAACAGTCATGACCAAGTAGCAGTGACTTGTGACGATAGCAGAGAGCAGAATGTTGGTGGGCTTTATCACTACACCCCACTTGGCAGTTCAGACTACGCATTTAACACTGAACATCGTCTTGCACGTGACAAGGGACAGCAACAGCATGGCTTCCCAGCTGTGGGTCAGGATGGACGCTTCCCACATATGTGGGCGGATGGTGGTGATGGTGTTCCCTCTGGTCTCAACCAGGATGATTTTCTTTTACGGAGTGAAGGTAATACACTTTCATCTCAGGCCTCGGGCCTGCAGCATACTGGTGTGGAACAGGTGTATGGAAACCATCAGCCTTACCATGATGGCTACCAGAGGTTTGACAATCATCAGCCACAGTCTCACAGATATCAGATAGCCGAGCATGACTTGGAGACAACCGTGCGACAGAGTTCAGACTGGGAGGAAACTGGCCCTCGCACTTTGGCTCCCACTGCCTACGGCTTCTCACAAACACACGAACAGGGTCCACAGCAACATAATGTGTGGTTTAAGGCTGACAGCAGTGTAAACCACAACAAGCAATTTCCAGTGGCAGGGAACAGTCGGCCAGCGGACAGATGGACTCCATCAGGCGAGTGTTTTCAGGACGACTACCGCGTGCAGTACAGGAAGTCCCAGGCTGCACCCCAGTCGGATGGTTCACCAGAGCAGGACATGCAGCAGGAGTTCTTACAGCAAGGTTGGTGGCTGTGCCAGCATTGGAGGGGTAGCACGCAGTGACAGTACTCGCATGCACAACTCTGTACACACCTCTATACCTACACACAGGTTAGCCTCAGTATTGTACACATTAGTACCTTGCAGAGTCAGATATAACAGAAACAGTTCTGTGGCTAATCACACTGTACTTTGAACAGATTCATCACTGTCACGTTTTCTGCATCTTGTAGCGGTGTGCTTTGTCTCGTGACCAGAGGGCACTGACGAGGAGAGCCGGCTGTCTCAACTGCAGATCCTGTATCGGTCCAGGGGAAGGCAACTGGAGGACATGAGTGCTGAGCTGGAGAAGTTACGTGTGGAGTCGGGGAAAGAGCGTCGCATGCTGAAACACCTGCTGTCTGTGGCCACAGGTAGTGTGCACCTGTTTCATTGGTCATTTTGTTTGAGCAGAATTCTACCAGAACCAAATACAGCAAATGTGTGATATAAAAATGACCAGATGACCCAGTTTATCATTTTGTATCTGAGGTTTGTTACTAGCAGAATGATTTACATAGAAAACTGGTTGGGACCTCTTGTTGGTGTACATCAGACTTTTATATCCAACCTTGTTATTAACCCATTGCGCCCCAATGTCAAAATGCTCAAGACAGTGTTACAATTCAGGAGACAGATGGACCATGATAGTCAAGGACGGTGCCAGAATAGCTTGGCACCAACTGGCCATGGTTGATCTATATCTTGCTGTGGAGTGTAAATGAGTTAAAGGTAATATTTACTGTACAGTTAATTTAGGTTATGAACAAATCATCCTTGGAGCCAAATTGTTTGTTTTTGTGTTCAAAGTTTGCTCAAATTATAAGAGCCTATGTGTAGACGTGAGAGGCTGTATGTTCAGAGATAAGAGGTTGCCTGTGTGCAGGTGAGAAGGAGGGAGTTGCACAGAGTCTAAAGGAGAGCCAGTGTTTGCTGCAGGAGGCCAAGGAGACACAGAGTCAGGTGTTAGGCCAACTTCAGGCTACAGAGGCCCAGCTCAAGGCCATGAAGGAGGCCAAGGATGAGGTAGGAGTGTGCTGACTTGCTGTTTGTGGGTGTACTCCTCTGACAGACCCATTGGGGAAGGAGTTGCATACCAGTACGGAAATCCATGTCGGTGTTTAAACAGCATTTTGATGTTGTACTGGTAATGGTATTTTTAATATACAGGCAACCGCAGATATCATTGTTTGACACAGCCACACATGTCAATGCTCAGTTACATTCACTACTCTCACAAAGAGAGAGAGAGAGAGAGATTGATTGATTGATTGATTGATTGATTGATTGATAAATCGATCGATCAATCGATTAATCGATCGATCGATCCTTTGTATACAGATAAATAATGATAAGATCTTCCTGTACATACTATTGGGTGATCACTCTCAAAGGTCAAGGTCATAGGAAATATGTGAAAAAGGCCTAAGTTTTGCTAGAGTGTCAGTATTAAGGGCACTTTTGCAAACGTTACCGTCAAACTTTGCAGAATACCTTCCCTCCCAATTAGTCCCCTTGTGCATGCATCCAGTGGTACTGTAAATAGAGTGTGTGTAGTATGTAAACGGTACTGGTGACTGCAACAACAAAGTGGTTAACTCATTCATGGCAAGCCGCATCTGGATGCGCGGCATAAGCAGCGCATCCAGATGCGGCTGGCTGTGAATGAGTTAATGCAGTGGTCAGTCCAGGACTGTTGGTGTGTCCACAGCTGTCCAAGAAACTGCAGAGTGCTGAGACCACAGTAGAGAACCTGACACACCAGCTGGCCGAGTTGCGGGAGACGGACAGCCTGGCTCAGGCGCGTAACCAGCATGAGGCCGTGGTCTCCAGCATGCAGCAGAGGTTTGACAGAGACATCCTCACACTCAAGGAAAAACTGGATGCCGCTAACGAGGCAATCTCAGAAAAGGTCTGAAAATTGTGTGTCAACAGAATTTGGATGAACTTGTTTGAAATTGGATGACTCAGTAGTGCTTGCTTAACCCTTTGGCTGTCAGTAGCGATTTATGTTGTGATGATTCCTGCAGGAGTCATCGTGACAAAAAGCACTACCAACAGCCAAAGTGTTGAAATACAGTGTATGCACTAACTGGTTGTGTTTGAAGGCAAATACTGGAAAGGGAAGTAGTTGCTGGGAGGTGTTACCTGTTACATTTGAGAAATGCGAAGAATATGTGAAAAATACCATATTTTACAATGAACTTGTGATGTAAATTTGTTTGTGCTAATGAAAGAAATACTGTTTGTCAAAACTTTTGCATGAACACTGTGTACTCAGAAGATGTTGTTTTGGGCTATACATGAATAACATGTATGCAGTCAAGCAAAAAGAAATGTGACATTTCTGGAATCATTGGAATCACTTTCATGTTTACTTACACTTTTGTGTTTCCATTGATTCCAAAAATGTCACATTTCTTTTGCTCAGCTGTGTACTTGCCATTCTTTGGTTTGATTATTAAGAGATAAACACAGAGAAACTGCAGTGTGTTCTTTCATAGCAATGGCAGTCATTGTACAGTTCTGGCTTTACTTTGGCTGTGTGTGTGTGTGTGTGTGTGTGTGTGCACAGAACCAGGAGATAGCAGGCCTGTGGAAGCAGGTGAGCCAGCGGACGCAGCTAGCGGAGCAGGCACAGATCTCACGTGGAGACACCATCAACCAGCTCACTCGCAGTCTGGAGGAAAGTCAGCAACGCTGTCAGGCTCTTCTGCAGGCCTGTAAGTACATGGCATGATTGACATGCAGGTCAGCTTCCGTCTGTCACAGTACCCAGGAGCCATCAAGTCAGACCATGTTATTTGTGATTGCATTATCATAGAACTGAATTTATGTATGCAAACCAAGGGGAATCACAGCGCTGGACAGACAACAGTTAGATCCCCTGCCCCCACCTATCAGGCACCCAATCGCCAGCCCACAGAGAAATACGCAGGTATAGAATAAGACGATCATTTCCATCCTCTGAACGAATGGATCCTCGCACTGGGACCATATGGCGTTGAGGCGCGTCCCCTGGGTGGTGGATAGGGGGTCCCTCGTGAGAGGGGTGCACCGAATGAAATAAGGTGCCGTGAACCAACATGGTCTAAGGGGAGGTGACCCCGACAGAAAACCCCTGGTCCTCCTAGTAAGGGGGTTGGGTGTGGGGGTAGCTTCCCCACCCTGCAAAAAAGGAAATAGCTACAAAAACGCCCACGAAAACTTACTTACTTACGCCTGTCACCCCTACCCGGGTATAGGCCGTCGACGAGAGACCTCCAGCAACTCCTGTCCTGTGCTTTTCCTTCGATTCTACTCCAGGTGGTTCCCAGTTTCTTGATGTCTGCTTGGAGGTCTCGACGCCAGGAGTTTCTCGGCCTACCTCTTTTCCTCTTTCCCTGGGGGTTCCATGACAATGCCTGCCTAGTGATACTGGAAGCTGGCTTTCTCAGACTGTGACCGATCCATCCCGATCTTCTTCGCCCAATTTCATTCTCTGCTGTTATCTGCTCTGTTCTCTCCCAGAGTCTGACGTTGCTGATCTTCTCTGGCCAGTGGATTTTCAAAATTCTTCTAAGGCAACTGTTCATGAAGGTCTGTACTCTGTTGACTGTGGTTTTTGTCAATCTCCAAGTCTCTGCTCCATATAGGAGAACTGCTTTTACATTGGAGTTGAAAATCCGGACTTTGGTGTGTTGTGACAGCTCTCTGGAGCTCCACACTTTTTTCAACTGGAGAAAGGCTGCTCTGGCTTTACCGATTCGTGCTCTGACATCTGCATCAGTGCCGCCTTTTTTGTCTATGATGCTCCCGAGATAGGTGAAGGACTCCACCTCCTCCAACGGGGTGCCAGCAAGCAAGATTGGTTCTTCCCTGGTTGCGTTCAGCCTCATTGTCTTTGTTTTCTGTTTGTGAATGGTGAGGCCCACTTGGGACGAGATGTCAGCAAGTCTCGTGGTCTTGTCCTGCATTTGTTGATGAGTGGGACAGTAATGCCAAGTCGTCTGCAAAATCGAGGTCGTCAAGCTGTGTCCACAGTGTCCACTGTATTCCACTTCGTCTGTGCTCTGTGGTCATCTTCATGACCCAGTCTATGGCCAGTAGGAAGAGGAACGGAGACAGCAGACACCCCTGCCTGACACCGGTTCTGACCTGGAGCTCCCTGGTGAACTGCCCTTCGTGGATCACGCGACATGTCATGCCATCGTAGCTGCTCTTGATCAGGCGGACGAGCTTTGTGGGTACACCGTAGTGTCGTAGGAGTTTCCACAGAGTCTCTCGGTCCACACTGTCAAATGCTTTCTCATAATCCACAAAGTTGACGTACAGCGGGGAGCTCCACTCCAGAGACTGTTCCACGATGATGCGGAGAGTGGCGATCTGGTCTGTACATGATCGGTTCTTCCTGAATCCTGCTTGCTGGTCTCTCAGCTGGGGGTCAACGGAGCTCTTCATTCTCTCCAGGATGATCCTGTTGAAGACCTTTCCTGTTACTGACAGCAAGGTGATTCCTCTGTAGTTGGAACACTTGCTGAGGTCACCTTTCTTGGGAAGCTTGATTAGGTACCCCTCCTTCCAGTCAGCCGGCATCACCTCCTCTTCCCAGATCTTTCCAAACAGTGGGTACAGCATCTCCACTGTTGTCTCTAGGTCTGCTTTCAGAGACTCCGCTGGGATGCCATCTGGGCCTGCTGCTTTGCCGTTCTTCAAGAATGCCACTGCTCTTCTGATCTCTTCCCGGCTGGGTCTGTCACAGCTGATGGGTAGGTCAGTCTCTGCCGGCTGGATGTCTGGGGGGTCGGGTGGGCTAGGTCTGTTCAGTAACTCTTCAAAATACTCGGCCCATCTGTCGAGTTGGTCTGCTCTGTCTGCAATAGGCTTGCCTTCTTTGTCTTTTACTGGTCTTTCTGTATGGCCATACTTGCCTGACAATCTTCTGGTAATGTCGTAGAGCTGTTTCATGTTGCCGCTGCCTGCTGCCTTTTCTGCCTCTGCTGCCAGGCTGTCTGTGTAGGCCCTCTTGTCTGCCCTGATACTACTCTTCACCTCGCGGTTGGCTTCCGAGTATTCCCCCTGTGCCCTTACTTTGGCTGCTCTCGTGCGACTAGTGTTGACAGCTGCTTTCTTCTGCTTCCTCACTTCTATCTTCTTCAAGGTCTGTGCCGACAGCCAGTCCTTGTGATGGTGTTGCCGACGAAAAGACTAACAGTAATTCCTTTCCTGGAGGAGGAAGGTTCTTCTACCAGAAGACTTATGACGTCCTCTGGTGAAAGCCGGAAGTCTTCGGAAGCCACAGGACCGAGCCGCCTCTCTCTATCCAGGGACACAACCATGGGCACATGGAACGTCAAGACCATATTGTCATGGAACCCCCAGGGAAAGAGGAAAAGAGGTAGGCTGAGAAACACCTGGCGTCGAGACCTCCAAGCAGACATCAAGAGACTGGGAACCACCTGGAGTAGAATCGAAGGAGAAGCACAGGACAGGAGTTGCTGGAGGTCTCTCGTCGACGGCCTATACCTGGGTAGGGGTGACAGGCGTAAGTAAGTAAACGAATGGATCAGGTCTCTTATATAACCCATGTCTTTCTCCAGGAAATTAGGAAGTAGGCAGGAGAAACATACATACACAAACATGAAGGTGCGCTACTATATGTGGTCGGGTAAATACCCTGATTTTCCACAGTAGATGCACAGAACATTACACAACAATGTAACGATACAAATTTGCCTTGAGTTATAGATACTCACAAACCAGATAGGTGAGGCTAGCGCTGGCAGAATTGTATGCAAACCAAGGGGAATCACAGCGCTGGACAGACAACAGTTAGATCCCCTGCCCCCACCTATCAGGCACCCAATCGCCAGCCCACAGAGAAATACGCAGGTATAGAATAAGACGATCATTTCCATCCTCTAAACGAATGGATCAGGTCTCTTATATAATTATAACCCATGTCTTTCTCCGGAACTTAGGAAGTAGGCAGGAGAAACATACATACACAAACATGAAGGTGCGCTACTATATGTGGTCGGGTAAATACCCTGATTTCCCACAGTAGATGCACAGAACATTACACAACAATGTAACGATACAAATTTGCCTCGAGTTATAGATACTCACAAACCAGATAGGTGAGGCTAGCGCTGGCAGAATTGTATGCAAACCAAGGGGAATCACAGCGCTGGACAGACAACAGTTAGATCCATAATATAGTAGCGCACCTTCATGTTTGTGTATGTATGTTTCTCCTGCCTACTTCCTAAGTTCCGGAGAAAGACATGGGTTATATAAGAGACCTGATCCATTCGTTTAGAGGATGGAAATGATCGTCTTATTCTATACCTGCGTATTTCTCTGTGGGCTGGCGATTGGGTGCCTGATAGGTGGGGGCAGGGGATCTAACTGTTGTCTGTCCAGCGCTGTGATTCCCCTTGGTTTGCATACAATTCTGCCAGTGCTAGCCTCACCTATCTGGTTTGTGAGTGTGAATTTATGTAGACTTTAAAAAAACCCACTTGGTGAGACTAGGTCCTTGGGCCGACATCAGCCTTAGGTTGCCCAGGCAAGCTAAGGCCTGAGGACCTTTTGCTCCTGCATCCATGGGAGCAGGAGACCTGCGCGTGCTATATCTGATACCACGGTAAACTGAAGCACGTGATACTGAGGCTGACCTGTATTACAGTCACTCACTGGTGCAATCCTGGGAAAAAGCGAGAAGCAAAGGTCCTCGTCAGTCTGGGCTCTTCAGGATGTAGGCCTCTTGCGTTTGGATGTTATTTCTTGACCCATTTAGCCCCAAGGACACATTTCCTACATTTTTGACATGTCACTTAACCATTATGTATTAGTTGTGGGAGATGGATGGACCATGATAATTCAAGGGTAGTGCCAGATTAGCTTGGTGCCTTCAGGCGCCAAGCTAATCTGGTGATAACCATAAATTATCATGGTCCACCCATCTCTGGCTGTAGGGTTTTGGGGCCAAATGAGTTAATTGTGTTGTGGCTTTGAAGGGGTTAACACTTGAAGTGGTTACTTAGCTTTTGTCTCAGGCCACTTTACAAATTTCAAATACAAGCGATCAAAAATCTCTGTAACTTCAGTAGCTGACTGGCCCTTCGTTTGTCTTGTACTGTGTTTGTCTTAAATGGCGTAAATCCGTGTCTGTTTCGTGAGTGTGTGTGTTGGGTTTCAGGCGCGGCGCTTTGAGTCGATTTCCCCAAAATTGAGAAAAAGCGCCTATATAATAACGGTATTATTATTATTATTATTATTTTTGCTGTGGTTTGCCAAGGAGAAATCACATAACGCTGTGCTGATAAGTACGTGCCACTGCTTTTGCAGCGTCTGGTGAAGAACTGAGTGTGTTGAAGGCACAGCTTCAGCAGGCACTGGTGTCCAAGACAATGGCTGACAGCATGTGCTCCAGTCTCCAGGTACTCAACACTTGGTTTGCATGATAACTTTCACTAGCCCATTTAGCCCCAACACACTACAGCAGGAGATGGATCCACCTTGATCATGCAAGGCTAGTGCAAGGTTAGCTTGGCACCTGATGGCGCTAAGCTAGTTGGCACTACTACCCTTGAATTATGATGGTTGATGCATCTCCTGGGATGCGAGGCTGGGAAATATGACCTTGGGGTGCAATGGGCCAAGCATAATCACTGTTTTTCATTTACAGTGAATGCAATATTATGGATTGACTGTGCTGGTCCAAGGGTGGTGCCAGGAAAGCTTGGCACCTCGAGGGTCTAAGCTGTACTGGCACCACCCTTGAACAATCATGTTTGATCTATCTTCTGTGATGCACCAGGACACACTGGAATCACACAGGTGACTGCTTACAACATTTCAAGAATTGCTCTTCATTTGCTATTTACATATTCTAAAGATAAGGTCTTTCTCCATTATTTACAATAACATTGGTATAAAACTATTGACCCTTCACCCTTCATGTCACAGTTCTGACAGCTATTGAGGAGAGTGACCATTATAGCAAACATGGCATATAACGGGAAGAAAACCTGAGCCCATTTGCACTTTGTTGTGTCCCATGTTCACGTTACTGAGAGCATGGTGTGTCTGTGTTGCATGTCAGAGTGAGGTGCGTGAACTGAAGGAACAGGTCAGCATGTTTGAGTCGGCATCATCCCTGGGTGCTCTCTCCACCAGCCACACACCGCTCAACACACATTACACTGATGACTCCATGGCTGACCTTGGTATACGCAAAACACTGGACTTTGGCACGCCTGATTCTGCACCTAAGTAAGGATTACTTTGTCATACGTTTTTATATTAGTTGACAAAAGGTTGACACCAGGATTGTTTTAGCAGGTGAAAAGTAGTTCAGTTGTTACTAAAACCCTGCAATTTGAGAAGAAAGAAAATGCATATTTGGGATCTTATTGTGCAGTGTGTGAAAGGATGAAAGATCTGAGGCGCCTTACACTTTTCTTTTCTGTCAGATTTGATGGCAGCCAGTCGTCAGAGGAGCTGATCGGCAGCCTGCGGCGTGAGCTAGAGCGCTGTCTCCATAACAACAAGCAGAAGCGTGCCCTGGTGTCAGAGCTTGAGGGGGACAAACGGCGCCTCCAGCAGCAGGTCACCCAGACACAGGAGGAGCTGGCTGCCACTCGCAAGGTCGTGGAGGGCCTGAAGGTCAAGATTAAGGGCTTTGAGGAGCGGTTCGGGGATGGGCTGCAGGAATCAGCAGTGGAGGGGAGGCTGCGAAAGGATGTGGAGAATTTGCAGCGGGAAAAACACGCCTTCTCTCAGGACATTGATGTAAGATTGCCTTACTGTCTGGGGTGTATTCCCCAGATAGACCCCACTCAGGGAGTACACCACAAGTACACTTTTATTCAGATGAGATGTAAAACATCTCATTTGAATGGAAGTGCCGTCATGTGCTCTCCCTAAGTAGATCTCTCTGGGGAGTTTCCCCTCACCCTCTACACACATGCACACATGCACATGCACACAAGAACACGGTAAGTGTAACCATGATGATTGTCATGCATGGCGCAGCAGATGCCTGTGTGATCTAAATGTTTGATCTGTGCCTTTGATTTCCAGTTCTGGTGAGATATTTTTTATGCACAATACAACCTCTGAACGGTCACACCTAGCCAGCAGTCAAACTGTGACAATGCCCAGACATCGTGTCATTGCGCAATAGCGGATATGCCATCGGCTCGCCAGCTGTGTGAATGGTCCATAACAAAGGTCATGCTACCTATCTGACTGTCCACATATCTTCTTCAAGTCGGTTTACTGTGTGATCACATAATCTTCCAATGTGACTAAAAATTGAGTGCTCTTTCGCCCCAATCGCCGACTTGCCAGAAACTCTCATGCGCCCCTGCAGATGGAAGGGTTTCATGATAACTGTGGCATAAGTGTGCAAACGCACTTCTCTGTACAACAGGCCTCGAATACATCTCTCCACTGTTACACTATACGGTGTGTATTGTACAGCAGTGCTGAGATCGACTTTCAGACTGCAGGGACTCATGAGAATATAATGCATACAATCATATGCCAAAGCGCGTGTTTTGTGTTTGTAATTTTGGGAGACTGGTGCATATCCCGAAAATTATCTTCTTCAGGTGGCAAATAAGTCAAGAAATTGTGGCATCACTATGAAAACACATCATTGGTGGTTAGTTAGTGCCGAAATGAAAGACTTGCCAGTTTCTATATGCTGGCCACAAACCGTGAAGTCAGAACAATGTTCTAAAGATTCCAGGCTACACATGCGGGTGTGTAGCTGAGGAAAAAAATGTTGAGAAAAGAAAATGGTAACACATAGGCCTGAAAAAGTGCAATGCATTTTGCCTCCAGTTGGTCATTATCGGGACAATAATGTGACTAGATATTGACCCCTGCTCTTGTCAGTGCCACGTCCCCCCCCCCCCACCCCATCCCCCCTCCCCTCTTCCCTCCCCTCTTTTCTTAAGTGTTTAAGACCAGAACACCGCAGTGACACACAACGATGTGTCGCTGTTTCTTCCACCTGTACATCATCATCATCATCATCATCAGTCCCTTGCCCGAACTGGGCGTTGGGGGGACTGAAAGGCAGCAGCAACAGACAGTGCTCTCCACTGAGTTCTATTTTGGGCGGTGGCAAGCAAGTCTGGCATCTCGAGTTCGGTCCATTCTTTTATGTTTGCGACCCAACTCTTTCTCTGACGACCTCGCCGACGACTTCCTTCGAGAGTGCCTTGGAGGATAGTCTTGGACAAGGTGTTGTGTCGGGTCACGTGGCCAAACCAAGCAAGCTTGCGCCGTTTCACGGTTGCCAGAAGGGGTTCATGTGGGCCCACCAGGGAAGTGACGATGCTCCGTACATATTCGTTGGTCTTGTGCTCGCGGTACGAGATGCGGAGCAACTTCCTCAGGCACTTGTTCTCAAAGGCCTGGATTTTCTTTTCTGAGTCTGCAAGCAGTGTCCAAGTCTCACAGCCGTAGAGTAGAATAGACACTACGAGGGACTTGTAAAGCCTGTACTTGATGGTGAAGCTGATGGAGTTACTTCGCCATATCCTGTCCAGCCTGGCCATTGCGGATGTTGCTGTACCTATCCTGATACGGATCTCTGCTATGCAACTACCGTCTTTGGACAGGGTGGCTCCCAAGTACTTGAAGCTATTGACCTCTTCTAGCTTCTGGCCGTTCATGTGAATGTTGCTGCTGCTGTCGCTTGTGGTGTTGATCATCACTTTGCTTTTATCCGTACTGATCTCCATGCCATAAGACCCTGCGCTACTTGAAAGTTTGTCTGTCAGGTTTTGGAGCTCACTATTGCTGCCTGCCATGAGGTCAATGTCGTCTGCGAATCGAAGATTGCACAGGGATCTGCCACCAATAGAGATTGAAGTATGGTGGTCGTGGAGGGTTTCCTGCATGATCTTCTCCAGGAATATGTTGAAAAGGACAGGAGAGAGCAGGCATCCTTGACGGACACCGATCGTCGTCCTGAAGAACTCGCCTGACTGATTGTTAAGTAGAACCGCGCTGCAGGCGTTCTTGTAAAGCGCTTCTATCATTTGGATCAGTCCCTCCTCTATGTTGAACGATCTCATGACTTGCCAGAGTCCGTCGTGCCAGACGCGATCAAATGCTTTCCTGAAATCAATGAAGTTGTGGTAGAGTTCGCGCTGATGCTGCAGATGTTTCTCGATCAGGACGCGGCAGTTGAAAATCTGCTCTACAGTGCTTCTTCCAACTCTGAAGCCAGCCTGTTCTTCTGCCAGCAGTTCCTCGGCGAAAGTTTTGAGGCGGTTGAGAATGATTCTAAGCATTACTTTGCTAGGGTGACTTATCAGACTGATAGTTCTGTAGTTCTGGCACTGTTTCAGGTTTCCTTTCTTGGGGAGCGGGATCACTAGAGACTGTGTCCATTCTACTGGCCATTTCTTTTGCTCCCAGATCTTTTGACAGAGTGTAGTGAGGACCTTCGTTGTTACTTCTCCTCCATGTTTCAACAGTTCAGCAGGTACGTTGTCTACACCTGGAGACTTTCCTCCCTTCAGGCCGCGTACGGCTGCTTCCACCTCTTCAGCTAACACCTGTACAAGTACACACAAACACATTTGTTTTCTCAAAACTCTTACTGATGGTATTACTAATAGGAAGGTACGCTTAGCTTACCAATTTCAGCCCAAAAAACCGTTGTGTATACATCACAACCAAGGGGGGGCGACTCTAGGGAGTTGTTACCAGGAAACCTTGGGTCGCCTCCCCTGCCTCCCTATCCGGTCACGTGCCTGGCAGTACCCGCCAGTCTTTTCGCTTAGCTCACCAAGACCGGTCGTGTTCAGCCTGCTTTGCGTCGACTGTGTATGGTGGGATTACCTTTGGATTTTATGTGGTGAACTGTGTGTGGTGCTCAGTGGATTACCTTGGGATATACCTTAGGAATTACCTTGGGATTTAATTAATTTCTTACGGTTTTACGGCCGAATAAATTCACTTCTGGTGAAAAAAGCGCTGAAATTGTCTGCTAAATGTTACCAATTTCTTGCTGACTTTGCTGCTCTTATACCGCTGAGCCATCGCGTTTCCCTCGAGATAAATAATGAGCCAATCAGAAGTGTCCTCTGATTAGGACAACCAATCGGAATCTGAAATACACATGATCGGAAATAGTGTGAGTTCAGTTCAGTAGTTCTCGGGATTTCACTGTTTTACACTGTAAGCATGGGTGACGAAAGTGAATCGTTAAAACGTAAAAGTGCTGATTGCAGCGGCAATGCTGAGGCGAAAAAAAGCGAAAACAGTGTAGCAGCAGAAGTTTTTGCAACGTTATTCCAAAGGCTATACATGCATCCGAAGTGTCACAACGACATGCTCGCTGTGTTACATGTGAATTAGATTTCAAAATCGGTCATTGTGGATTAGACGATGTCACTAGGCATTGTGCAACAACTTGCCACAAAGAAAGGTGCTGCACAAACAAAAGCAAAAAAAATGACAAGTTTTTTTTTTACTTCAAGCAAACCTGAAACATCTGGAAGCTCAACAATCCGGGCAGAAAAGTTTGCACATTTTCTTATCGAGTACAACATACCCATCAGTGCAGTCGATCATGCAGGCCCATTGTTCCGAACAATGTTCCCGGACAGTGACATCTGAACAGTACAGCAGCTGCAGAAAAATGACGACACAAATAATCAAAGCTTGCAGCAAAGCTAAAGCTTCTGAGCTTGCTGCCAGCATGCAAAAAGGACCGTTTGTGATCGGCCGGGAACAGATCGCAGTCAGGAGAGAGGCAAATCGTTGTACGAGGGATCCTAAATAGAGCAATCAAAACAGAACTGTTGTGTGATCCAACTTGCAACTCGATCTGCGACAGGGGAACATATTTTTGAGGTGTTAGAGGGAACATGAGCTCTGACACTTTAGTCAGTATTTTTGCCATCAGACCCCTTTGAGTGACGAACTGTTGAGGACCTGCAAGTCTTCAACGAAGAACTCGTAGAGCAGTTAGTCTCCAGACTCGCGTTTGCACTGCCGTGAACCTATAGGGAGCATGAGCATCGCGCTATTCTACGCCGCAGAGCCGGGACGCTCGTCGAATCGCGCATGTTGACAGCGTGTCTGGTTTTGGGCTCGGTGGTCGCGATTTTATCCCGGCTGCGTAAACATAGCAGCATAGAGGCAACACTAGCCAGCAAGATACATACAGATTCTTATGACCGTGCCTACTCCTAGATGCGTATGAAAATATGTGACTCTTGCAGCTGTCGACATTTTGCCTGTGTTCTTTTCATCACCACAAACCGATTAAACTACGTAAACATAGCAGCATGAAGGTAATTCAACTCAGAACTACATTTAGATTCTCAAAAGCCCCCGCACTCTGCGCGGAACTCATGAAGATCTATGCCTCTTGGTGAGTTTGTCTATTGTTATAGGCGAACATTGCTAAACAGTGAAAGCCATCCGTCTGATGTAAACTTACTTACTTACTTACGCCTGTCACCCCCTACCCGGGTATAGGCCGTCGACGAGAGACCTCCAGCAACTCCTGTCCTCTCCTTCGATTCTACTCCAGGTGGTTCCCAGTCTCTTGATGTCTGCTTGGAGGTCTCGACGCCAGGAGTTTCTCGGCCTACCTCTTTTCCTCTTTCCCTGGGGGTTCCATGACAATGCCTGCCAGTGATACTGGAAGCTGGCTTTCTCAGACTGTGACCGATCCATCCCCATCTTCTTCGCCCAATTTCATTCTCTGCTGTTATCTGCTCTGTTCTCTCCCAGAGTCTGACGTTGCTGATCTTCTCTGGCCAGTGGATTTTCAAAATTCTTCTAAGGCAACTGTTCATGAAGGTCTGTACTCTGTTGACTGTGGTTTTTGTCAATCTCCATGTCTCTGCTCCATATAGGAGAACTGCTTTTACATTGGAGTTGAAAATCCGGACTTTGGTGTGTTGTGACAGCTCTCTGGAACTCCACACTTTTTTCAACTGGAGAAAGGCTGCTCTGGCTTTACCGATTCGTGCTCTGACATCTGCATCAGTGCCGCCTTTTTTGTCTATGATGCTCCCGAGATAGGTGAAGGACTCCACCTCCTCCAACGGGGTGCCAGCAAGCAAGACTGGTTCTTCCCTGGTTGCGTTCAGCCTCATTGTCTTTGTTTTCTGTTTGTGAATGGTGAGGCCCACTTGGGACGAGATGTCAGCAAGCCTCGTGGTCTTGTCCTGCATTTGTTGATGAGTGTGGGACAGTAATGCCAAGTCGTCTGCAAAATCGAGGTCGTCAAGCTGTGTCCACAGTGTCCACTGTATTCCACTTCGTCTGTGCTCTGTGGTCATCTTCATGACCCAGTCTATGGCCAGTAGGAAGAGGAACGGAGACAGCAGACACCCCTGCCTGACACCAGTTCTGACCTGGAGCTCTCTGGTGAACTGCCCTTCGTGGATCACGCGACATGTCATGCCATCATAGCTGCTCTTGATCAGGCGGACGAGCTTTGTGGGTACACCGTAGTGTCGTAGAAGTTTCCACAGAGTCTCTCGGTCCACGCTGTCAAATGCTTTCTCATAATCCACAAAGTTGACGTACAGCGGGGAGCTCCACTCCAGAGACTGTTCCACGATGATGCGGAGAGTGGCGATCTGGTCTGTACATGATCGGTTCTTCTTGAATCCTGCTTGCTGGTCTCTCAGCTGGGGGTCAACGGAGCTCTTCATTCTCTCTAGGATGATCCTGTTGAAGACCTTTCCTGGTACTGACAGCAAGGTGATTCCTCTGTAGTTGGAACACTTGCTGAGGTCGCCTTTCTTGGGAAGCTTGATTAGGTACCCTTCCTTCCAGTCAGCTGGCATCACCTCCTCTTCCCAGATCTTTCCAAACAGTGGGTACAGCATCTCAACTGTTGTCTCTAGGTCTGCTTTCAGAGACTCCGCTGGGATGCCATCTGGCCCTGCTGCTTTGCCATTCTTCAAAAATGCCACTGCTTTTCTGATCCCTGGCTGGGTCTGTCACAGCTGATGGGTAGGTCGGTCTCTGCCGGCTGGATGTCGGGGGGGTCGGGTGGGCTAGGTCTGTTCAGTAACTCTTCAAAATACTCGGCCCATCTGTCGAGTTGGTCTGCTCTGTCTGCAATAGGCTTGCCTTCTTTGTCTTTTACTGGTCTTTCTGTATGGCCATACTTACCCGACAATCTTCTGGTAATGTCGTAGAGCTGTTTCATGTTGCCGCTGCCTGCTGCCTTTTCTGCCTCTGCTGCCAGGCTGTCTGCGTAGGCCCTCTTGTCTGCCCTGATACTCCTCTTCACCTCGCGGTTGGCTTCCGAGTATTCCCCCTGTGCCCTTACTTTGGCTGCTCTCGTGCCACTGTTGTTGACCGCTGCTTTCTTCTGCTTCCTCGCTTCTATCTTCTTCAAGGTCTGTGCCGACAGCCAGTCCTTGTGGTGGTGTTTCCTGAACCCTACAGTGTCTTTGCAGGTTGAGTTCAGCGCCTCTCTAACTGCCTTCCACTGCTGCTCTGTGGTGACCGCCTCCTCTTCATTTACTAGCTCCTGTAGCGCTTGAAACCGGTTGGACAGCACCAGTTTGAACTCTTCTCTAACTCCAGTTTCTCTCAGGAGGCCTACATTATAGCGCTGTCTTCTTGTTGTCTCTGTGCGGCTTTTCTTCAGCTTGAGCTTCATTCTTAAGGTAAGCAGATGGTGGTCTGAGGCGACATCTGCTCCCCTCCTCACTCGAACATCTTGAAGGGATCTTCTAAATTTCTTGCTAATGCAGATATGGTCTATTTGGTTCTCTGTTGTATGGTCAGGTGAGACCCAAGTTGCTTTGTGTATTCTTCTGTGTGGGAAGATGCTGCCTCCAATGACAAGTCGGTTTAGAGCACAAAAGTCTACAAACCTCTCCCCGTTCTCACTCATCTCCGAGCCTAGTCCCTGTCTCCCATCACCTCTTCGTATCCGGTGTTGTCCTCCCCTATTTTGGCATTAAAATCGCCCATGACGATGGTGATGTCTCGCTCCGCACATTTGTCCACGGCACTCTGGAGTCGGTCATAGAACTCTTGTTTCTCTTCCTCGTCACTGTCATTGGTGGGCGCATAACACTGGATGACGTTCAGCTTGAGCTTTTTCTTGGTTCTAAAGGCTGCTGTTATAATTCTTGGCCCAAGAGGTTCCCAGCCCATCAGCGCTCTCTGTGCCACTGGTGACAGCATGAGTGCTACTCCTTCTGTATGGGGGGCATTCTCCTCTTCATGACCTGAATACAGAATCATCTCCCCACTTAACAGCCTTTTCTGGCCAGACTGCGTCCATCTGGCTTCACTGATGCCTAGCAGGGAAAGGTTGTACTTTTGCATTTCCGCTGCTATCTGGGCGGCCTTGCCGCTCTGGTACATGGTCTTGACGTTCCATGTGCCCATGGTTGTACCCCTGGATAGAGAGAGCCGGCTCGGTCCTGTGGCTTCCGAAGACTTCCGGCTTTCACCACAGGACGTCATAAGTCTTCTAGTAGAAGAACCTTCCTCCTCCAGGAAAGGAATTACTGTTAGTCTTTTCGTCGGCGTTTTTGTAGCTATTTCCTTTTTTGCAGGGTGGGGAAGCTACCCCCACGCCCAACCCCCTTACTAGGAGGACCAGGGGTTTTCTGTCTGGGTCACCTTCCCTTAGACCATGTTGGTTCACGGCACCTTATTTCTTTCGGTGCACCCCTCTCACGAGGGACCCCCTATCCACCACCCAGGGGACGCGCCTCAACGCCGTATGGTGTCTGATGTAAAAACAAGAATATATTTATCCTCGTGAAAGTATGCGGTAACGGTGGAACTATGTTTCTTGATAGGTTCAATTGTCTCTGTGCACATCAGACCGAACAGAGAACCTTCTGCCGTACCATCAATTCCGCTGAAAGCGGCCTTCAAGGCTGGCTCTAGCCTTGTACTGCAGCCCCCAACCCTCAACCAAATAACAGCCCTGTCCAGTCCATGTCAGAATATATTTTTAATTTGTAACCTGGCTTTTAAGTTTTTGAGTTTTCAGAAGAATATGTACCTCAGCAGATTCAAGTATATTCCGTATGTCTTTACCAGAACAAAAGGGGGGGGGGGGGGAGTGTGTTCATTTATATGGTCATCGGTATGGTTACTGAAAAACAAAAGAAACAGCTGAAACTCACTGCAAACCACAATAGGATCTATGCCTTTTCCCATCTGTAGAAACACTGTCACACTGTCCGAGACACACTCGATGATAAACACCTCCTGTCTGGAATAAACATAGATGGCGCCCGCAGATGCGAAAGCTAATGAGAATCCTGGCTCGTGCCTGCCTCTATCATTATGCTGGTCCTTATATGGAAGAAGCTGCGCGAGCTGATTCAGTGACTGCCTTCCATAGTGTATTAGACGCGATGACAGCAATTATAAACAAACCGCTCTGCTGGAAAAAGGGGACAAAATGGAGAATAGCGCGCGCTCACATACCATCGAATCAAAATGATTAGGCTTTTCTGAGTCTGAGTTAGAACTGTACTGCCCCCAGCCCTCAACCAAATAACAGCCATGTCCAAGCCCATGTCAGTATATATTTTGAATTTGTAACATGGCTGTTACATTTCTGAGTTTTCAGAAATAAACCCGCCCCTATATGTGCCTCAGCAGATCCAAGTATATTCCGTAGAACCCGACTCTGTCTTTACCAGAACGAAAGAGGGGGGAAAAAGTGTGTTCATTAGTGGTCATAGATTTACGGTTACTGAAAAACAAAAGACTGAAACTGGCCATAGAGCGTATAATGTTTTGCATGGACTCATGAGAATCTAAACATTGTGTCCCTGTGTAGAAAGGGCTCAATCTCACACTGTACTACCACTCACTAATTAACAACTATTTCCGTCTGGTGCAGGCATAGATCCTCATGCCACCTGCTCATGCAAGAGCTAACGAGAATCATGCCTCTTCAGTGCCTGCCTCATGAATACATACTGGTCCTCACATTGAGGATGCTGCGCGACTGAGATTATTCAGTGAACACCTGCCATTGTCTCAGTGCAAGACATGAAATATGTCCAAATGGGGCTGCTAGGTTTCATGAGCATACATATACCTTATACACTTTAATTACGTCAATGACCCTCATTCGGCATCGGAATCGGGTCTACCCAATGTAATGCATGCCACTCATCACTTGTTCACAGCAAGTTAAACAAGCCGCTCGGTCGGGCTGCTGGGATGGGAAAGAGAATAGCGCGGGCGCACATTCCATCGAATCAAAATGATTAGGCTTTTCGGAGTCTACGTTAGAACTGAGAGGTTCTCTCCATTCATCTTTTTTGGTGTGAACCTTTTTCTCTTTCTGAGATACCACATTAAAAGACAGAACTTTAACCTTGAATAACCGAGTTTTATGTTCATGCGAAATCTTCCTGTCAAATTTTGAAAATGGTAAGGTCAGGTAGTGAAAGGGGTTGGCATCTCTGAATTACGGTATTTATAATGCGCTTATAATAATTATAACTCTAAGTGCGCACTCACAACTCACGCACACATGCACACGCTTTTGACAATGACTCACGTGCCACAAATACATTACGACAGTCAGCTTGGGGTGGGGAGTGTGGTGATGTTATAGTGCTAGAACTGTTGAAAGAGGTGTGTTTTGAGGGTGGACTGGAAGGAGGAGAGAGAGAGTTTCTGACGGAGAGAGAGTGGGAGAGTGTTCCAGGTGGATGGACCGTAGACGGAGAAGGAGCAGGAGCCGAAAGTGCTGAGTTTGGTGCGGGGAAGGTGGAGAGGGTCGGAGGCGGAGCGGAGGGAGCGGGAAGGAGTGTAGGGGTGAAGTAGGTTGGAGAGATAGTTGATTGATTGTACATTGCTTAACGTCCCGACAGCAACAAGACTTTCTCAGGACGTGCCTACACTGCTTGTGAAAAAAACCCAACTAAACAGCACATTGAATGTATGTCGCCAGCCAGTCCAATACATTAAATAAACCTAATACATGGGGCCTAAATAAAGCTAAGACCATTTAGCAACATACATCCAATATCAAGAGCTACAGGCAGTGCAGACAGTAGGGAAAGTTTTAAAAAGGCAAATACAGGTGAATGGACAAAGGGTAGACAGAAACACATGCCCCAGAATAGAGAGGAAAACCCACCCTGTGGGGCTGACCAGGGTGACCCTGGGAACTAAAAAGTAGTTAACCCCACCCAAGTCCCCCAGGGCAGACCCGGGTGGGGTTTTGGAGAGATAGGCAGGAGTGTAGTTGTTGAGGGATTTGTAGCAAAGAGACAGAATCATGTATTGGACGCTTTGGGGGATGGGGAGCCAGTGAAGGAGTTTGAGCAGGGGAGTGATGTGATCGGATTTTTTCTTTCTGAGGACGAGGCGGGCAGCATTGTTCTGGACGTGCTGGAGAGTGAAAGTGGTGGAGTGAGGGAGGCCGGAAAGGAGAGAGTTGCAATAGTCGATGCGAGATAAGATGAGAGAGACAGCAAGTTTGGTGGCAGCTTCGGTGGTGAGGTATTCACTGATCTGACTGATGCGACGGAGGTGGCAATAGCATGCCTGGGCCGTGGCGGAGACAAAGCTGGTCATGGAAAGAGAGGAATCGAGGATGACACCGAGGTTCTTGGCCGAGTCAGAGAGGGGGATAGGGGTGCTGTTGAGTTGAAGATGGAGAGAAGGAGAGTTTTTGGCAAGTGCCTACCAGCATGGCGTCTGTTTTGTCGTCATTCAGTTTAAGTTTGTTTGCTGTCATCCAGTTTTTCACATCTTCATAGCAGTCAGCCGTGCGAGTCAGTAGTGACTGAATGTTGTCGACTTTGTCTTTGTCTGGTAGTTGTGAGTCATCAGCGTAGAGGTGGTGGTGTATGTGATGAGACTGGATGATGTTGGACAGGGGAGAGGTGTAGAGTGTGAAAAAGATTGGGCCCAGGACGGACCCCTGTGGAACTCCGCAGGAGAGCCTGACTGGGTTAGAGGAGACGCCATCGATGGTGATGGACTGCTGTCTGTCAGAGAGGTAGGAGAGAAACCAGGAGTGAGCAGAGTCAGTGATGCCAAAGGAGTGGTGAAGGTGGTGTAGGAGGATAGAGTGATCTATAGTGTCGAAGGTGGCAGAGAGATCGAGTAGCGTAAGAAGGGAGATGTTGCCCGAGTCGGTGGAGAGGAGAAGATTGTTCAGGATATGTAGAAGGGCTGTTTCAGTGCTGTGATGTTTGCGATAGGTAGACTGGAAGGGACTGAGGAGATTGTTGTCTGCGAGGTGGAGGTTGAGAACAACCTTCTCAAGAAGCTTGGACAGGAAAGAGAGATTGGAGACTGGGCGATAGTTGGGATTACTTGGTGGTTGGTCACTGGTGGATTTACCTGGCTCGGGTCCTGACAAGGTAAAGCTTCTGTGAATGCCTCAACCAGCGACCTTTCCTGGCGGCGGCATTGACCGAGGACTCTGTACACGAGCACGTGCCCTCTTGCAGGAGGCCCCGCACCCGCACGGCGGTTTTTGTCTGCTTTCTGTTACAGTACTCAAGGGATGGCCGGCAGCAGGTGTGGTAAATTCCAGTGGCCCAGTGACTCCCACAATGTGGCCCCGGGTGGACATTTAGTACCTGTGCTACAGGGGTCGAGGAACGGTGGTTGCAGCTGTGGGCTTGCTGCCAGAGGGAAAGACCGGCCCGGCTCAAGGAGCCATCCTCCCCTGCCGTGTCCTCCACTGTTACAGGACCGTGGAGACGGGTCACATCAGACAACGTGGGCTGGTCGGCACGTCGGATTCTCCCGGTGCCTCGGATAGTGCTGCTCCGCCATGAGCGGGAGAAGGAGCCTACCAGCAGCCGATGGGCCTTGCCCCCCAGTCAAGTCCTGGCACCAGAAGCTCTACCCCGCCTTTCGGCCAGGGAAATGCCAGTCGCCCGCGACGGGACTTGCTCTCTAGGCGAGTCCAGGCTCATGAGCTCGGTCCCCACGCGCAGAGAGAGAAGGGCCTCTCAGACACCGACCAGATGAGCGTCGAGCCCAGGCAGCAGTAGCGGGGGACCACCCCTCTGAGAGGTTAGAGCCTGACAGCCTCCGGCCGGACTAGCACCGAGACCAGGCCACTTCCTTGACACGCCTCTCAGAGAGGGATAAACATGTCAGCCGCCGACCAGACGTGCGCCGAACCCAGGCTTCCGGTTCCCGAGACAACCTCTCAGAAGAAGGAATAACTGTCAGCTGCCGACGAGATCAGGTTCCCAGTCGGGTCAAGTCAGCTGATATCGAAGCTCTCCGTGGAGAGGAGGGGCCTGTCAGTCATTACGGCCGACGAGATGTGCTTCCTCATCGAGTTCCGGCCCCCGGAGCCCCCCCCCCCCCCCCTCCCGATATAGAAGCAATGAGGGGGGCACCCCAGCGACCTCAGTCGCCTCACCACGTGGTGAAGTAAGCTCCACTGCAGGAGGCAGCTCGCCTGGCTGACAGAGAGGTTCAGGCAGACATGGACGGGACGCGCGGCCATGGCAGAATCATAACGGCTCAATTCAGTGGCTGCGAACACCGCCTTGACCGCAACTGCGCACGGAGAGACGTTGAGGCGGCCGTGGCTTGGTGGGGTGATCCACCTTTGCCCGCCTCTACTTGCGAGACCTACCTGGCCATCGCTGCAGCCTGGCCCTAGTGGGGGACATTTCGGCAGCGCAACACTCCCTCCCGGCACCAGGGGCGCTGTAGGTCATGACTAGCTGAAATTGTCGGGAGTGAGCCTCGATAGCTTAATGCACGATGGGGTGCGTTTTTTCCCGGCAAAGTGAACATGTGGGAGATGTATAGGGGGCGGCACCCTCCTATTCGCAATTCTTCCTATTAGTAATGCCATCGGTAAGAGTTTTGAGAAAACAAATGTATTTTTCTCTAAAATGTATTTAAAAAATAAAAAACTTACTGATGGCATTACTCAGAGGTCCCTCCCTCCTGCACCGCTTGCCGCTGTTGAGCTAAGGCAAAGACTGGCGGGTACTGCCAGGCACGTGACCGGTTAGGGAGGCAGGGGAGGCAACCCAGGGTTTCCTGGTAACAGCTCCCTAGAGTCGCCCCCCCCCTCCCCCCCCATGGTTGTGATTATACACGTTTTTTTGGGCTGAAATTGGTAAGTTAAGCGTACCTTCCTATTAGTAATGCCATCGGTTAGTATTTTTCGAAAAAATATATTTTAGAGAAAAATACATTTTTTTTTCATCACTAAAGATAATGAAACATCAGCATCACTAGTACATGTATCACATTTTACAGAAGCGTGTTCTAAGAGTCCGAAATAGCTCAGGCGGTTAAACGTCAGAGCAGGAGAGCGAAGGGAATCGCCGGGTCGTGGGTTCAAATCCCGGCCCGGCCCGGGTAGCTGGACTCGCAATCCAGGGGGAAAAAAACGGATTTATTCAATAGCATGTCCCTTGAAAGGTCCTGGTAAATCAAAGTGGCACAGTTGGAGTGCGCCTGAGTTGATCAGTGTTCAGGTCGTACTTCATAGGCAATAGATTCTCCTGTCCCCCATAACCCACCCGTCAGGGCCGTCCATGATCACCTCGGTGCTGTGGACGTTAAACCCAAATTAACCACAGAAGCGTGAAGAGGTTGACGGAGGTTTCGTTTTGGTGATGGAACATCTATATGCTCCTATCCGAGTGTCGCAAGCACGGCTAGGTCCGTTTCCATCAAATCTCCTGTGAACGGTCACCTGCTGTTTACAGTCACTTTTTCTTTGCAACAGGGGTGACTGTTCATTGGGGGTTCTACTGTATGCCATAAGCCCATTTGTTTTTGTCATGTCTAAACTTTGTTACCGGTATAAACAAAGGAATTTACATAGGTGCAGTGGGGACCTCTGAATGAGCATCGTTATAACAAGTTTTTCTCATACAACCTTGTTATAAGTAAAGTTGTAATACTTTTAATTCTACAAGCAAATGTCTTGGAACTTAAATGTCAAAGAAACTTGGTTGTGAAATTAAAAGTGGGAAATGTTTTAACACTAACTGTTGCATTTGTGTTGATGATGTATTTATGGAGGACACAAGATGTAGCTGAAAGAATGAGAGCTGCTGTATGAATCACAAGCGAATATTGAAACATTTAATGCTTTCAACAGTCCAGCAATTGACATTCAACCCGTCACTGCCAGTGGACGCAGATTGTGTCTTTGAAATGAGTGTCAATTCAACGTCACCGATCCCTAGCTGTCAAATATTGTGTCTTAGAAATGAGTGTCAATTCAACGTCAAAGATCCCCAGCTATCAAAGATTGTGTCTTAGAAATGAGTGTCAATTCAACGTCACAGATCCCCAGCCATCAAAGATTGCGTCTTAGAAATGAGTGTCAATTCAACGTCAAAGATCCCCAGCCATCAAAGATTGTGTCATAGTAATGAGTGTCAATTCAATGTCACAGATACCCAGCCGTTAAAGATTGTGTCTTAGAAATGAGTGTCAATTTAAAGTCACACATCTCCAGCCATCAAAGATTGTGTCTTAGAAATAAGTGTCAATTCAACATCACAGATCCCCAGCCATCAAAGATTGTGTCTTAGAAATTAGTGTCAATTCTACGTCACAGATCCCCAGCCATCAAAGATTGTGTCTTAGAAATGAGTGTCAATTCAACATCACACATCCCCAGCCATCAAAGATTGTGTCTTAGAAATGAGTCACGGCTATGCAGAATCATACTTTTAGTTGGGATTGGATGGGTGCCACTGAGTGCAAGATAAGCCGTCTGTGGCAGTAGCCGGGCGTGGGGGCAATTAATCACTAGCTCATGCTGGACTGTTGAAAGCATTAAATGTTTCAATATTCGCTTGTGATTCATACAGCAGCTCTCATTCTTTCAGCTACATCTTGTGTCCTCCATCAATACATCATCAACACAAATTGAAATGCAACAGTTAGTGTTAAAACATTTCCCACTTTTAATTCCACAACCAAGTTTCTTTGACATTTAAGTTCCAAGACATTTGGATGTAGAATTAAAAGTCAAAGATTGTGTCTTAGAAATGAGTGTCAATTCAGCGTCACATATCCCCAGCTGTCAAAGATTGTGTCACAGACAGATCTTCCAAACCACCAGATCCAAAGTCTGCAGAATGATCTCCGACTCCAAACGTAAACATCTTCAAAACAAAATCCTGGAATCCACTTCATCCAAAACCCTCTACGCTACCATGAACACACTCCTAGGCACTTCTAAAGACTCTACTCTTCCCAACACACACAGCAAAGAAGAACTCCCGTCCGCTTTTTCCACCTATTTCTCCGACAAAATCCAAACACTGCATAACACACTCGACACTCTGCCTTCTCCACCTTGCCTTCCTGACCCCCCCCCCTTTTCCGGCACTCCCCTCTCGTCCTTCCGCCCCGTCTCTCAGGATGAAGTCCTCAAGACCATAAAGTCCATGACTTTCAAAACCTGCGAACTAGACCCCCTCCCAGCTTCTCTCTACCAGGACGGCCTTCCAAAACTTTTGCCCTTCATCACCGACATCATCAACACATCTCTAGAAAATGGCTCCGTCCCCGATATCTTCAAGTCCGCCATTGTCCGTCCTCTCCTCAAAAAACACAACCTCGACCCAAACGATCTCAAGAACCAGTCTCCAATCTCTCTTTCCTGTCCAAGCTTCTTGAGAAGGTTGTCCTCAACCAGCTCAACCTCCACCTCGCCGACAACAACCTCCTCAGTCCCTTCCAGTTTGCCTATCGCAAACATCACAGCACTGAAACAGCCCTTCTACATATCCTAAACGATCTGCGTATCTCCACCGACTCGGGCATAATCTCCCTTCTTACGCTACTCGATCTCTCTGCCGCCTTCGACACCATAGACCACTCTATCCTCCTTCATCGCCTTCACCACTCCTTTGGCATCACTGACTCTGCTCACTCCTGGTTTCTCTCCTACCTCTCCGACAGACAGCAATCAGTCACCATTGACGGTGTCTCCTCCAACCCAATCAGGCTCTCCTGCGGCGTTCCACAGGGGTCCGTCCTGGGTCCAGCCCTTTTCACACTCTACACCTCTCCCCTGTCCAACATCATCCAGTCTCACCACATACACCACCACCTCTACGCAGACGACTCACAACTACAAGACAAAGACAAACTCGACAACACTCAGTCACTACTGACTCGCACGGCTGGCTGCTATGAAGACGTGAAAAACTGGATGACAACAAACAAGCTCAAACTGAACGACGACAAAACGGAAGCCATGCTGGTAGGCACTCGCCAGAAACTTTCCCAGCTCCCCCCTTCTCTCCACCTTCAACTCGACAGCACCCCCATCTCCCTCTCTGACTCGGTCAAGAACCTCGGCGTTATCCTCGATTCCTCTCTTTCCATGACCAGCTTCGTCTCCGCCATGGCCCAGGCATGTTATTTCCACCTCCGCCGCATCAGTCAGATCAGAAAATACCTCACTACCGAAGCTGCCACCAAACTCGCTGTTTCTCTCATCTTATCTCGCATCGACTACTGCAACTCTCTCCTTTCCGGCCTTCCTCACTCTACCACTCTCACTCTTCAGCGCGTCCAGAACAATGCTGCCCGCCTCGTCCTCAGAAAGAAAAAATCCGACCACATCACTCCCTTGCTCAAACTCCTTCACTGGCTCCCCATCCTCCAACACATCCAATACAAGATTCTGTCTCTCTGCTACAAATCCCTGAACAACTACGCTCCTACCTATCTCTCCAACTTACTTCACCCCTACACTCCTTCCCGCTCCCTCCGCTCCGCCTCCGACCCTCTCCGCCTCCTCATTCCCCGCACCAAACTCAGCACTTTCGGCCCCCACTCATTCTCCGTCTATGGTCCATCCACCTGGAACACCCTCCCACTCTCTCTCCGTCAGAAACACTCTCTCTCCTCCTTCCAGTCCGCCCTCAAAACTCACCTCTTTCAACAGTTCTAGCACTATATCACTACACTCCCCACCCCAAGCTGACTGTTGTAATGTATTTTCACTATTTGTGGTACGTGAGTCATTGTCTAAAGCGTGCGCATGCGTGTGCGAGTTGTGAGTGCGCGCTTAGAGTTATAATTATTATAAGATAAGCGCATTATAAATACCATAATTATTAATTATTATTAGAAATTAGTATCAATTTAACATCAAAGATCCCCAGCCATCAAAGATTGTGTCTTAGAAATTAGTATCAATTCAACATCAAAGATCCACAACCGTCAAAGATTGTGTCTTAGAAATGAGTGTCAATTCAACGTCACATCCCCAGCCATCAAAGATTGTGTCTTAGAAATGAGTGTCAATTCAACATCAAAGATCCCCAGCCATCAAAGATTGTGTCTTAGAAATGAGTGTCACTTCAACGTCACAGATCCCCAGCCATCAAAGATTGTGTCTTAGAAATGAGTGTCAATTCAACATCACAGATCCCCAGCCATCAAAGATTGTGTCTTAGAAATGAGTGTCAATTCAACGTCAAAGATCTCCAGCCGTCAGAGAGAAGAAAATGTGGGGCTACAGCCACACCCATTTAATAAACAATTGATTATTCTAATTAGATCGGTAATTAGACAAACGAATTCCACCAATTACCCCCAATGCCTCTGTTACCTAGCCGTACTAGTTCCACCCCAGAAATCATTCAAAGCAACGATTTTGATCAGCTGCCAACCCGTGATTATTAAGCCAGATCCCCCACCACACCTAAATAATTTATGCTGCCATTGACTTTTTTAAACAAATGTTAATTAAAATATCAACAGTCACAGTTTTTACCCGCTTTGTCAATGCAAACGAATTGGCGATCAGCTGTTTCCCGGAAATGACTAGTTTGCGTCATTGTAGGAATTCCCGATAACACAACACACCACCAAGCAGAAGTGACGTCAATGTTTCTATTAGCAACATCACGTGCCAACCAGCCTTGACTGCTCACATGACAAAGTATTTCGCCATTGTGTCGTTTCTCGTTGCTGTGTAAGGACGTGTTCATTTGTGTTCGTCATTGGAAATACCACAAATTCCGGACTTCATAATCAGTGCTAAGGCTAAATCTTGCAGAATATTACTATGGTGCATTATGTTGAAACAACAAAAAGGTTAGGCTGCCGTGAGCCGAGACTCAAAAGAAAAACTTACTGATCTATCGCGGCCTAGCCGGGTGTGTACAACCGGCTACAAGACTGACAAGCCTTCAATTTTGCGCAGTGACTGAAAGCTTGTCAGCGTGCTATTTACGTAGTTAGCGCATGGCTTAAACAGAACATGGCCTTTCCAACCACCGCTATCGGCGCGACGTTACAGAAGACTAAGCCTTCTCATGTAGAGTCATTTGTATCACTTTCGTGTCGTGGACAACTAAGAAATGAGAGTCAGAACACAGAGTTAAATGTCACTTAATATAAACTCCTCAATCTTCTGTTTTGGCCCTGCGGTTTGAGCAAACCGCGTTTCTCAGTAAGGTAGATAAATAGAACTGGCCTTTCCAACCACCTATCGGCGCAGCGTTACAGCAGGGGTGTAAAACAGAAGACTAAGCCTTCTCAAATAGAGCTATTTGTGTCACTTTCGTGTCATGAACAACTAGGAAATGATAGGCAGAACATAGAGCTAAATGAATCTTATTACTTACTTACTTACTTACGCCTGTCACCCCTACCCGGGTATAGGCCGTCGACGAGAGACCTCCAGCAACTCCTGTCCTGTGCTTCTCCTTCGATTCTACTCCAGGTGGTTCCCAGAAGTCTTCTGGTAGAAGAACCTTCCTCCTCCAGGAAAGGAATTACTGTTAGTCTTTTCGTCGGCGTTTTTGTAGCTATTTCCTTTTTTGCAGGGTGGGGAAGCTACCCCCACGCCCAACCCCCTTACTAGGAGGACCAGGGGTTTTCTGTCGGGGTCACCTTCCCTTAGACCATGTTGGTTCACGGCACCTTATTTCATTCGGTGCACCCCTCTCACGAGGGACCCCCTATCCACCACCCAGGGGACGCGCCTCAACGCCGTATGGTCCCAGCGCGAGGAAATGAATCTTATTACAAACTCCTCAATCTTTTGTTTAGGCCTTGCCGTTTGAGCAAACCGCGAGGCGTTAGCGCAGGGTGCAGAGTCATTTGTTATCACTTCCGTCTCGTAAACAACTAAGAAATCAGAGGCAGAACACAGAGTTAAACTGGCTCTTAATACAAAGTCTTCAGTGTCCTGATAACACCCTGCGGTTTAAGCAAACCGCGGTTTCTAAGCTAGACTGGCGGTAACAGCGCGGCCGCAAACTGCAGGCAGTGTCATTTGTGTACAGCGAGGAGTCAAATACTTCACTAGCCGCTGCAATGCGGAAGTTGCCAGTCTACCCATATTTTATATTTAGCGGTCTGTAGCGTCTGTAGCAACCAAAAAGACAGACAGAACACAGAGTTAAATGACTATTAATACAAAGTCTTCAGTCTCCTGTTAACACCCTGCGGTTTAAGCAAACCGCGGTTTCTAAGGTGGCTATGCTGTCCTTGCTGTCATTAAACAATGCGGCCGCAGACTAAGTGTGCAGCGACAATTTGCATACAACGGGGATTCACAACACACGCAATGCGGAAGTTGTCAGTCTACCCACATGTTATATTTAGCGGTCTGTTGATGACTAGTTGGCAACCGAAAAGAGTCATAGAACACAGAGTTAAATGTCTTTTAATATAAAGTTGACTAGTTGGCAACCGAAAAGAGACATAAAACACAGAGTTAAATGTCTCTTAATACAAACTCCTCAATCTTCTGTGAAGGCCCTGTGGTTTGAGCAAACCGCGGTTGCTAGGAAGGCCTGTGAATACGACACAAGGCGCAATGCGAAAGTTGTCAGTCTACCATTTTCTGAAATGATCTGTTAGTGCGTCGCGTTATCATTGAGCAATAGCTTACTCAGAAATTGTGAAAACTCGGCCGAGCTCTGCAGGTTAGCTGTAGTGTTATATTTAGTGGACTGTTGATGTTGACAACCGAAAAGAGTCACACAGAGTTAAATGTCACTTAATACAAACTCCTCAATCTTATGTTCCCACCCTGCGGTTTGAGCAAACCGCGGCTGCTAGAAAGACATGTGAATAGGACACAAGGCGCAACACACACACAATGCGAAAGTTGACAGTTCTACTTGTGGCAAACTGAAGTGTGGTGATGTGTTCTGTGTGGTGATGTGTTCTGATGGGAGTCCGATATTTATGCATGTTGAATAAAGATTTTGCGTGTGTCTGCAAGACTGTACGTGTGCGTGCTTGCGTGTGTGTGTGTGTGTGTGCGTGTGTACATGTATGTGTGTTTGAATGTGCTTGTGTGCGTGTACGTGTATGTGCGTGCTTGCATGTGCGTGCTTGCATGCTTGCGCGTGTGTGTGTGTTCATGTATGTGTTTATGTGCGTTAGAGAAAGGAAAAAAGGCAATTCAAGTACATCTATACAATTATCTCTGAGTCAATAATATAAAAGCAAGGTTATTTTTTATTAACAACTCACAATAAAAAACACCATTGTTATCAAGTACCTACACGCACTTGATAACAAATTTTCAAAGTTACCTATAGACACTTGTTAACAAATTTCCAAAGTCACCTACAACTACTAACTTTGTAAGTAACTTTGAAGTTAGTTGGCGTAAGTTATTATAAGTGACTTAAAACAAGTTCTTACAATTGTAAGTTATTGACCCAAGACAACAACTTACTCGGACAGATTTCCCAAGTTACAAAGACAATAGAAAAACTCTTTTTTCAGTAATAGTCTGGTGGTTGGGGCAGATGGTGTTAGGCAGGCATGACATCTCTTTGCGAAGAGTATGACAAAAATAATGGATTACCAAAACCTATCGTCAATTGCTTATAAGTCCTTGAACCTTTTTCATAGTTTCTTCTACGCCTATTCTTTCCCTTCCTCTAAAAATGATTTCTTCAGTTCTTCAACATTCGTGGGTTGACTACGCATCTTATTCTGTATTTCAGACTTTTGTTGTTTGTAATTGGCCAAATCATCTTGCACTTTTTTAAATTCGTGATCGTCAATTTTATTATCATTTAAAGCCTTACTGATAATAAGTTTCATACTGCTCAGCTTAGCTGCTGCGAGCGTACTCAATGCTTCATGCTTCTGTAACTTTGTATGGAATCTTTTGTTAATGGCTTTCAAACCAAAGCATGCCAGGCTTGTGGCAAGGCCAACACCTTCAATAGCAATTCCTATGACACTTCCAACTCCAGTGGCAAACAGAGCTATACCTCCTACAGATAATCCAGCTGAAACCACACCCACGGCCATTGATGTGTTGTGTACAGAATTGAAAACCATTTTGTAACATCCTTTACACCTCGAGTATTTTGCCTGTTCTCCTTCCAAATACTTCAACGCTTCTGTAATATTCATTAAACGGAATGAGTCTGCCTGTAATGATCTATCTGGAACAATAGGATCAAGCGGCTCAGGCAGTATTTGCGGATACAGTGGTGGCATTTTTTTGTGGCAAATATTTTTTTATATTTAATCTTCTAATTCATTTTGCAACTCTTCAAAGGTATACAATTTGATAGCGTAATAAAACGAAACAAGATCTATGTGTTCTAGATTTATGAAACTTAGACGAACTAGAGTTGCTTTATCAATCACTACCTTAACAGCAGGGACACTACTCGAAACTTCAAAATCTGTATTGATTTTTCTAATAGCAATAATAACCTTTGTTGACTCTGCTACTGAGCTATCCCACGTAAGTTTGATTCCCTGTGCGATATCTGCTTCTTTCACAGCATCCAAAGATCTCATGAGAATTTCAAAAACTATTGGCGCTTCTCTTTCTATGGTAAACTTTGCTGGTACGAACGAAATAGAAGTATCTGTTCTACCCTTTCTATTTGTAAGAAAATACCTTCGTTTTCCATAATCTTGAAGTTTTAGTTTTTCTCTGCTATTGGTTTCTGTGAAATAGCTTGGCACAAGACTTACAAGCATTGGCTCAGAGTTAACAACTTTTCTAAATACTAAGGCACCTTCATCAGTAAAATAAACATAAGGACTGATAAAAACAAACTTTACATCCCATACAATTGGGATAGGTGCAAGCGGAACAGGGGTAGGAATAATTACCCACTTATTACCCACATGTTTTAAGCTGTAGAGCACATTATTTACAGGCGTAGGTACAGTAACATCACAAAGTTGACTAAGTTTAGGAAACTGTTTCTCAGCGCCATCTTTTACATCATCAATTACCTTTCATTTGTACAATCCAACGGAAACAAGTTCAAGACCATACACCTCTCCTACCTCACCTTCTTTATCAAAATCTTGCACGTCAGCCAAATCTTTCAACTCTATTGACGGACATGCAACTGGAATAATTCTCGGCTTTGGACCAAGACCGCTTATTTTTATAAAACAAAAATAAAATTTATTTCACTTCCAACACAACATAAAAATCATGCATCACAACTGGTTTGTCATCCTGATTAGTTACATATAAGCACAATGATTCAAAGAAACTGGAGCCTAATTTTTTAAACTGTGAATTAGGAAATCTAACAACTACATTTTCGCAATAAGGAGCAGTTCCAGTTGACACACATTTCATCAATGTCGAAGGCTTTCCATTGTGAAGATTATCAGTAGTGCTTAGTTCTTTCAAATGAACATTTAGCACTGTGTGTACTGACAAATGAACAGGATATCTGCCAGTTATTAATTTTTTTTTTTTTTGGTGAAAGTAGACGCCCGACTGATGATGACCAATCTTCATCTGGATGTATTATTTTTTTACCTAAAAATCCAAGTAATAATAAAAGACTAATTGATAAAGAAAAGTTTCCACTTTTCGGAAATTCAATTGTAACAAGTAAATTAGCTGGGTTTAAAGTTGCTTTAATTTTAAATTCATTTTGAAGCCATTCAGCTAAAGTACAAAAGTCATAATACCCAGCTCGTAAAATATCGCCCTTCTCAATACCATCGAGAGTTGCACTTACAGAATAATTTTTATCATTTTTATCATCTGTTACATTAAACTACTGTGTAGAACATTTCATGGATAGCTACAGCTTTGCTACCATCATGATTATCAATTCCATTAGTTAACCACATGTGGTTCGCTTGTGTCAAGATTTGATAAAGTTATAAACATTTTTATTATCACATAAAAAAAGCATAATGGAATTTAAATCACTAACAATTGCCACAGTAAACGCGTTTCAATTTAACGTGAATGCCAAATACAATGTCGCACCATCTTATGATCAGAAAATAATTCAGCTAAATGAGCTCGATATAGCTTTGTCTGAAGGAGATTTATTTCAAGTGAAAGTACCAAATCCATATGATCATTAAGATGCAACTGAAAGAAAGTGGTCTTCAAGCCCACTACAGATGTTTCAAAACCAGCTTAACTTTGCTATACTATGCTCAACTACTGGCTGTGGCATTTCTTTTACAGACCATTTGAATCATCCAAACAAACTGATTAAGTCTGTCTATCGTTTCCACACATATTACCAGCTTAGAAGAATACTGTTCGAACTCCATACCCCACTGCCCACTGAATCCAGTTTTAATCAGTTTAACAATCCCATGGATTTGAAAGCATTTGAACGCATCTGTAATGAATTTAACATCAGTACAAAGTATGACTTTACACAAAAACTTGATGATCACAAAGGCATGGGTACATTGTATTATGCTATGAGTCACAGACAATACCCTCAAGATTACTGGCCTCCCTACTCTTCATTCTCATCAAAATCTGAAGTGTGGTTAGGTTCAATTGAACAGAAACAGTCTAATGCCTGGACCACATTTGTCTTGGATAAGCCCCCACCCGGGTCTGCCCTGGGGGACTTGGGTGGGGTTAGGTATTTTTTAGTTCCCAGGGTCACCCTGGTCAGCCCCACAGGGTGGGTTTTTCTCTCTATTCTGGGGCATGCGTTTCTGTCTACCCTTAGTCCATTCACCTGTATTTGCCTTTTTAAAACTCTCCCTACTGTCTGCACTGCCTGTAGCTCTTGATATTGGATGTGTGTTGCTAAATGGTCTTAGCTTTATTTAGGCCCCATGTTGTTGGTTTATTTAACGTATTTGACCGGCTGGCGACATACATTCAATTTTCTGTTTAGTTTTTTTTTCACAAGCAGTGCAGGCACGTCCTGAGAAAGCCTTGTTGCTGTCGGGACGTTAAGCAATGTACAATCATTGTCTTGGATAAGAGTGACGGGTTTACTCAAGCAGGAGTCGAACGCATTAATGAGTCTATCAGAACGTATGTGTGGTGTATACTAGGAGCACAAGCTCAAACAAAGTCAAAATATTTTAAACGGGAGTGGGAAATTTGAAGCACAAAAACAGTTTCTTGCAAACCTTGAAGACTCGATTAACTCAGTTGTTGATCTTCCTTCAAGCATACAACACTACCAAGACGTTCTCAGATATGCCAGATCGAAAGTTGACTTTGTAGTTGGCATCGGGCTATACATGTTACCATCTGACCTTCAACTCCAAATGGGGACAATAACAAATTATAATAATGAAATAGTTGTTGCTGGGCGTGATCAAAAATTAGGCCTCAATCAATCTGTAAACTTGAGCCCAACAACCACTCACCTACAACCATTAAAACCATTAATAACGCCAGTAACGCCAGTAACATCATCATCACCAGTAACGCCAGTAACATCATCATCACCTGTACAGACAGTAACAGCCCCAGCATTGGCACCGACACCTGCACCGGTACCAGCACAGCCAGTAACACCAGCACCAAAAAAACATGAGTAATTGGCCTTACTGGATTAGGAATATTACTTCTTTACCTGTTTCATTAAATAACCCACTATTAACCCTCCTACTGTCACCAAAAAGACCCACACATGCTCTGCCATAAACCCTACTACCTTTGCTGCTGTACTAATCATCCAACTGACAACACTCCCTATTATACCAGGCAAAGCATCCATTGCTTTCACTGCCAATTTTTGAAGCAAGTCTGATATATGAGACAACTTTTTTTTTTTACCCATGCCTGTAAATCTTTTACCCCACCCGGGTCTGCCCTGGGGGACTTGGGTGGGGTTAGGTATTTTTTAGTTCTCAGGGTCACCCTGGTCAGCCCCACAGGGTGGGTTTTTCTCTCTATTCTGGGGCATGTGTTTCTGTCTACCCTTTGTCCATTCACCTGTATTTGCCTTTTTAAAACTCTCCCTACTGTCTGCACTGCCTGTAGCTCTTGATATTGGATGTGTGTTGCTAAATGGTCTTAGCCTTATTTAGGCCCCATGTTGTAGGTTTATTTAACGTATTTGACCGGCTGGCGACATACATTCAATTTTCTGTTTAGTTTTTTTTCACAAGCAGTGCAGGCACGTCCTGAGAAAGCCTTGTTGCTGTCGGGACGTTAAGCAATGTACAATCAATGTAAATCTTTTGGGTCTGATGGAGCTGGAGGAGCTGGAGGGGCCGGGATGCTACCACCACCCATTACAGCTAACACTACAGTACTGATAATAAATCCAAGAGCAGTAATTAAACTTGCAATAGTGATACCCTGCTCTCTGAAAAGTGTTTTCAATCTCTCAGCCAATGTTGTGTCTTCGTGAAGTATTTTCTGAATAGTTTCTCTAATCCTGTTGACCTGTGTTTTCAGTTTTTCTTTCCCAATTTCAATCACTTCTAGTCGTGCTGATCTTTCTATCTGCAAATCATTTAATCTGTGTTGTATTCTTTCTTTCCCCCACCCGGGTCTGCCCTGGGGGACTTGGGTGGGGTTAGGTATTTTTTAGTTCCCAGGGTCACCCTGGTCAGCCCCACAGGGTGGGTTTTTCTCTCTATTCTGGGGCATGTGTTTCTGTCTACCCTTTGTCCATTCACCTGTATTTGCCTTTTTAAAACTCTCCCTACTGTCTGCACTGCCTGTAGCTCTTGATATTGGATGTGTGTTGCTAAATGGTCTTAGCTTTATTTAGGCCCCATGTGTTAGGTTTATTTAACGTATTTGACCGGCTGGCGACATACATTCAATGTTCTGTTTTGGTTTTTTTTTAACAAGCAGTGCAGGCACGTCCTGAGAAAGCCTTGTTGCTGTCGGGACGTTAAGCAATGTACAATCAATCATGTATTCTTTCTTTCATTTCGGTGTCATAATTTTCATCCTCAGCTTTAGCTAGTTTTTCTTTTTCTCTTTCAATGTGATTATCAAGCTCGCCTAGTTTGGCTACATTATTCACAAGCTCACCTCTGATTGACTGCAGTGTTTTATCCAATCCCACTAACTCCCGCATTGTCAAAGGAGAGTCTTCTATTGTTTTCATAGCCTCATTTATTTGCCCTTCTGTAAATGAAGTTTCTTGTATTACTGTGTTTGCTAATTCTGGCAGTCTTGTTACTTCAGTCATTTCAATTTCTTGTCCAGTTGGCAACCTTGTTTGCGCATCATGAAGAGCACTAGCAAGTCGAGGTGGTAACTGTTTATCTCCAATACCAAGTTGACGCAAGACGCCAACACCACCTTCATTTTTGATTGTACTTAAAGCTCTAAACTTACCAGGGTCTCTTTTGTTAGTCAATTGTACTTTTCCTTTGTCAACAGTGTTTAAATATAAATGACCTTTTTCATATTCAAACTGATTAGGATCTATTTCATTTGGGTGGTCACCAACACTATCATAAAACGAGTTTATTTTGTCTTTTAACAGTTCGTGATACATATTAAAAGTATTTCCCATTCCAGTTACATCTGTTGCACTAGTATCAAAGTCATTCATGTCATCCATTTCAAAATCTTTATGGTTAAATCTTCCCGCTGCCATTGTTTTATTAATTTAATTTTTTTATTGTGCATAATAAAAATGACACAGTCCTACGGATCAAAGTTAGACCCATACAGAAAACTACGTGAACCTCTTGGTGTTAAGGGCATTAGGCAATCAATCGTCATCACAAACAATCCAAGTACCATAGACCAGAACCAAACACTTACTGTCAAGTTTCCAAACCTGGGTCCCAATGATGTTATCGTACCTGGCACTGCACGCCTAGCATTTAATATTGAACTTTCATCAGAATCAGATGCAAACAGAACACTGGTTGACAATCTTGGCAGAGCAATTGTTAAGACTATTAAAGTAAAACTTGAAGGACAGGAAGTGTTTAGTCTTGATGATGATGATGTGTTTTACTGCTACAAAGACCATTGGCTCACACGACAAGAAAGAGAAGATCGTGTTTACCAAGGCATACAGTCCTCAAACATTGCTAAACTTAGAATCGATGCGGCAGACAAATCAACATCTGCAATTGAAGACGTTATATTAGCAGATACATACGATAATAGATTTTACATTCCACTTGAATTTGAAATCCTTACAACACACTTGCCTTATTACCAAGGAGCACTGAATGACTGTCTGAGTTTTGAACTAACTTTTAATGACTTTGCAAAAGTTATCAAAACAACTGACCCAGACGCAACATACAAGATCTCTAACATTTCCTTGGAATACGAAATTGTCACACACACTGAACTTACCAGACTAATTCAAAATCAATATCAGTCAAGACTTCCAATTTATTATGACCGCGTGATAAGACACAGTACAATACCCAAAGACAAAGCTGATACAATGTGGAACATAAACCTTAACACACCTGCCAGGTCACTGAAAGGTATACTGATGTTATTTATTGAACCAAAAAATCCATTCAAAAGAGATTCAGAAAAATTCTACAATCCAAAGATTACACATTTATCCTGTACAATTGAAGGTCGACCTAATCAAGTGTACGCATCGGGTTTATCAACACTATGACGAGATCACAAAATGGGTGGGTGGAAGACTTAGAGAAAAACCAGCAAATATGGCGTGTAAAGATTTACATCTGTATGACGTAAGAATTGGTCAATACCTGACCTAGACCTGCGTAGTACAGATGAAGACTACCTACATGGGTCAGGTCGTACTGTTGAAAATGGCAGTGACGGAATTACAATCCAAATACAAAAAAAAGGTTGAAAAAGCCGAAGCAATAAACATATATTTGTATCTGATTTTTGACGCACAACTGAACATTCAAGAAAGCAGACTGAGTGGACACATATATTAAAATTATAATTAGTATTAAAATGAACTTGCTGACACTCGACCCACACTGTGGTTTGTTTTGTGGTGCCACAGGCTGTGGGAAAACTGAATTTGTTCTTAATCTCTTACAAACATGATACATCTGTCATTTTGAAAACATTGTGATATTTTGTCCTACTATAAAACACAACAGAGCTTATCACAACCGTTTATTCATTTGGTCTGATCACAACATTTACTTAGTTGACCCTGAGAAAAAACTGAACGACTACCTACAGTATTTTTACAAGCAATTTGAAGGACAGCCAACTTTGTTTATTGTTGATGATTGCTCTGCAGAGAAGGATATTGTTAAGAAGAGAAACACATTAGCAGAGCTGGCCTTTAGTGGCAGGCATGCAAATATCAGTGTCTGGATTCTCACTCAAAAATATAATGCTGTACTGAAAGATTTTCGTGAGCAGTTAAAGTTTATCTGTCTGTTTTACTGTAAGGATTGTGATAGCTTTGAAGACTGTCTCAGAGAAAACGATGTCATCCCAAATAAGCATGAACGAGATGATGTAAAAAACAAACTGAAATCAATTAAGCATCTAAAGCTTATTTTAAAGACAGATCAGCCCACAGGGTATGGGTTAGTGAATTAATTTAGCCTTTTATTTTGTCCATAAAAAATGATGGTCGGACAAAGCGGGCGAGCGTTCGATATCACAGAGAGCTTCAGAGGCGTTGAGCATTTTTATGACTTAAAAACACAAGTTAAACACCCGTTCGAGCCCTTGATAAAACTCTCGACACCAACGAAGATATATATGGCATATAATGTAACTTTTGGATATCTAATTGTCCACCACGTTATGATTACAAGACTGTTGATCTAAAGACACAAAATTTTATAGTTTATGATGCTAACTGTGACTGGTTTGAGAGTATGTGTTTACACATATTCTACCATCTAAGAAAACATCATGATTATATTGAATTTGTTACTGTCAACAAAGTGATATCACACCTGCAGCATGAGCACAAGACCTTAAGACATATACCAGGGAAGTGGTTGATTTGTTGGGGAGTGAACTAAATATTTATTATAATAGGGATTACAGACAATAAAGTGGTATTACACAAGATGTATTTTTTATTTATTATTTTGTCGGACAAATAAAAATGACGGACAATGCCCAAAGCTCGTCCGGCTTAAGAAACGTGTTTCACACAACAGACTTGCCTATATCCAACACTTACAGTGTCAATGAATCGATAGAAAGGTCTTTTTCGGTCATACAAGATAATCTTCTTTCTGGTAGTGTAAAGATTCAGATTGTTGCTAAAATAGAATTTACCAGGGTAGATAGTGAAGTGATTATATCGTTTATCTCAACAAGACAACACACAGTTAATTCAAGAAGAGAATTGGAAAAAGTGTTTAGAGAAAGACTGTTGCCTGACTTTCTAGAAGCAATTGACAGAGCAAAAATGCAGGGGTCTGGTTGGCATGAAGGTCGTGTACATGAACTGCAACTAAAGCAGTTTAGGTATCATCCTATTTTAGGCAAATCATTTTTGCCACTGCCAACTGAGGTTGTAAATAAAAAGGCTGTAGTCAATATTCAGAACAATGATAATTTCTGTTTTATGTGGTGTGTTCTTGCCAAACTACACTTTGTAAAAACAAGACCTGAACGTGTATCTAACTATACCAAATTTGAAAACGAACTCAACTTCAGTGGCATAGATTTTCCTGTTAAGGCAGAGGACATAGATTTGTTTGAAAAACTAAATCCTGGTATATCTGTAAATGTGTATGTATGGGATAATGAGTCTGAGAACAAATTAGAACCAATTAGAGTATCACCACTTGCCCCCACCTATGGTCAGCCAGAAGATAAGCATGTTGACCTTTTATTAATAAGTTCCGGTGATAACTTTCACTACACAATTATTAGGAGTATGTCACATCTAATTCATGGGCATACAACAAAACACAAGTGTAAACAGGAATTTTGTAAAAAGTGTTTACAGAGGTTTTCCTCTATTGAAGTAGCACACAAACATGTTAAACATTGTAGGTCACTTGATGACATTCAAACAGTACTTAGATATCCAGATCCTGGTAGCAAGGTTTATTTTAAAAACCATGGGAATCAGCAAAAGCTGCCGTTTGTAGTGTATGCTGATTTTGAATCACTGGTTGTTCCATATGATGGTCCTGTTCCAGAATCATTACCAAAAACAATAAAGTTGAGTGACCAAGTGGTGTGTTCTTTTGGATACATTCTTGTTAGGTCAGACGGTCAGCATACAGAACCTGTTATCTACAGAGGTGAAAATGCAGCAGCTGAGTTTTTAACAGAAATGAGACAGCTGTATAGTCAAGTAGTACAGTATTTGGAAAACTGTCAGATGCCTTTGTTGATGACAGAAGAAGACAAACTAAATTTTGATGCAGCAGTGATGTGTTGGATTTGTGAACAAGCCCTTGATGGTGATAAAGTTCGCGATCATGACCACATAACTGGACGTTACAGAGGTGCTGCACATGGTGATTGCAACTTGAAACTAAAAATTGATCCCAAGGCATATAAGTTGCCTATCTTTTTCCACAATCTCAAGGGGTATGATTCACATATTATCATGCAGGCTGTGGACGAGACTTACAAAAAAATTAGTTGTATTGCCCAGACAACTGAGAAATACTTGACTTTTAGGTTAGACAAATTAGCATTTTATGACTCCATGCAACATTTGTCTTTAGGGCTTGCTAGTCTGGCAGAAGGTCTGACTGAATATCCAATAACAAGTAAATATTTTGAGCCAGACTTAATTAAGAAAGGTGTGTATCCGTATGAGTACATTGATCACTGGTTTGTGTTTGAGGAAAGGAGACTACCTCCAAAAGAGGCATTTTATTCTACACTAATTGGCAAAGGTATTTCTGACACTGATTACAAGCATGCCCTCGATGCATGGGATAAACTAGGGTGTGAAACGATTGGTGACTAACATGAGCAGTACTTGAAAGCTGACGTTTGTTTGCTAGCAGACGTATTTGAAAGTTATCGTGAAAAGGGTTTGTTACACTACAGTCTTGACCCAGCTTGCTACATAACTAGTCCTGGCATGACATGGGATGCATTTTTGAAATCCAGCAAGATATTTATAGACCTGTTGTCTGATCGTACGATGGGTGAAATGGTGGAACGTGGTTTGAGGGGAGGTATTAGTATAGCCACAAACAACTATGCCAAAGCCAACAACAAATATCTTGATGACTTTGACCCCTCAAGGCCAAGGTCATTCATTACGTACTTGGACGCTAATAACCTTATGGATTTGCAATGTGTGAGTTATTGCCCTTGAAAAACTTTTGTCTGTATGATTTGTCACAGTATGACATAACAGAGTTAACAAACAATATTATGACTCATGACCGGAATGATGCAAAGGGTTGGATCTTTGAAGTTGACCTGGAGTACCCACACCACCTACATGATTACCACAATGATTATCCATTAGCTGTTGAGAAAATGAGTATGACGGGTAAAAAAGAAGACACCAAACTTGTGCCAAATTTGAATGACAAATTCAATTACTTTGTCACTATCGATTGCTGCAGTTTTACATCAGACATGGGTTAGTACTAAAGAAAGTTCACAGAGGTATTCAATTTGATCAGAGTGCTTTCATGAAAGATTATATAATGAAGAACACAACATTGTGTGCCAGAGACGGCAACACTGCATTTGACAAAGACTTCTTTAAGCTTATGAACAATGCCCGTTTTGGAAAGACGATGGAAAATCCTCATCACCGCAAAGATGTGAGACTGGTCACAACTGAATTGGGTGCAATTAAACTTACAGGCAAGCCACAGTACACAGGGTACAAAGAGTTTCATTCATCATTGCATGCAGTGTCACTCAAAAAAAAAGATTGTCAAACTGGACAAGCCAGTATTCATTGGTATGGCAATTCTTGAGTTATCAAAATTGCTGATGCTTGAATTCTACTATGATTACTTCAAACCAAAGTATCCTGAGTGCCGTCTGTTATACACTGACACTGACTCTATGATCATAGACGTGCCTACTGAAGACTTTTATGAAGGCATGAAAACAGAACTACATATGTATGACACGTCTGATTACCCTAAGGATCACCCGCTGTACAGCACACAGAATAAGAAAGTGCCTGGGAAATTTAAAGATGAACTCAATGGAGTGCCTATAGTTGAGTATGTTGGACTGAGATCAAAAATGTATTCCATAATGCACCAAAAAGGCAGTCAGTTGAAAGCCAAAGGAATAAAAAAAAAAACAGCGATTAAAAAATAAAGACATTTGTCATGAACATTACAAGCAAGTATTAGATGGAGAACTAATGCCTGATTATCCAAACAAGACACTGAGATCAAATAGACACAATATTGAAATGATCCAAACACATAAAAAGTCTCTAGCAGCAGGGGACACAAAACGAGTGTTTCACACTATGGAAAAGGCTTATGCACCTGGGCATTATGCGCTTTAGTTATCTGAAGAAATAGCTGATGAACTGGTTGATGAACTAATCGATGAATTAGTTGATGAAATGGTTAAAAATGTGTAACAGTGTCTGGAGGAATAATTTGTAATTCTTCTCTAACAAATGCCCTCATATAGATAATAAATCGATGCATTAGTGCCAGGAACTATTTTTTTTATATTGTGGACAGACGTAGACCAAATTGGATCAGTTGCCCTGCGCCTGACATCATTCTCGACCTCGCCAGGTTGATACAAATATCTCACCTGTTTTGTAAACAAGCTTGTGTCAGGTGCTTTTGTTTTTATTTCTGACCCTGATGGTATTGTTTTCAATTTAATAGCATCAACAGGTTTAGGGTGACCTTCATTATTCATTGCTTTTATCACAGACGGTAATCTCTTAACCCACTCAGTGTTACGTGCATCATGCATGAGTTCCTTAGAATACTGATAGCTGAAAAGTCTCTCTGATAATTGCTTGTTAAAGTTTTCAACAATAGCCTGTGATCTATGCACGCCCGGTATGCCTCGCCGCACTAGCACTCCATGCTTTGCAAATAACTGATTAACAGTGCCTTTAAATTCAGATCCATCATCAACTTGCACAAGCCTGGGAAATTTTAAAGGACCACGACTATATATCTTTGTTAACGCAGTGGCCACTGTACTAGCATTCTTGTCAGTTATGGGCTCGGCGTCCTTGTACCTTGAAGCTATGTCGACAACAGTTAATGCATACTTGTATTGTTTCTTTCTTATTGTATCATGTGGCAAAAACAGGAGATCCATTTGACGGGTGTCATTAGGAATAGTGTTTACAAAATGAGGTCTTGTTATTTTTCTTGGAGCAGGAAGATATATTTGCCAAATAGCCTGTTTTTTGAGCCACTGTTTTATTTGGTCGAGTGTAACATCACTGCCCACAGCCGCATGTAATTTTTCTATTGCAGTTTTCCCTTTCCAGTAACCAACAGGAGAGTAATATATTTTTGATAGTTTAGCTCCGACGTCGATCATTTCTTCTAGCAATAAAAACTCCTGTAAAATATACAAATGTCGTTCCCACTAGAACAAATATTATTTCTCCATTTCTTTGTTCTGGGCTTGGTTGATAGTAGTCGCTAAGTTTTGGTTGTGGGATGGTCATGTCTTCGCCAGTAACAAGAAAATATTCTTTGATCGCATCGTCGACGTTTGAAAGTGTATGCTGTGCATGACCTTCAAGTCTGAGTTTTTCATTGATAAAATCAAGTTTCTCAATTCTTTGCTTCTCGTAATCTTGTTGGGCTTGAGCTAGTTTTTCAGATGCCTCATTGTGACGCTTCATTTCTTCTGCTGATTCCTCTCTTCCCATTTTTGAAAAGAGATAGTTTGATCCACTAAATGCCAATGCATTAACAACTGCACCACCAATCATAATAGCTATTGTTGCCATATTTTTTATTTACTTAGAAACATTTTCTGGAATAATTCCTTGCTTGACGAGAAGATCTTTTGTTGCAATTGATGCTGTTACAGCAGCTACTAGCTTAGCACTGTCTTCAAAGTCTAATCTACTCAAGTCTGCCAATTTCATTTTTAGAAGACTTTTTCCCAGCATAGAATAAGCAACTATTAGCCCGCTTATTACAGCAGAGTGATAGACAAGGTTCATTATGTTCTTTGTGTCGCTCATTTTCTTATTCCACAAAAAATTAAAATAATAATTTATTTACTGCATGTAAAATGGGTCCATGGCTTTGGGTGTTGCTGGTAATGTGGCAACTACTTCTTTTATTTTTGGAGTGCTTGATTTTTTGGACACTGTTTGAGTCTGAGGTTTGTATTTTTTGTATAATTACCAAATCCGACAACAAATCCAGCAACTATATAATTTGATATTTTTGGTTTAGACTCAGTTGTCTCTCACTTTGTTGGGGGTGTGAGGGTGTTGGTTCTGATGGTAGTGACACTGGTGCCGTTGATGGTGTGTCAGTTACATGAGCCTTTTCTGTTAATGCTTGAAGCTGTAATTTTTTTTTTTTTTTGTCTGTTATATTCAGCTAATCTTTTTCCAGCCTCTATTCGACCTGGACTTTTAGTCTTAGTCACCGTTTGAACTTGTGTCAAGACAGGACTCTGATGTGGAGTCGTCTGGGTCTCGTCCATTTTCTTCTAATTTAAAATTTATTTTAGAAAAATCAATATGACTACTAGTAACAAGTAAGGTTACCACAGGTGCAAGGTAATTCCCAAACTTGTAAAACATAAGGCATGCTAATTTGCCTATTGAACTTGAAACTATGGGGTTGCTTTCTAGATCATGTGAAAGGCTGTCACTATCAACAGGTAGGAAGTGACTCACAGCTTTTGTGTATAGGCAGACAAGAGATCGACTCAAATCACGTGTCATTAGTGAACTAATGTGATTTTCATATTTTGAATGTAGTTTGATTAGCTCGTCAGCGGTGAGAGATTCTATGTCTTCTGTCATGTATTGTTTACCAAGAAAAGCTTTTGATTTTCCAGAAACAACAGAGAAAAGGCGTTGTTTTTTAGAGTCTAAATCTTTGTTTTCTACAGCACAGATATCGTTTAAAAGTAGCAATTCATCTTGATTCATTTTATAATGTAATATAATAATTTTGTTTAAAGCAGTCAATGACAGCATTAATTATTTATGTGGGTTGGGGGATCTGCCTTAACTTAATCACGGGTTGGCAGCTGATAAAAAATCGTTGCTTGAATGATTTCTGGGGTGGAACTAGTACGGCTAGGTAATATAGAGGCATTGGGGGTAATTGGAATTCGTTTGTCTAATTACCGATCTAATTAGAATAATCAATTGTTTATTAAATGGGTGTGGCTGTAGCCCCACATTTTCTTCTCTCTCCGTCAAAGATTGTGTCTTAGAAATTTGTGTCAATTCAATGTCAAAGATCCCCAGCCGTCAAAGATTGTGTCTTAGAAATGAGTGTCAATTCAACGTCGCAGATCCCCAGCCATCAAAGATTGTGTCTAAGAAATGAGTGTCAATTCAACGTCACAGATCGTGTTTTAGAAATGAGTGTCAATTCAATGTCACAGATTCCCAGCCATCAAAGATTGTGTCTTAGAAATTAGTGTCAATTCAACATCAAAGATCCCCAGCCATCAAAGATTGTGTCTTAGAAATGAGTGTCAATTCAACGTCACAGATCCCCAGTCATCAAAGATTGTGTTTTAGAAATGAGTGTCAATTCAATGTCACAGATCCTCAGCCGTCAAAGATTGTGTCTTAGAAATGAGTGTCAATTTAATGTCACAGATCCCCAGCCATCAAAGATTGTGTCTTAGCAGCTGCGGGGGCACATGAGGATCTATACCTCATGCAGTTCCGTTTTTCTCAGCAGTGAGGGGGTTAAAATTCAAAGAATTGTATCGTAGGATTATAGGTATGTAACGTCTTAACATGACCTATTAGTCATTCTTATGGAGCTTTACATTTCAGGACTACAAAATGCGGTTAAATGAAGTGAGTGCCAATGAGGAGCGGTTGACGGAGATGAACCGCAAGCTCAACCAACAGATTGCTGAGATGGTGCGAGAACATGATGAGGACAAGCGTGAAGCCATTGACAGGTAGGCCATGGTCTATGTAGAAGTCTTTACAAGCCAGTACAAATTCAGCGCCATCCAAACATGAACATGAGTAACACTCTCCGAATTCATGTAGGTAGGTTTGACGCTACACAGTCAGTGGCTAACAGCTGTGTGGGCAAGCAATATCTAGTTGTATTGCAGCTTGAACTATTCATGGCTATAGCACACAATATAGACTGACAAAAAAAAAAATATCGGTAAAAACAGTATCATTCAGACAACATGTGTATGGTATTTGTTATTCAGAGAAGCGCTCAAGCAAGCTTTAACACATTCTGCTCCAGGAGCATAATCCCCAAATTTGGAAGTTTCTCTTTGAAGGACTGTATTACAAATCTGGAGACAGATCAAACATGTTGGTTAAAGGGTAGTGCCAGAATAGCTTGGGCATCAAGCTATTCTGGCACCACCCTTGAACTAGCATGCTCGATCCATGTCTTGCTGTGGTGTGTCGGGGCTGAATGAGTTAAAGACTCATCTGTTTTCTGTCTTCCATCACCAACTAATGCCACAGGCCCAGTACTTAGCCATATGTATCAGTGTGTGTGTGAGATTGCAACACTTCTCTTGAATGGCATGATTTGTAGATTGTGTGTAGATTAATATATATATTTTTTCTTCTATTTTTGGCTCATGCAACAGCAAAAGTAAGTGTATATAATGGGCCATCAGTCGTCCATATGGCTTCTGGCATCTGTCGTTCATGGTAAATTTTAACGTTGGCATTTTCTCGGAAACTATTCAAGCCTCAGACTTCAAACTTGGCCCAAGGGTACTTTTTAAGCATACCAATTTCAGTGACCCCTTGCAAAGGTCAAGGTCACAATGGGTCCAGAAAAGGGTAAAAAATAGCCATATTTTGACACAAATTGTTTCTTCTCAAAAACTATTTTAAACTTCAAACCCAAACTTGGTACAGTGATACCTGATGGTAAGACCTTTCTATGCATACTAATTTGGATGACCACTTAGAAAGGTCAAGAGTCACAGGATGTTTTGCTAACTTTTCAGTCAGATTTGGCACAAAAGTAGCTGTTGATAGACCTTTCTATGCATCCTGATTTAGTGGTCCCTCACAAAGGTCAAGGGTCATAGAGGGTCTAAGGTCAAGGGTCATGGAGGGTTGACAAATGTGTGAAAAATGAATACATTTTGAGAAACTTGGATTTCTCAGGTACAAAAACCAACCCTTTACTTATGTTTAGACACATGAAACCAAAGGTCACACATATTATGTAGATTCTTATACACGTGAGCCATAAGGGTCTTGCTTAGAGCTCTAGTTTGAGGTTAGGCGCTATACAAATACTCATTATTATTATTATTATTTGTTTTAGAATAGATTGTATTAACTCTGCAGTAGGATTGATCATGATAATTCAAGGGTAGTGCCAGATGAGCTTGGTGCCTGAAAGCGCCAAACTCATCTTGCACTACCCTTGAACTATCATGATCAATCCATCTCCTGCAACTGGTACATGGTCGTTAGACAACGCCTCCAGAAGTTTGGAAATGTGGCCATGGGGTTAAGAGGGTTAAACTGTTCTTGTGGTTCAGATGTCGCAGAACGTGTGAAGATGCTCACAAGACGGCCAGAGACAACCTGGAGCGCAGCTTGCGCAGTGAACTCTTCGCTGACAAACAAGAACTCATCATGGACTATGAGAAACAACTGACTGAGAACAGGTTTGTGGGGCGTTGACAGGTGTGTGAAATAGAAGCTGACTGATGTATGGCTGGGAGATGTGAAGGTTGGGGCTGGGGTTAATCTCTCTTTACAATACCAGTGGCTGCATGCAGTTCTGACAAACCTGAACAGAAATAGTGCTTGGTTGTTTTACTTGGCGGTCAACAGGGAAACAACTAGAAAATAGCAAGCCAACCAACTGTTAACCCTTTTAGCCCTGAGTCCCTACAGCAGGAGATTGATTGACCATGATAATTCAAGGGTAGTGCCAGATTCAGGCGCCAAGCTAATCTTGCACTACCCTTGAATTATCATGGTCAATCCATCTCCTGCAACTAGTACATAGTCATTAGGCAACACCTCCAAGATTTGAGAAATGGGACCTTGGGGGTAAAAGGGTTAAAGAAAATGATAGATATGCAGTAGATGAGGTTTATGTCCACCTTCACTTATCTTTTTGAGCCCTAGAGACAAAATTTCTTAAGCTATGTGCAGACCATCAGCGGTTGACATCGGCCCAGGGATGTTATGGGGCACTGGGAAGCTATGCTTGTGTTATTCTTCAAACATGGTACTCGATCACTTTCTTGCTGTAGTGTGTCAAGGCCAGATGGATAAACATTGTTGTTCTTGTTGTGAAAGGCCTGTTTTACCTCTGTGTTTAGAGAGGAGCTGCAGAAGTTGCAGGAGGAGCTGGACGAGGTCAAGGACATGTACGTTAACAGCAGTCGTGACCTCACGCAGCAAGAGGACAAACTGCGTGCCACCTTCAATGACAAGCTGCAGGCAGAACTAAGAAAGGTGGGTGCAAGTGCTGCCCAGGGCATAATCATTCAGTGTTTGTCAAGTGTAAATTTAACCCATGACATGCTATGACAGGATGTGGATTGACTGATAGTTTAAAGGTGGTGTTGAAAGAGCTTGGCACCTGGAGGCGCCAAGCTCTTCCGACACCACCCTTGAACTATCATTCAAGATTCAAGATGACTTTATTGTTGCTTTGATAGAAAATAATCATACACATCGTCGGGGGTTCTTTCTTTCCCCGGGTACTCCGGTTCTTCCACCCCCCACCCACCCCCCCACCCCCCACAATTTGGTACCATTTTCAGGCCACTTTACAAATTTCAAATACAAGCGATCAAAAAATCTCTGTTACTTCAGTAGCTGAACTGGCCCTTCGTCTGTCTTGTACTATGTTTGTCTTAAATGGCGTAAATCCGTGTCTGTTACGTGAGTGTGCGTGTTGGGTTTCAGTTCGTGACGCTTTGAGTCGATTTGCCCAAAAATTGAGAAGAAGCGCCTATATAATAATGGTATTATTATTATTATTATTATACACAGCAAAAATTGTCTTGATACCGCAGGTGCTGCTCACATTCACTCACTCGCTCATTTCACAAATTACAATAACAGAACTACAAAATGGACTATGAAGCCCGTCGCCGAGGCATCTAAAGGCCGGCGCCAGTGGCCTCATCCTGACCCAAACATCTCCCTAACAATAACAGAATGCTAAGACAGCCCTATGTCTCCTAAACACACTAGTATATGCTCTTTAGTTAAATTCCTACTTGACTAAAGCTAGTACATAAAAATGCAAGTTAACAACAGAAACAAATTACCGTCGAAAGGAAAATAATCTCTGATCTAGGCAATATAAAACAACAGTCAAAGCTGCACCTGGAGGCCCATCGCTATAGTACAGCGCCGGTGTTCAGAGGGAACCGCTCCGACAAAGTCCGTCAACATCATTTATAACACATACTGTCATGATGGTAACAGTCATGAGTTGTTATAATTAAGTAAAACCAGCACCCCCACACACAGTCATATTCACTGGCACACCGTTTGTGGGGAAATATCTGTCAACAGCGAAAGTCAACACAGTGGTAGTAAATGCTCGCTGGTAAATGTTTCTCTGTGTGCTTCCACGCTCTTGTGTGGAGTCAGTCAGAATGAAGAAAAATCTGGCAGTGCGTTAATCTGTGAATAATGTAGGATGGAGCCTGGAATAGCCCCTGTTTAGTAATTCCACAGTTTATCTGCACACTCTTTTGTTTCTTCAAAAACATTACTGATGGCATTACTATTAGGAAGGTACACTTAGCTTACCGATTTCAGCCTAAAAACTTGTGTGTTGCTACACAACCAGGGAAGTAACTCTTGCAAGTAGTTACCCCATCCCTGAGTAGTCTCCCTGACCCCTGAGTAGCCTCCCTTCCTCATCACGTGAGTGGTGCCTTTCCACCAGTCTTACACTTAGCTTCCGGTGGAACGGTATTACCGGTTTCAGTCTGCTAGCGTACTTCAGGATTAAATTTAGTTTCTCTTGGATTTTGTTCAGCCTTCACAACACTATGTCGAGGTAAGGCCTCGGATAATGCCAACAGCCGGCGGGAATCGAGTTCTGGCTCTGGCATTTTCTGTGGAGATGAATTTCGACTTGGGATTCGGTTCAGCTGGAACTTGACCGATCGTGTACACGTGGCGTCGGCGCCACGTTCGGTTGTCTTTCACATTATGCTTTATGTTGCAGTATGCAGGTTAAGACCTGCCCCAAGTGTGGCGGTTTTCAGTGGCCCAGTAACACACACGATTTATGCCTGCAGTGTTCGGGTTGTGCGTCGGAGCGGCCCTGTGTTTTGTGCACTTCCTGGGAGGAGGAACGTTGGTCGCAGCTGTCGAGCTTCTACCGGCGTGAGCATCCTGACGGGTCCACCCCCACCCCCCGCACCTCCTATGGGTCCTCCATTGCTGCCTTTGCTTCCCCACACCATGCTCCCGCTGAGGGAGCGACACGAACCTTCCTCTGGTTCGGATGTGACAGGTGGTCACCACGGGTCCCCCGAGACCAGGCCCGCGCATTCTGCGGAACGTGGCTTGCAGTTACAACCCTCTCGCTCTGCGGAGTATCATCTACTGTCGGTGCCCATGCGCTCTGAGGACCGGGGGTCGACAACAGCGGAGGGCTTTCCGCCACGTGGTCCGACCTCCTACGACAGTGCTCCCCCCCCCCCCCCTCGCTTGGAGGAGCAGGTAAGCCAGTCTGGGCCCAGCTGCTATGGGGCGGGTGACCGATGGTCACGCACCTCCCGCTCTGCGGATTGTAAACGTGGTTCTGGGCCCACCTGCTCTGCGGAGCGTAAAAGTTATGAGAGTGTACCATGTTATGGGCCTACCCACTCTGCGGAGCGCGAACATTCTGAGGAGAGTGCAAGTGATACCAGGCCATCCCGCTCTGCGGAGCGTAGACCATGTTTTGGCCCCAGCCGCTCTGCAGAGCGTATACGTTATGCGGAGAGAAAACAAGGTTTCAGGCCCAGCTCTGCGGAGTGCACACGATCAGACGCTTTGTGGAGCGTAGACGATGTACCGGCCCCACCTGCTCTGCAGAGCGTACACGATCGCAGGAGTGGGGCCAACGGACCGGGCCCTACCGCTCTGCGGAGTGTGATAGGTAGTATGGGCACACCCGCTCTGCGGAGCATGACAGTCAGCAATGGAGGTCTCCCTGTGTTGCGGCGACTCCCTGCTGTGATCACTTTCCGCCCGACCTCTCCGATCAACACTGCCGTCAGTGGCGGGATCCTCCTGACACTCTAGAGTCAAGGGGACACACAAAGAGACGTGCAGAACACTGCGGCAGCCGTCCTTACAGCAGCTCGCCCGTCCTTAGCCAGGCTACTCACCGGAGCGGCAGTCCTCCTCCTTCGGACCTTTGTCTTCGCCCCCACTGACGCACAGCTGCTGCGGAGCCGGATGACGCTCTCAGTCTTCATCCAGAGGACTCTGTGTCAGGCCTGGTTCAGGATGACTAGCGCCCTTTGCCACTCAACTCCCCTCGTTCGGCGTGCAGCACATCGGCTTCGTCCGCCTCCTATCCGCCATGGGTGGAGACTCTATGCTCCTTAGAAGAAGCCGCGCGCCTCATCTCGGAGATTCTCCCGCCAGAGGTTTGCCCCAAAGCCCCACCGCTCAGGAGAAAGGCCTCTGCCTGGGTGGACGCTCTGCATCAGGCTAAGAGATTGAAGTCCCTACCTCAGCCATCCGGCTTCCGGGACCTTTCGGACGCGTTCTCCACTCAGCTGCAGGGACCTTCGACGGGCTCGGGGTTCTTCGCCGACAACAAGTGGCCGGCTGGAATCGACATCAAGTTACGCCAACACTGGTATGCAGGACACTCCCAATCTTTCGCCTGCCCCCTGCCTTCGATCGACGTCATGGCAGGCAGGAGGACGCAAGGCTCTGCAGCACCGGATGCCTTGTGGTCTGGACAAGACAGCCACCCTGATATGCAACTCCCTGGCCTGTGTTGGATTCCTCGACTTGACTACACAGGCAGTTATCAGACGGCTGGAGGACACCTGGGACCTGGATTCCTCTCCCCAGCTGCGTGATGTACACTCCTTGGCGGTCGTGGCGAATTGGGCGGCTTAACACTCTTCGGTTAACGTCATGGCAACAGCGGCCAACTGCGACCTGATGCGGCTTGATGTTCTTGCTGGCTGCCCCTAGATACCCGTGTCGCTGAAGTCACAGTTGCGCCAGGCTCCGCTCGGAGGCACTCTCCTGTTTGGCCCTACCTGGCAGTCGGTTAAAGAAGCAAACAAGGACCTCTGGCCCAGCCCCGCGGGACAGACTTCCACTTGCTTTCAAGCGGACCGCAAGGCTGTGGGTTGCGCCCTGCGGGCGTACAGACCCTTTCCCCGCCCTTCCTGAGGCTTCCGTGGCTCCGCTCGCCCCCCGCCCCCCTCCGCCCTCCCCGGCCGGTCGCTCCCGCTCCTTCCTGGCTGGTCACTCCCGCTCCTGCCCGGCCCCAGCCCCTGCCTGGCCCCAGACCGCCCGGAGACCCGGGCGGGGTAAGGCCCACTGACCCACCGACCGTTTTGCCCCTGCCGACCACTGTAGGGTCTCCAGTCGGTGGGAGGCTGGCGCTACACAGTGCTGTGTGGCGCTCCCTGTTCTCGGACGACCCTTAGATCCTGTCAACCATCACCGAGGGTCTGCAGATCTCCTTTCAATCCCCACCTCCGCTGCGGTGCTCTCCTCTCTGAACCCAGGTTCTGGGTGACCAGGTCAAAGCTCAGGCGCTGCAAGGAGAAGTGAACTCCCTGCTCCTGAAGGCCGCCACGGAGGTGGTCGCGCGTTCTGACTCGCCGACCTTCTAAAGTCGTCTCTTCGTGGTCCCAAAGCCAGACGGCAGGTGGTGGCCAGTAATAGATCTCTCAGCACTGAACAAGTTTATTACCGCCCTGACCTTCGGGATGGGAACCACCAGAGCATTTAGAGCGGCAGTCAAGCCCATGGATTTCGCTGTCAGCCTCGACTTGTCCGACACGTACCTACATGTACCTATGCACCCTGCAGCTCGGTGGTACCTGCGCTTCGCCTACCGAGGGGTGGTTTACCAGTTCCGAGCCCTACCCTTTGGCCTCAACCTCAGCCCCTGGGTCTTCACCCGCATTATCGATGCAGTAGTGGCCAGGGCCAGGCGGTTGTCTTCGAGTCTGACCTCCATCTATCTTGACGACCTGCTCCTCAGGAACCAGGATGCGGCCGCTCTTTTGGGTGACAGGGACGCCTTACTCGCCCTTTTGCAACAACTTGGCTGTGATAAGTTGTGATAGCAAGGGATGGTACTGTGATAGAGGGAGTTGTGATAATTTGATTCAAGGGATCAACAGAATGCGATTCGGCAAGGATTTTAGATTCTAACAGGCGTGGGGAGGGATTTTATATAAATTATGTGTTTAATTACTTGTTCATGTTTGTGAGCCAAAGACAAATTTCCATTTTATACATATATATTTAATGGACAATAAAGATTTTTGAATTTGAATTTGAATTTGGCTTCCTGGTCAACTTGGGAAAGTCGGACCTCACACCCACCCGCCGGTTTATACATCTCGGCATAGAGTTCCTGACAGACCGCAACTTGGTGAGACTACCCGAGGCATGTGTCCAGAAGTTGGCGGAACTAGCCCTGCAGGTGTCCCACGCCAAAGTGGTCCCGGCCAGAGTTTGGCTTCAGCTCCTAGGGCTCATCAGCGCAGCGGCGGATCTTTTACCTCTAGGCTGGCTCTACTCGTGGCCGCTCCAGCTGCATTTGCTGCTTCATTGGCGCCCGTTCTCGGACGACCTTGCGGCCTTGGTTCCAGTATCACAACTAGTCCGGTCGCATCTCCAGAGATGGACGGACCCAGTGTGGCTTGCTACGGGAGTTCCCCTCTACTCCCCCCTACCCCGCCTGTCACTCTGCTCGGACGCAAGCCTCTCGGGATGGGGCGCTCACCTCCTCCCGGACTTCTGCACTGTCACCGGCCAGTGGCCACCAGACCTGGTCGGGCAGCATATCAATTGGCTGGAGTTGAAGGCAGTGTGGCTCGCTCTCGTCGCCTGGGAGACTCGCCTCAGACATCAGGAGGTTCTGATTCTCTCCGACAACACGACGGTCGTGTCCTACATCCAGAAGCACGGTGGGTACTCGCTCAGCTTTGCTCTGCATCCTCCTATATCAAATGTTCGTGTGGTGCCGGGACCGCAGCATTTTGCTTTGTGCGCGACACATCCCCGGTCACTTGAACGTCCTGGTGGACTCCCTCTCGCGGCGAGGCCAACTACTCCCCACCAAGTGGACCCTCCCTCCCGACCTCTTCCGGATGATATGCACGCACTGGGAGATGCCCATGATCGACCTGTTCGCGACGAGGTGGAACAGGCAGCTTCCTCTATTCATTTCACAAGTGCCGGACCCACTCGCCTGGGCGGTGGATGCCCTCTCCATACCCTGGGACGGCCTCCTGGCTTACACATACCCCCCATCAGTTCTGGTGCCCAAGGTCCTCCAATAGCTCAAGGGCTGCAATACAGTACTGTTCCTGGTGGCCCCGTTCAATTGGAACAGGAGCTGGACCACTGATCTCCTGAGCTTCGCCACGGACCCTCCCTGAGACTCCCCACGCCATACACGATGCTGAAGCAGCCCCAGCAAGATCTCTTTCACCCTTGCCCAGAAGACTCCTAGACTTGAGGTTGTGTGGAATGCCCTCGCCACTAGTGGCTTCTCGAGTGAGGCGGTGGAGGCTATCACTGCAGCACGCAGACCTTCGACCTGGACAGTCTACGAGGGGAAGTGGAGGGTCTTCCAGTCCTGGTGCGGCGTCAAGTGTCTCTCCCCCACAGATCTGACGATGCCCCAGCTCGCAGAGTTCTTCATGTGGCTCTTCGCGGAACAGAACTTGGCACCTATCACCATTTGGGGCTACCTGTCTATGGTGGCTGACACTTACCGGCACTTGGGCCGGACAGACCCGGGGGCTTGCAAGGACCTCGCCGAGTCTATGGTGGCTGACACTTACCGGCACTTGGGCCAGACAGACCCGGGGGCTTGCAAGGACCTCGCCAACCTGATGGCGCATTTTGAGCTCCAGCGCACCGTGACCCGCTCCACGGCAACAGCTACCAACGGATACCAAGATGGGACCTACCGTGGGTGTTAACTTGGCTGAACTCAGACCGTTTTGAACCTCTGCCCTTGGCGCGGTTTGCTGATTTGACAAGGAAGACTCGCTTCCTACTGGCCCTCGCCACAGCATCCAGAATGAGCGAGCTGCATGCACTCTCAGTGCACCCCTCCTGTCTGCAGCTCAGGGACGATGGCTCAGTTCACCAGCCTGACGTTTTTGGCAAAAAATAGACCCCCCCTCCCCCCTTCAGCTGCGCCTCAGCCGATCACTCTTCCGCCACTCAGAGGTCGTGACCAGTCCCGGAAATCCCGACAGCAGAACTCGCCTCTTCCTGCCCTTGGCACCTGGCAGGGAAGACATCTCCACCCAGACTATCTCCTCCTGGCTCTGCAGAGTCATACGTTCCGTATACCCCGAGGGGAGCTAAGAGGCTGCGGATCAGGGCGCATGAGGTCAGAGCCGTAGCAGCAAGCATCGCCTTCGATTGTGGCGGACAGAATCTACCTTCGCACGGTTCTACTTCCGAGACCTCTCTGGCCAACGTGCAAACCTGGCACTAGTGGGGGACATTGCTGCGGCGCAACACTCTCTCCCGGCACCGAAGGCGCCATAGGTAACGCTGAGCTGAAATCGTCGGGAGTTTGCACCTAAGGGGCCTTGGCTAAGCATTAACGCTGGGGTAGGAACTAGTGGGTGGTACCCTCCTCCTCTTCGCTATTCTTTTTTTTTTTTTTTTTTTTTTCGCTGCTTCCAAGTTTTTCCCTTGTCCACCTCAGAGGTCTTCTTCTCATGCCGCTCACCCCCATCCACCCCAGTGTGCTCACCCAGACCCGCCAGTTGTTCCAGCCAGACTCCCGGCCCTGCTGCTATATATATGTCAGGTAGTAGGGGACTCCCTCTGGAGGAAACTCCGCACTACTGCCGAGTCACTTCGGTGGTCTTCCCACTTACGACATTTTTTTTTGCTAGTCAAGGAGTCGACGAGTGAGAGCTCCCCCCAGAGGTGCTGTGGTGAGTCAGCCACTACGTCCTTCCACGCACAGCAGCAGGGTCTGGCCGAATACAACCACGCACCTAGGGCTCCTGGAGGACTGGGCTGAGGTCACCATGAGACGGAGACTTGAGGGGTCAGGGACCTGGAATAGCGTTTTTTTCTTTTTGCATGATGATGAAGATGATAAGAGGATGCCATGGTGGTCCATGTGGTTTAGGGACTGCGTGAAAGAGCCGCATTCCACGCTTCCTGTCATAAATATCCTGGTATTAACCAGGCCCGGGACTTGCGGACACCTGCGGTGCCAGCCGTGTAATCATCCACACCTCGCGATGCGTCATAACCTGGGTAACACCCCCAACGTCACACCCGTGAAGTGGGTGAGTCTCGGCTGCGTGGCATCAGCCTTCCCATTGGGTCCATAGCACACCCGCTCTGGGTAGGAGCCGACCCAGGTAGGAAAAGTCCTGCTTGACTCGGCTGGGATTCAAACCCGGATCTCCCGGCTGCCAGTCCGACGCACTAACCACTGCGCTACGGAGGCCGGTCTCTTCGCTATTCTTCCTAATAGTAATGCCAACGGTAATGTTTTTGAAGAAACAAATGTATTTTTCTCTAAAATTTATTTTTTTGAAAAACACTTACTGATGGCATTACTTAAAGCGCCCTTCCACCTGCCCCACTTGCCGCCAGTCGCTAAGAGTAAGACTGATGGGAAGGCGCCACTCGCGTGATGAGGAGGGGAGGCTACTCAGGGGACAGGGAGACTACTCAGGGACGGGGTAACTACTTGCAAGAGTTACTTCCCTGGTTGTGTAGCAACACACAAGAAGTTTTTAGGCTGAAATCGGTAAGCTAAGTGTACCTTCCTAATAGTAATGCCATCGGTAAGTATTAAAAAAAAAACATTTTAGAGAAAACATTTTTAGATACATAGGCTGGCACTAAAGTCCAAATTTTGACTATTGTACAAGATTAAGATGATGTTCTAGTCGGTACACCACAGCTATCACATAAAGTTGTCCAAAAATACATCATTGTTTCCTCAGAACTTGATGGCACAATTACTTACTTACTTACTTACGCCTGTCACCCCTACCCAGGTATAGGCCGTCGACGAGAGACCTCCAGCAACTCCTGTCCTGTGCTTCTCCTTCGATTCTACTCCAGGTGGTTCCCAGTCTCTTGATGTCTGCTTGGAGGTCTCGACGCCAGGAGTTTCTCGGCCTACCTCTTTTCCTCTTTCCCTGGGGGTTCCATGACAATGCCTGCCTAGTGATACTGGAAGCTGGCTTTCTCAGACTGTGACCGATCCATCCCCATCTTCTTCGCCCAATTTCATTCTCTGCTGTTATCTGCTCTGTTCTCTCCCAGAGTCTGACGTTGCTGATCTTCTCTGGCCAGTGGATTTTCAAAATTCTTCTAAGGCAACTGTTCATGAAGGTCTGTACTCTGTTGACTGTGGTTTTTGTCAATCTCCAAGTCTCTGCTCCATATAGGAGAACTGCTTTTACATTGGAGTTGAAAATCCGGACTTTGGTGTGTTGTGACAGCTCTCTGGAACTCCACACTTTTTTCAACTGGAGAAAGGCTGCTCTGGCTTTACCGATTCGTGCTCTGACATCTGCATCAGTGCCGCCTTTTTTGTCTATGATGCTCCCGAGATAGGTGAAGGACTCCACCTCCTCCAACGGGGTGCCAGCAAGCAAGACTGGTTCTTCCCTGGTTGCGTTCAGCCTCATTGTCTTTGTTTTCTGTTTGTGAATGGTGAGGCCCACTTGGGACGAGATGTCAGCAAGCCTCGTGGTCTTGTCCTGCATTTGTTGATGAGTGTGGGTTGATGGCACAATACTGCCTGGAAAATAATAATAATAGGAGTCGCTTCAAAGCACAGTTGGTGGATTCTGCCGGAGCAGCTGGCCAGAAGATGGTGCATGGCCGCCATCTTATCATGGTCGATCTGTCTACACAACTGTGACATGGACCTCAAAAGATAATCTTTAAAAAAAATAGTTAATTTCATCCTCAGAAAGTAATGAGTTTAAAAAAAAAAAAAAAAAAAAAAAATAATGCAGGTCTGACTGGATGTGCATTGGACCCTGATTTTGGCCATCTCTGGCTTTTATCTGCTATTTGCCACCACATTTGCACTGCATGGATGATGCAGTGTAGTTTACCTTTATTTATAAATCAATTTGTGTTGCAGCTGCAAGAGCGACTGGAACATGAGAAGGCAGAGGCGGTGAAGATGGAGACAGAGAGACTGGAGGCAGAGAGAGAACAGCTGAGGGAGCAGCTGGAGATGGAGATCAGGGATGGCTTGATGCAGCAGGCACAGGATCAGGTAACAGCATCTCACTTACTATGTTCTCCTAGTCAGAAAAAAACACCATATGCATCTCAGTTACCAGTATGAAAAGGCATATGGTGTTTGTTTTCATGACCATGTAGGTTGGTGAAACGCTGAGAAGGGAGAGAATTGTGCATTATGGACCAGTGATAGATCTAGTTGGCCTAAGCACTTTTTGTGTAGGTACTTAGCCCAGCTAGCTCTATGATCCTTGGTTTATGATGCAACCTTGAACTGTCATGGTCGAGGCATATTTTGTTTTAGTGTGTCATGACTGAAAGGAACTAAAAGCAATGTGATTGGTTGTTTGAGCACCAAGGATTGTAGCATATGGAGCAGTATCTCCAGATGAAGAAACTAGTAGTTCTTGTGCGTGCATGCGTGAATGTGCATTCCTTGGCTAAACAATCCCAGGATCACCAGCAGGGTGAGGCTTGTGTGATTTAGGAGTTTTATTATTGGCTGCCCATGCCGTTTTGGGGAGTACTCCCCAGATAGACCCACTCAGGGATTACACCAGATACACTTCTGTTCAAAAGAGATACAAACTCCAGATAGACCCACTTGGGGAGTACATTACAAGCACGCTTTTATTCAAATGAGATGCAGTGATACACCAACAGTTGCTGTGGCCTCAGTGGTGCTCAGGCTGAAGTCACCGGATGATGGACGTTTGTCTGTGTGTTTATTATGACAGGAGGCTGCACTGAAGGCTCAGCATGAAGTACATCAGAAGGAGGCAGTGGAGAAGGCTGTGAAGGCAGTGGAAAAGGAATGGGTGGAGAAAATCAAACAACAGACCAAGGACTTGGAGCAACACTTTGCTGCAGGTATGTCATGTCATGTCATGTATGTGGCCATTGTACGTGCATTGAATGCTAGTCACTCAGTTTCCAGCAACAGTATTTTACAAGTAAGATTAGTATGAACAAGCATATAGCATAAGTGTGAAATACTACTAGGCTATTTTTCCCGACTATACTTACTTCACATGAGAAATACTTCTAGCACCTGTTCGTACCTACTACTTACCTGTGAAGCATGAGATCATGAGAAACACGAGAACCTGGAGTGTCAGCATGAAGAAGCACTGAGCAAAAGAGGCACTACTCCTGAGATATGAGAATCTTGTGCTGTGTAAGTTTAACCCCTTGGCTGTTGGTAGCGCTATTCATCTAGGCGATTCCCATGGGAATTGCCTCAACAGAAAGTGCTATCGATGGACAAAGGGTTAGTGATTTGCAGCACAGTGCTATCAATAACGTATGCCTCTTGTGTGTTCAGTGTACTGTGAACAGTGCTTGGTTTAACCCATTTCATCCCAAGGTCGAAATTCCCAAATTTTGAAGTTGTCATTTGAAGACTGCATTACAATCCAGGAGACAGCATGACCATTGTAGTTCAAGGGTGGTGCCAGAAGAGCTTGGTGCCTATGGGCACCAAGCTCTTCTGGCACCACCCTTGAACTACAATGGTCAAGCTGTATCTTGCTGTGGTGTGTCGGGGCTGAATGTGTTAACAGCTTGGTGTGTTGCACTGCAGAGCGCACAGCCTGGGAGCGTGAGCAAGAGAAGAGCGTGCAGGGTCGCCTAGAGAAGGAGCGTCGCCACTGGCAGGTACAGACAGACCGGGAAGCTCTCGACCAGGTGGACATGGCTGTGGAGGCTGCCAAGCGCCAGTGGGCCGACGAGACGCGACAGGAGCTGCTGGCTGTAAGAGCGGAGCTAGAGAAGTGTGAGGCTGCCCACAAGGCGGAGCTTCAACAACTGGAGGAGAAGTGGTGGGGGGAGGAGTTGGAAAAGCAGGCAGCGCTGGAACAGGAGCTGAAGACGCGATTCCAGGACACCCTGCAGCAGGAGGTGGATAGGAGACTGGCACAGCAAAAGTCCTCTCTGCTGGCAGAGGCTGATGCTACCTTGCAGCAAAGTATGTTGTCTTTGTGTGTATGTGCTCGTGTGTGTGCGTGTGTGTGTGTGCTGGAGTAGCAGCAGCAGTCTGTATTGAACTCACTCACACCTGATGTGGATTTGCACAACTTGGGGAAATATCCCAAAAGACTGTGTACTTGTTTTCTCAAAATCCATACCGATGGCATCACTATTTGGAAGGTACACTTAGCTTACCGATTTCAGCCTAAGAATCTGTTGTGTATACCTACACAACCAGGGAAGCAACTGTAGCGACCAAGAACCTGGAGGAGTCTCCATTCCACTCATACGGGCCCGTGAGCAGTGTAGTCACGCCAGTCTTACGCTTAGCTTCCTAGTGAAAGGACTACCGGTTCAGCCTTCGTTGACGACTTCAGGCTTGGTGTCTTTGTTTCTTCTTCAGCTTCCTCTGCCTCCTTCCCCACTTGGATATGGCGAGGTAAGGCCTCGAGTAATGCCTCTGGCAGCTGGCATGGCAGTCACAGCAGATGGACTTTATCCTCGGACTTTGGGTTTCGTTGCTCGTTTTATGCCGGGAACGGTCGGGTTCTTGCTTGGCCCTTCGTTCGTGGCCACGCACGTTTTTTTTCATGCTTCCGTTCATCTGTTGCAGTGCTCAAGTGCGCACCTGCTGGAAATGGATGGGATTCCAGTGGCCCACTGTCACCTATGCTCTATGCCTCCCCTGTTTGGGTTGCTCGTTCACCTGTCCGTGCAGTACCTGCTCCTCATGGAGAGAGCAACGCTGGTCCCAGCTATGGGGGTTTTATACGCAGGAACGCCCGGCAGCTCCCCAGGACCTAGTGAGCAACCCTGCGCACGCGCCATCGGGGTTCGACCCTCCTTGGCCCAAGCGCATCCCGGCCCCACGGAACCTCGCAGACGGGCGGCTTTGGATTCTGTGGGACTCTCAACGTGCCAGGCCCGGCCATCTTCTTTCAGCCTGTCCCCACTCGCTCAGCAGGAGAGCATGGTCGGCAGCGCCGCATGGCGCCCCCCCCCCCTTCCCCCCCAGGTGGCAGTAGCCACAAGAAAGCAGTGCCCCCCACTACCGCAAGTCAGAGCCTTGGCCGGGCGGCAAGAGACGTGAATGGATGTGTGGATCTCCCTCAGGCCTTGCACGGGTCTCGTTCCTGGCATATTTCGCCTCGGCCCAAGATGGCCTCTCGACGCACCGGGGCCTTTCCCTCCCCGGCTAGCCATTCCTCCCGACCCTCCACGACGGCCTGCAGCCCTTGAGGTTCGCAGAACATGTCCTCTAGGCAGGGCTCGGCATCTCCGGGGGCCGTCTTCCTCGTGCCTGAGACCGGCACGCAGACTCGGCTCGACGATACTCCTCTTCTTGCCACAGCCACATTGACTCTTCCCGGCGAAGGGCGTCTCTTCACCGTGGACAGGACATGCATGCGGAGCGGCATTGCTCGCGCCCCCAGTGGGTGAGCTTCCAGGTGAGCCACTTTATTTCAGTCTCTAGCGAGCTATTCCAGTGCCGGCAGGCACACGTGTCGAGGCCAGCCTCCCTCGACCGTTGTCTCCTCCACGCTCTACGCGGGACCCCCCCGCACCGGACCCCCGTGCGTGGTCCACGCCCCCGGACCTTGGAGGACCGCTCTCTGCCTCCCCCCACCCCCACCCCCGCTCCAGACAATCCCCCTCCTTGGTTTCACCCTCCTCTGAGGAGGCCCTCCTCCCAAAGGACTCCGCTTCAGCGCTTTTTTAGCGGAATTATCGTTCGTCCTCGCGTCCCCCTCGTGACTCTTCTCCTTTGGGATCGACGTCCCGGGATGATGTCCATGGACCATGTGCTCGTTCCTCCTCTTTCAGCCTGACTCACCCATCCGCAAGCTACACCCCACCCTCAGTCTCCACCCAGAAGACTCCGCTTCGGCTCTTTTTTCCGCGGAATTATCGTTCGTCCTCGCATCCCCCTCATGACTCTCTCGCCTTTGTGATCGACGTTCCGGGATGATGTCCATGGACCGTGTGCTTGTTCCTCCTCTTGTAGCCTGACTCACCCATCCGCGAACTATGCCCCGTGTACGGAGACTGTAAGATCTCTGGTGGAGGCCGCCTATTTAATCTCAGTGCGTTCTTCCGCCTGACGTATGCCCACCGTCTCCGCCATGCAAGTGGAAGGCCTCAGCGTTGGTTGATGCACCACATATGGCTAAAAAATCTAAGTCCCCCCAGCTTTCGGGACATAACGGAGGCATTTAATGCGCACCTTCAGAACAAGTTGCCCGATGGACAGTTCTTTGGCGACAGGAAATGGCCGGACGACGTGGACATAAAGTTTCGGCAGCAGTGGTAGGTGGGTCATTCTCAGTCCTTCGTCTGCCCCCTCCCCTCCATTGATGTCGGTGCAGAGGTGCAAGCAGGAGGATTCCGCGGGGTCTCGACCAATGGCTACCTTGATCCGGAACGCCTTGGCCTGCACCGGCTTCCTGGAATTGACAACTCAGGCGATAGTGCGGTTCGCGGAGGAACATTCGGAGCGCTCCAGTACTTCGCGCCTACCTGACATCCACTCCCCAGTGGTGACAGCTAACCGAGCGGCGTACCATGGCTCTACCAACGCCTTAGCCGCAGCTGCGAAATGCGACCTCATCCGGCGGGACACCATTCTGAGGAGATGCCTGTCCTTACTCCCGGTGGTCAAGTCTCAGCTCCGTCAGGCTCCCTCCCCTGGGAGGCGCCCTACTGTTTGGACCGACCTGGCAGGAGGTCAAGGAGTCGGCCAAGGACCTCTGGTCCCGCGCCCTAGATCTCTCCCCTCCCTCTTTCAGGCTCTACGCAAGGCCGTGGGTCGCACCCTGCGGAACTCTAGACCACCAGAGCCCCCTTCCGGACCAGTCGTCGGTCCCTCCCTGCTCATTCGCTCCCCTTCCCCGCCCCTGCTGCCTCCTCCTGGCCCAGGGCCCAGAGGTCCGGGCGTGGCAGTGTCCAATGATGCTCCCCCAGTTCTGCCCCCGCCAATATCTGCAGGGTATACAGTTGGCGGGAGGCTGGTGCTACACAGTGCCACATGGCGGTCGCTGCTGCCGGACAACCCTTGGGTTCTCTCCACCATTTTTTAGGGCCTACAGATTACCTTTCGGAAACCACCCACACTGTGGCGCTCCCCTCTTTGGATGCGGGAACCTGTCTACCAGCTCAAGGCAGACGCTCTTCAAGGCGAGGTGGCCTCATTACTCCAGAAGGCCGCCACGGAGGTAGTCGCATGTCACGACTTGCGGGCCTTTTACAGCAGACTCTTTGTGGTTCAAAAACCGGACGGCAAGTGGCGGCCTATCATAGACCTCTCGGCACTAAACAAGTTCATTTCGGCTCCCCCGTTCCGCATGGAGACAGCGCGAGCCTTGAGAGGTTCGGCTCGGCCTCTGGACTTTACCATCAGCCTCGACCTGTCCGATGCCTACCTACATGTTGCCGTGCACCCCAACCTCAGCCCCTGGGTCTTTATAAGGATCATGGGTGCGGTGGTGGCCAGAGCCCGGCAGTCGTCTTCAAGTCCAACTCCAACTACCTGGACGACCTGTGCCTCAGGAACCAGAGTGCACCCTCTCTGGAGAGAGACAGGGACGCGCTGCTGTCCCTTCTCCGACAGCTCAGTTTCCGGGTCAACCTCGGCAAGTCGGATCTCATCCCGTCATGCCGGTTCGTTCACCTTGGCATGGAGTTCCTGACCGACCTCAACAGGGTGAGACTTCTGGAGGCCTGCATCCAGAAGTTGGCATGACTGGCCCACCAGGTATCCCTTGCGGAAGTGGTCCCGGCCAGAGTCTGGCTTCAGCTGCTGGGTCTCATGAGCGCAGCAGCAGACCTCTTACCCCTCAGCAGGCTCTACTCATGCCCGCTCCAGCTGCATCTTCTGCTTCATTGGCGCCCTTCCTCGGGCGACCTAGCGGTGATGGTCCTAGTTCTGCCGTTGGTCAGGCCTCATCTACAGAGATGGACAGACCCGTCTTGGCTGGCGACGGGAGTGCCCCTCTCCACCCCGCCGCCCCAGCTTTTGCTCTGCACAGATGCAAGCCTCGCTGGTTGGGGAGCACACTTACTGCTGGACTTAAGAACGGCCTCGGGCCGGTGGCCTCTGGACCTGGTCTGCAAGCACATCAACTGGCTGGAGTTGAAGGCCGTCGTCTCAGTTGCCGGGAGCTCCTGATCCTCTCCAACAACGCGACCGTTGTGGCCTACATTCAGAAGCAAGGAGGTACGCGCTCTCCGTCCCTCTGCATGCTCCTGTATCAGGTTCTCCTAAGGTGCATTGATCGCAGAATCTCACTTTGGGCACGACACGTCCCAGGCCATCTGAATGTTCTGGCGGACTCCCTCTCTCAGCAGGGTCAGCTTCTCCACACTGAGTGGGCCCTCTGGCTGATCTGCATGCGCTGGGAGACACCCATGATCGATCTATTCATGACAAGGTGGAACAGACAGCTTCTGCTCTTCATGTCACCTATTCCGGGCCCTCTCTCTTGGGCCGTGGATGCTCTCTCCATCTCCTGGGACAGCCTTGTGGCCTACACGTACCCTCCCACAGTGCTGGTGCCCAAGTGTCTGCAGAAACTCCGGGGCTGCAACACAGTGCTGCTCCTCATGGCCCTGTTGAGTTGAAACAAAAGCTGGACAACTGACTCTTGAGCCTCACCACAGACCTTCCCGTGCGACTTCCTGCACCTCCTACCATGCTGAAGCAGCCCAGGCCGAACCTCTTCCACCCTTGCCCGGAGAGGCTCCTCTTACATGCCTGGAGGTTGTGCGGCAGGCCCTCACCGCAAGAGGCTTCTCACGTGTGGCAGTGGAGGCGATCGCTGCAGCCCTGCAGCCCGCAAGGTGTACGAGGGGAAGTGGAGAGTCCTGCTGTCCTGGTGCAAGTCCGTGCACCTGTCTCCCATGACTCTGGTGATGCCTCAACTGGCCGAGTTCTTCCTGTGGCTGTTCCGGGAGCAGAACTTGGCGCCTACCATCATCAGAGGCTACCTGGTCATGATTGCAGACACTTACAGACACTTGGGCCGGACAGACCCCGGAACGTGTAAGGACCTGTCCGACCTGATGGCCCATTTTGAGCTCCAGCACCCGGTTCCCCGCTCACTGCTTCCGTGCTGGGACCTTCCTTGGATCCTCACCTGGCTGAACTTCAGCCTTTTCGAGCCGCTCCCCTTGGCCCGCTTCGCAAATGTGACCAGGAAGACCTGCTTCCTTCTTGCCCTCGCCACAGGGGCCAGAGTTAGCAAATTGCACGCGCTTTTCGTGGACCCCGCTTGCCTGCAGTTCAGAGTCAATGGGTCAGTACAGCTCCTGACCAACCTGGCCTTCTTGGCCAAGAACAGACTCTCCTCGGCCTCTGCTCAAGTGATTAACCTCCGCCTACTCAGGGGTCTCGACCCTTCACGGGAGTCCCGGCATCAGGACCCAGTCTGAGCTTGGAGAGTTTCTTGTGCAGATCAAAGCCATTCCGGAGAGGACGGACCCGCCTCTTCCTCCCATTGACCAGGGGCAGACATGACATCTCTGCGCAGACAGTGTCGTCATGGTTGCGCTGGGTCATCCCGTCCGCCTACAAGGATCTTTCTCCGGAGGGGGAAAAAGCTTCACATCAGAGAGAACGAAATCAGAGCGGTCTCCGCGAGCGTCGCATTCAACCGCAACTGCGCAGTGAGGGACATTGTGGAGTCCACCTTCACCCACTTCTGCCTCTGAGACCTCTCCGGCCAATGCAAAAACCTGGCCCTGGTGGGGGACTTTTCTCTAAAATGTATTTTTTTTAAAAATACTTACCGGCATTACTCGGAGGACCCTCCCACCTGCCCTGCTTGCCGCCAGTCCGCTAAGAGTAAGACTGGCGTTACTACACTGCTCATGGGCCCATATGGGAGACTACTTAGGGTTCTTGGTAACAACTCGCTAGAGTTGCTTCCCTGGTTGTGTATACACAACAGATTCTTAGGCTGAAATCGCTAAGCTAAGTGTACCTTCCATATAGTAATGCCATAGGTTAGTATTTTTCGAAAAAATACATTTTAGAGAAAAATACATTTTCTTGTACTTCTCTAGGAGTAAACTACAAGCACACTTCTATTCAAATGAGATGCTTTGCATCTCATTTGATTAAGTGTACTTATGGTGTACTCCTTAATGTTTCTATCTGGGGAGTCTTTCAGATCTCATCTGAATAGAAATGTAAATGTGGTTTACTCCTAGAGTGGGTCTATCTGGGAGTGCACCCGCAAATAGTAGTCTGCTTTTTGAGATAAACTGGCCATGATAGTGTAGGCTCAGATCAACTTGGTGCCCCCCCCCCCCCCCCCCCCCCCAGGCCATTAACATACTTTGCTTTATCCATATTCTGATGGAGTGTGACACAGAAAAATTAGTTTGTGAACAGTTGCATTTGTTACGTTAGTGAACAGTTGACTGTCAACTTGGCTTTTAACAAATAAAGATATAGAAAAAAATTTTAAATATATTCTTTCAGAGGTCTTGGTAGACTTTTTTGATGTAAATAACAAAATTCAGAAGTAAGAACAAACAGTTTAGTCCCCAGACATGTTATGGCCAAAGCTCACTTTACTGAATGAGATTATATGCGGGCACCAAGCAGTAACACAAACTGTTCATTGCATGCCATGTAATTATGTGAAAATCATTTTCTCTGACCTCCATGCATTTTGTGTGAGCAAAGGCTGTCGGGGCAGCTTGGCCGCTGTTGGCCCACACACGGCTGTGCATGGCCCAACTGGGCCAACCTTGGCCTGATGACGCTTTGTGCACTTGGTATCTTGTTTTTCTGCGCAGAGCTGTTGGAGCTTGAGTCATCCAAGAAGGGAGAGTTTGAGCACCGTCTGCAGGAGGAGAGGGCTCGCGTGATGGCAGAAGCCACCGAGAGGCTGGAGATGGAGAAACAAAAGGCTGTGGACGCCGCACACAGTCAGTGGGAACTACACCTGCAGGAGGAACGCACAAAGTTGACTGACTCAGGGACACAGGTCAGCCACAGTCTTGATCGTATCCCCACCACCACCCCCCCTCACTCTGGCTGAAGTGTTCAGTATAGTATACTTTATAGGAAACCGTTCCTTGTGTACACTGTCTAATCTGAAACTGTACCCGAGCTACACTGTCTTGTGTTAAACTGTACATGGTGTATACTGTCCGGTGTCAATTTATATCAAGCTTTTCAAATCTTGCTTTGTTCAAGATTGTGCTCAGTGTGCTGGAACCGGCCGGTTGTGTGGAAAGTTGACATAGATCCACATTTTGCCACACAGGGCTTAAAGACTCATGACAAACTTTGAGACTTTGAAAGTGCTTGAGGGTGTTAATCTTACATGTGTATGGTGCTTGCTGAATTTTGATAATGATTGCAAACAAACAGCTATTCATCAGTGCTTTTCAGCAGGGTTCATGCAGAGTTTTTTTTTTTGGTCTGCAAATGCTTATGATATCTATTGCCTCCTGCAATGCTGAATGGTGTTGGTTGAATGATTATAAGAAGGAAAATCAAGCCATCACAAGAGGAGTAGATACTGATGGGCTAGCTATGTGTGGAGATCTGAAGTATCTTTCACAGGTGTCCAAATATATGTAGATCTACCCTTGCCCTTTGCAAACTTGCGTCAGCACAGAGTGTGCAATACAACTTCTCATGGTCTTGGTGAGATGCACAGATGCGCATGATCTGACTTAGGCGGCAGAAGCTGATGTGAATTGCTCAGGCTGTATGAGCACATGTCCTCTGTGGCGTGTGGGGTTCAATGCAGACAAAGCAGTACACAAAGAGAAATCTTCTCAAGGCAAAGATTATGATGGGCGTGTGCGATCTGTAGACCCTCGTGAGTCTCGTAAAGTTTCAATAGGTGAAGGAAAGTCTATGCCTCTAGCTGACATATGCATGTTGCTTCACACAAGACCTTCATGAGCCTTCTCAAATTGAACATGGTGAGGCACCATATGAATGTCAACAAAGTCAGCAAAGGCTGTGCTCCATGTCATAACTTTTCTTACAGAACAGAGTCATGCAGGGACAGCATTCCAGAATTGTAAATTCCTGTAACACACTGTACTTGAAAAACACACAAATCATGAAATGAATTGTCCTCTTCACCATAATAATAATAATAATAAGCGCATTAAATAGGCGCTTTATCCCAATTGAAAATCGGCTCAAAGCGCCGCCGCGAACTGAACCCAACAAGCACGCTCACGTGAAACACGCGCATTCACTCACACACTGTACATAAACACAGAACATTCACGTGGTGCTAAGGGCAAGCTCAAGCGAGCTACTGTAGTTTTTGGAAATTCAAAGTCGTTTGTATTTGAATGCAGTTTAAGCATTCACCAGATTATACACCACTTCATCAGCTTTGCATCACCGTCTCCTGAGCCACACATGTTTTCAACGTGTTTGCCTGCATCAATAATGTTCTCTCTCTCTCTTATCTTCTTCCTACCCCCGCTGGAACACATCAGTCAAAACATCGTCTGCTTCTTCACTGTCCTGTCACACTGCGGTTAAGCATGAAATGTGCAAGGGGCTCATGTTTTCTGAATACTGGTACAGCTTTTTGTGTGGTCTAAGCAATGAGCAAGCGCTGCTAAGGCTTTACTGCTGGATGATAAATCAGGACTGGCACACTGTCATGCACCTTCAGGCACATGCAACACATAAGAACATAGTTACAGACATTCAGAAGACAAATGTCGCAAGACACAGACACAGGTTTGCTTTAGAGAGGACATTACAACAGTCAAAAAGCATGTCATAGCTATGACATCATTGTACAATTATTTATTAAGGCCATAATTTTGTCACAGCTCTCTTTGCAAAGCAAGTGTTGTGCCGTGCTTGTGTTGGTTGACTTGCTCAGATACTTGTATGATTCCTGTATACCCTCAATGTGTGGTTTGCTGTGTGACTAAACTTCAGAATTCCCCTAACATGGGCTGTTTCAAAATTCTTGATAACAAATATGATGTGACTAAATTCTTACCGACTGTGTGCTGTGACCATGTTCTTGGAAACTGCCTAATGTGTGCTGTGTTGATCTTTGTGGTGCTTGCTGTGCCTAACTCTTGTGACTGTTGACGCCAAGTGTGCTATGGCAGCTGTTGTTGCAGGAGGTGTCAAAGTGGCGCTTGGAGGTGACACGACTCCAGGGGGAGCTGAAAGTGGAACGCGGCGAGTGGGAGGAGAAGTGGGCACGCCTGCTGCGGGACAAGGAGGAGGAGCGGAGAAAGGCGGTGGCTGCCGTGCGCGCTCAGTGTGAGGATGATTATCAGCACTTCATGGATGACAACAAAGCCACGCTGGACTCTGCACTGGCCACAGCACGCCAGGAACATCAGCGGGAATTGGTGGGCACCTTGTTTGCTATGGTCATTTACTGCTACATGGAGAATTCTTTTTGTGTAACAGGTATAGACCGAACACTACGCAGTATGTAGTAGTAGCAGCATCAGGCCCTTTCAAACACTCAAGTTGTCCCTAATGTCTTTTGCATGCCTTACCTACCCTGAGCACCTGTCGGTGAGTTTCTTGTTGCTTTTGTGTGTTTTGGTCAAAATTGGCAGATAGATTGAAAATCCATATTTTCAAAATCAAATGCATTTTACAACATAACAAATTTTTCAAATTTGAAATTCCTGGGATTTTTTTTACTAATGTAAAAAGAGTTCAATTTTGAAAATACAGAGATTTCTGTATGCAAGATTTTCAGTTTGTGGAGAAACCACACACCACTTGGCAAATGCAATAAGCCAGTTTTGTCGCTCCATTGGCACGTAGGTGGCCCCTCACCCCAGCCCGCCTCTATGTGGCAAACTTTGACTTACATCAGGGTCCAGTTGCATAAGCGAGCTTAGTCCTGCACCAGCCACTAAGCAAGGTGCACCGCTATAGTAGGACTAAGCTCACTCATGCAACTGGCCCCAGGTCTTTAGTTGTTAGATAAAAGGCTTGATTTCTTCACCCTGAGCTGGTCTCTGCTGGCTCTGATACATGTTTGCCAGATAGATCTTTTCTGTGGCATGCTCATTTTTTGTTGGGATTTTCTTTGTATTTTAAACGCTGGCAGTCATGATAGGCATAATCCTGAGGCTTGCCTGTAGTATGCCTATGTTCCCAAGCTGTACCTGCACTGACTGATTTAACCCATAAAGCCCTCACACACTATTATGTGGATCGACCATGACATTTCAAGGATGGTGACAGAATAGCTTGGTGCCTGTAGGCACCAAGCTATTGTGACACAACCCTTGAAATATCAAGGTTGATCTTTCTCCGGAGCTGTGGTGTTGACCTCAAAGATTTGATAAGTTTGTTATCGGGTCTTATGGAGTTAACCCCTTCACTGCTAGTAAATGTACACTGTGTTTTTTACATCATTGTAAATGCAACAGCCAAGATCCTTAGCTAAAAAAAAAAAATAATAATTACGGTATTTATAATGCGCTTATCTTATAATAATTATAACTCTAAGCGCACACTCACAACTCGCGCACGCATGCGCACGCTTTAGACAATGACTCACGTACCACAAACAGTGAAATACATTACGACGGTCGGCTTGGGGTGGGGAGTGCGGTGATATAGTGCTAAAACTGTTGAAAGAGGTGAGTTTTGAGGGCGGACTGGAAGGAGGAGAGAGAGTGTTTCTGACGGAGAGAGAGTGGGAGAGTGTTCCAGATGGATGGACCGTAGACGGAGAAGGAGCGGGGACCGAAAGTGTTAAGTTTGGTGCGAGGGATGTGGAGGCGGAGAGGGTCGGAGGCAGAGCGGAGGGAGCGGGAAGGTGTGTAGGGGTGAAGTAAGTTGGAGAGATAGGCAGGAGCGCAGTTGTTCAGGGATTTGTAGCAGAGAGACAGAACTTTGTATTGGATGCGTTGGGGGATGGGGAGCCAGTGAAGGATTTTGAGCAGGGGTGTGATGTGGTCGGATTTTTTCTTTCTGAGGACGAGACGGGCAGCATTGTTCTGGACGCGTTGGAGAGTGAAGATGGTGGAGTGAGGGAGACCGGAAAGGAGAGAGTTGCAATAGTCGATGCGAGATAAGATGAGAGAGACAGCAAGTTTGGTGGCAGCTTCGGTAGTGAGGTATTTTCTGATCTGACTGATGCGGCGAAGGTGGAAATAGCATGCCTGGGTCGTGGCGAAGACGAAGTTGGTCATGGACAGAGAGGAATCGAGGATGACGCCGAGGTTCTTGGCCGAGTCAGAGAGGGAGATGGGGGTGCTATCGAGTTGAAGGTGGAGAGAGGGAGGGAGCTGGGAGAGTTTTTGGCGAGTGCCTACCAGCATGGCTTCCGTTTTGTCGTCGTTCAGTTTCAGCTTGTTTGCTGTCATCCAGTTTTTCACGTCTTTGTAGCAGTCAGCCGTGCGAGTCAGTAGTGACTGAGTGTTGTCGAGTTTGTCTTTGTCTTGCAGTTGTGAGTCGTCAGCGTAGAGGTGGTGGTGTATGCGGTGAGACTGGATGATGTTGGACAGAGGAGAGGTGTAGAGTGTGAAAAGGACCGGGCCCAGGACGGATCCCTGTGGAACTCCGCAGGAGAGCGTTACCGGGTTGGAAGAGACGCCGTTGATGGTGACGGACTGCTGTCTGTCAGAGAGGTAGGAGAGAAACCAGGAGTGAGCAGAGTCAGTGATGCCGAAGGAGTGGTGGAGTCGGTGGAGGAGGATAGAGTGGTCTATAGTGTCAAAGGCGGCAGAGAGATCGAGTAGTGTAAGAAGGGAGATGTTGCCAGAGTCAGTGGAGAGAAGCAGCTCGTTTAAGATATGTAGAAGGGCTGTTTCAGTGCTGTGATGTTTGCGATAGGCAGACTGGAATGGATTGAGGAGGTTGTTGTCGGTGAGATGGAGGTTGAGCTGGTTGAGAACAACCTTCTCAAGAAGCTTGGACAGGAAAGAGAGATTGGAGACTGGGCGATGGTTCTTGAGTTCGTTTGGGTCGAGGTTGTGTTTTTTGAGGAGAGGACGGACGATGGCGGACTTGAAGATATCGGGGACGGAGCCGTTTTCTAGCTGTACAAGGAACACTGATACAGAGTGGTTTCAGCAAGAGACATAGATCCTCATGAGCCCACGCAGCTGCCTCTTGCAGTTGGGTGGTGTATAGTTTTCCTTGGCAGTAAAAGGGTTAACCCACTTGTGCCTGCTGTAAACCATGCCAGTAGCTGTATGTACAAAGGTCATGAGAGAAAAGGGGTCATTATTTTACAAGTGTGTTCTTGACAGAGGAATTGTATCACCTGATAGTACCAGGGTAACTTGTGAACATTGGGGAGTGTGATAATGATAAAACCGGAATGTGTACAACCTGGTAGCCCAGTAACTGTATTTGCACATTGCACAGCCTTGTGTTATTCTGCGTGTTTTCAGGAGGAGCTCACAGCCCGTCACAAGGAAGAGATGGCCGCACTGCGAACCGTGGAACAGGAACTGAGACAGACTCTGGCGGATAGCGGGTACAATGACCGATCACCTGGTGACCTTGACCCTGTGACTGCCCACAACCCTCAGCTGGCCCGCAAGGTGGAGAAACTGAAGAAGGAGGTGGCGCGGCGTGACGAGCTGCTACGACAGGCAGATGCACACATGGAACAGGAGATTCAACGTCTGCGTGAGAGCCTGGTGGATGGGTACGCGAGACAGCGAGAGAAAGACAGCCTTCGTGTGCAGGCGCAATACTCACAGGCCATGCACATCAGCCAGAAGGAACGCACGCGGCTGGAGAGGCAGCTGGAGACCGTCATGGAGGAGCTGAGGCAGGAGAAAGAGCGACATCAGCAAGAGGTGGAGGCCCTACAGGCACAGCTGGGTGAGCGCACCGACAACTCAGACATTGAGCGCCAGCTAGAAGACCTGGCCACCCAGCTGGAGGAAATGAAGGGCGAGAAGGAGGAACTGGAGAGCCAGTTACACAACACACACACGCTTCTCGACCGCCTCTCACAGGTACTTCATGCAATAATGTCCCACTAAGCAAACAATCCTTGGGCAGACGTTGGCCGCAGTTGGGTGGCGCATGACTGTGCGTGGTCCAACTGCAGCCAACATTGGCATGAGTATCTTTTATTTACTAGGGGGGCCCTTCCTGTCAACATTAGAGTGAGCAGTGGTCGAGTGGATTGTGACTCAGCTAGTAAGTTTGCTGCTGAGACTTTCACCAATATCCCTGGGACATAAGATGTGGTTTTGATCCTCGCTTGTGCCAGCCTGTGGTAGAATTGCTTGCATTATGGCTACTCATATTGGGGAGGGGGGGGGGGAGGGGAGGTGGGGCGCTCTCGCCGGGTGACCGAATGCGCAAGGGGGTTAACCCATTTAGCCCAAAGCACACTACAGCATGCGATGGATCGTCCATAATTCAAGGGTAGTGCCAGATTAGCTTGGCATCATCAGGTCAATTCATCTCCTACAACTTGTACATAGTTGTTATGTGAAATGTAAACTTGAACTGTGGCAGTGGGGTTAAATGGGTTACATGTTGTCATACTGTCTTCACTGTTTCCTGGTTTCCTGGACTAAAACCTTTTTCACCATTCCATGGACTAAGGAGCGCGACTCGCTGACAGAACAGTTGGACAAGAAGGACGCGCAGCTGCAGGAGGAACGTGTGCGACTGTCTGGGCGTCTTGCGGAGTGCCAGGCAGCCATCAAGGCACTGGATGGGGAGCGGGCGGAGCTGGCAGAGAGGCTGAGCAGCGTGGTGGGGCAGCACGTGGAGGAACTGTCAACAGTGCAGCACAAGCTGGAGCAAACAAAGGGCCGACTGCGGCAGATGGAGGCGGCACTGGCAGCCGTCAACAAGCAGCACCGCGAGGATGTGCAGAAAGTGACGGACACCATGACCACTGCACATCAACACGAGATCCACCACCTCCAGTCTCAACTCGCACAGGTAACTCTTGTTTATACAGCTCGCCTTTATCGATGTGGGGGGGGGGGGATGGGGGGTGGGGGTGGAGGAGGTGATACTACCTGATCTCGGTTCACCTGCGGTGATAAAGGCATGTGTCTGGCACAGCTGCTGGCCACTTTGTGCTTCAGCCACATGGTGGTAAGCAGAGGCAGAGATGGATGCTGTTGTAAACAACACAGCAGTTGTTCATGTCATTTTGAGTTTCACTTGACTGCAGGCCACAAATCCAAGAGAGTTGTCACATGCTGGAACAATGAAAGAAGAAAATTGCAAAGGATTTGTGTATTGTGTCACACACATCTGTGTACTCATGATCTGAGCTAAAAGTCCAATTAAAATCTTATTTTGTGGATGCATTTGCAGTCAAATTCATAGCATCTCGGATTTGACGCAGTAATTTCTGTCCAATGGAAGCTTATGTGGTGGGATAAATGTGAACTGATTGTTCCATCTGTATTTGTTACCACCCTGACAGACGTGGTGTGAGTGGTGTAAACAGTCTTTCTTACTACTTTTCACTAGCCCATTTAGCCCCAACTCACAACAGCACATGGATCAACCGTGATAATTCAAGGGTAGTGCCCGATAGGCATGGTGCCATCAGGTGGCAAGCTAATCTGGCGCTTCCCTTGAATTATGGTCGATCCATCACATTCAACTGGTACATAGTCATTAGGTGACACCTCCCAAAATTGTGAAATTTAGCCGTGTTGTTAATCCATTACATCCTGAGGCTCAATTTTTAAAATTTGCTTATTATCCTATGAAGGCTACGTTACAGATTAGGAGATAGATCAACCATTTTAGTTCAAGGGTGGAGCCAGAATAGCTTGCCGCCTCAGGCACCAAGCTATTCTAGCACCACCCTTGAACTATCATGGTCAAATTTATTTCAAGCAATGGATGTATCAGGATGAAAAGGGTTAAATATTTTAATGCATTTTAGACGGGGTGCATTTGGATACTTGGATACGGCTTTATGGTGCTCATCTGGATACAGCATGTCTCAAATGAGTAAAACCAACTAGAATAGACTACAACAATTGCATCATCAGCATCAACAGTCTTCAACATGATGTTTGATTGTGAGTGGCCGTGCAAGCTGATGGTTTGTGCTGCAGATGCAGAAGAAGCAGGACGTGCAGATGGAGGAGATGGAGCGTACACACCAGGCTGAGAAACAGGACATGATGGAGCAGGTTCGCAGACAGGCACAGCGAGCGCTGGCACACACTCCCACACAGGTAGGTACTGGGCCTGCCAGTCTGTGCCACAGCTCGTGCATTGTGGGGTTCTCCTCTCACAATATGCAGTGAAATTCACTTAACCCCTTCACTGCCAATGGGTGCAAAATGATGTCTTCGAAAGCGGAGCAAACTCAACAACAAATAATCCTGTCGCATCTCATTTGAATAGAAGTGTACTTGCGGTGCACTCCCTGAGTGGATCTATCTGCGGATTACACAGGCAAATGGTGTGGACTAGTATGAAAATATTTCACTTTTGTGCAGAGGCAACAGGCATCTATGACATTCTATGCGTTATTCTTTCTTTGACTCTTTGTTTTTTCAAAATACATTACCGATGGCATTACTATATGGAATACACTCAATTGCCTGTAGATTTCAGCCCAAAGTTATGTCCCCTACACAACTGGGGAGGAGACACCGGGGATCCAAGGATAGGCGCCCGGGTGTCCTCCCCTACCAACCTATCCCGCCATGTGTGTGGAGAACTCGCCTCAGTTTCACTCTTAGCTCGACCGTGGACCTTTTGCCTTGCTACGGTTTTTGACCGGTTTTTCTGTGGTTTACTACTACCTGGCTTTTGCCTTGTTGACTTCTCCTTGGATTCGGTGTACTTCGTTGGTGTGTTCTACACTTCAACGTTTGTTTTCTCAAAACACATTACCGATGGTATTACTTAAAGGAAATGGTTTCTTAGCTAGTCTAATTTTAGCCCAAAATTGTTGTGTACGAGTATGGTCATGATGGCAGGTGAGGGGCGCCATAGCCTAGGCGGAAACCCGGGTAGCCTCCCTTCCGGTTCAACCACGCATGCGCCACACCGCTCATACGCCAGTCAGTTTTCTTTGCTAGTCTCAGATGTTTGTGTACGGGACTCGCTCTGTTCGATAGGACTCTATCTTCGATAGGAAAGTCTAAAAAGAAGGAAGCTGTTTGTACAAGGTGGGAAACCTGGCTTGAGGTTTCCGTCGGTCTACGGACTACTTGTGGATTTCATCCCCGTCGTCACCATCTTGTTTCTACCGGGTGCGGCGACGCCATGTTGAACTGTGCTCACGCCCATGTTCCGCTCGGGCCCTAGTGCGTGTTACATCGTGTGTGCCGAGCTTCTACTTCGCTCTTCAGCCTGCTCTGAGTGCCTGCTGTTGCGGAGACTTCGTTTCAGCGCTTTGCCTGACGCCAGTGGCTTCTCCTGGCTTCAGCTTCACGTGGTCGCCATCCGACGCCGGGCCGTGTCTGCGTTCTAGCCATTCTGGTGGGTCTTCGACCGGGTTGGTGCCTCACTTCTTCGGATGGCAAGGTAATATCTCTGCCTTTGCCTACGTCAGGCGCTCAAGGGTAGGGGTGGAGCGCCGGGGGTAGGCTTACACGGTACACTTCGTTCGTTCACGTGGATTCGGTGCGGGCCCACGGGGGCACGCTCGCTCGCATTTCATTGTACATTATGTTTTGCAGTTGGCAAGTCCGCACATGCACTCGATGTGGGCAATTCCAGTGGCCGAGTGACGAACATGTTGTTTGCCTGTCCTGTTCCGGTTGTGCCTCCACATGTCCGTGCTCGGTCTGCGCCCCATGGCTGGAGGAACAGTGGACCCAGCTGTGGAGTTTCTACGGCCGCAAGAAACCTACACAAGCATGGAAGAACGATCCCACACCGGTACGCGCCACAGTCCAGTCGAGTGGCCCTGACCGAGTGTCTGAGCAGACGAACCAGCGGCTTCGGCCGCGTGCACGTGCTCTAGTACCGGCAGCCACCACAGTCCAGTCGAGTGGTCTCTGTACGGTCAAGGATCCTATAGCGCCTCGGGCTAGGCCTCTAAACAAGACTCCGGTAGCCACCACAGTCCAGTCGAGTGGTCTCTACCCGGTAGCAACGGCTTTGCAGGCACCTGATAAGGAACTGATACAGGCTCCTACACCCGCTCTGGTTGCGGGCCTGACTAATACGGATCTCCAGGTAGCTGACAAACTCTCGCCACAGATTCGTCCTGCTGCTTCCGCTACCTCGTTCTCCACTAGGGACCAGCGCGGAACGCCAGCGCCCCGCCCAGCTCCTTCCGTCCGGGCGTCAAGTTCCGACAAGTCTTCTCGCCGGACGCGCTCCCGCTCTCGGGTACGAAGCAGTCGCCTCCGCTCTGCTGCGGTGCGAGTTACTCCCCGTCTTCAGTCCGAGCGGACCTCAGCTGTTAGACATCGTTCACGCTCTAGCGACAGGTCAACTCGCCTGGGGGTCGAATCCTACCAGTCGGAGTCCAGCCGACATCCGCGGACACAGTACAGGCACGACTCTGCTTTGCATTCAGCTTCGCGCCACTTCAGACGTTCCCGGTCCCCGCGTTGCCGCCCCCGCTCCCGTTCACGCTCCTCTCGGCGTAGTGCCGCTTGTCGCCCTCGACACCTTCGTAGGTCAGGACTTCGGGCTTTCCGCTCAGCGTCGAATGATTCACGGGGCCATTCATCTAGCAGACACTGGCGGCGCCACTCACCAGTGAGAAGATCACCTCCACCGGCTACAACCATTACCCGCCCCGGCGACGGGAGTCTTCCTCCTCGTCTGGGAGTGGACCCGATTCCCCACTCAGTCCCGGCAGAAGAGGACACCCTTGGCCTGAACCCCGAGGAATCGATGTCGGCACTGCTACAGGTGGCCAGCCCCGCCCCGTCCAATCCCTCGGGTGGCGACGAGGAATTCCCGCCGGCTGCCATTGGACATAGGTTAGAGACACTGCGGGCCCTTGATGAAGCGGCACGGCTTACACGGCTGTACAGAAAGGCTGATTTCTCACTCTTTAGTTTGGCCCGCAGCCTGCTGCTGTGGTGTGCGGTAGCCTCTCCCCCCAGCGAGCAGGTTATCTAGGTCACTGGCTCGCAGCAAAAATTCCTTCTCTATTCTATGTAACGGACTACTCACGAGTGGTGTGTAATGCCTGTGTTTAATGTTCTCTATCTCCTCTTCACCAGTTTTCTACATAAAACCGTTTAACACACTTGTGCACAAATTCCTGCTGGTTCCTGTGTTGGTGGTATTATTCAGGGGACGCTTTTTTTAAGAGTGCAATCCGAGGATAAAGACAGGTACTGTGTTTGTCTGTGACTGAATAATAAGTTATCCGTGCCTCGCACAGAACTGTGCATGCAGGTCTGAACATTCATTCTCTATGGAATACTGGTGTGTATAGTGTAATCCCGGTGCTATGATGCTCTGCTTATAGCCTTCAGTATTCTCTGTGATACTGTTTAGTAGTATCTAACTGTAACTGTTAATATTAAGGAACCAGTGTGACCAGTGTGATATGCTTCGGACCCATTACAGTTGTATTCGTGTTCATATAAAGGCCCACCCCCACCCGGGTTTGCCCTGGGGGACTTGGGTGGGGTTAGGTACTTTTTAGTTCCCAGGGTCACCCTGGTCAGCCCCACAGTGTGAGTTTTTCTCTCTATTCTGGGGCATGTGTTTCTGTCTACCCGAGGTCCATTCACCTGTATTTGCCTTTTTAAAACTCTCCCTACTGTCTGCACTGCCTGTAGCTCCTGATATTGGATGTGTGTTGCTAAATGGTCTTAGCTTTATTTAGGCCCCATGTGTTGGGTTTTTGTTTTTTCAAAATACATTACCGATGGCATTACTATCCGGAATACACTCTATTGCCTATAGATTTCAGCAAAATTGTGTGTAGCACACAACTGGGGAGGAGACACCGGGGATCCAAGCACTATGACCCCGGGTGGCCTCCCCTTACTACCCTATCCCGGCGAGCACAGGGCGACCTCGTCAGTTTCACTCATAGCTCGACCGGGGACGGTCGAGTTTTTGCCTTTCTCCGTTCTACGGGTTTCAGTGGGTTTTGACTGTGGGCTTGAATTGGAGTCTTCGATTCAGCCCTGGACTCACTACATTCGTGGTTTTTCCTTTGACAATTGGACTCATTGTGACCTGTGCGCCGACCGGTTTTACCGGCTCTGACTTGTGAGTTCACCCTTGGCTTGGCCTTGGGGTTCGACGACGCACGTGACTTGTGCCCGGCTGGTTTGTGCAAGGTGGACTTCTTCGCCGGCGTAGCTGGTTTAGGGCCTTATGGCTTCTTCTGTGTCGAAGACTTGCCGCCGTGCGGGGACTTCCAGTGGCCGGTTGATGCACTCGACTCTTGCTTGCCGTGTTCGGGCTGTGCTTCGGACGGAACGTGTGATGGTGGCGCCGCTTGGACGGAAGACCGGTGTTCGCGCAGGTGGGACTTCTTCAGGCGTGACCGGTCCCCTCGCCCGCTTCGGTCTCCACGGGATCCTCCACGGGTGGACGTACTTCCCTCGGCGCATCGGGCTTTCCGGCCCACAGGTAAGTCCCCTTCTTGTACCGTTACCTCGCAGGTTCTCCCTCCCCTCTCCGAGTCTTCGGAGCAGGGTAGGCGAGTTTCGGAGTCACGCTCCCCACGCTCTGCTTCGTTAGCGCGTGGCTTGAGCCCATTTTGGTTCCCACCCCCCGCTCTGCTTCGGGCGAGCGGTCTGGGAGAGATGAGCGTTCGTCGGCCACCCCCGGCTCTAGGTCTCCGGAGCGGGGACGGGTGACGGAACGCAAGCATAAGAAAGAGAGTAAACGTGATAAGAAATGCTCTCGCTCACGCACCGAGGCTTCGGAACGTGACTCGAGACCGTTAGTAATGCTGCCTCCCCGCTCTGTATTTTCCGAACGGGCAAGGCATGCTTTGCTTTCTTCCCCCCCCCGCCCGCCCCGTCTCGCCTGGGCGGGCCCGGGGTGTGGTTGACTCTCGCCCCCCACGCTCCGAGGAGTCGGAGCGGGGGTCGCGTGCACATAATGGTCCCCTCCCCGCTTCGCTTCGCCTGAGCGGGCTTGGCGTGACCGTAGACTGTCCCCCCCCCGTCTCGTATCGACCGGACGGGCCCGGTGTGACTTGGACCCTCGCCCCCCCCCCCCCCCCTCGCTCCGAGGCTTCGGAGCTGGGGCAGCGGGCTCATAAATCGTCCCCTCCCCGCTCCGCCTTTCCTGAGCGGGCTTGGCGTGACCCTAGACTGTCCCCCCCCCCGCCTCGTATCGACCAGGCGGGCCCGGTGTGACATCGCGCGTCCTCCACGGTCCGACACATCGGACGGGGGGCCGCGTGCCCGGTATTTGTCCCCTCCCCGCTCCGCCTTTCCTGAGCGGGCTAGGGGAGACTATTGGCGGTCCCCCCCCCCCCCCCCTCGCACCGGTTCTCCCGGGCGGGCCAGGGGTGACCAGGCCACTTCCTCGGTATTCCGATCGCGGTTTGTCGCTCACGTCGGCTGCCGCGTGCGGATCCCGACTTCGAGGTGGACCGTCGCTTTGCCACGGTCCCTCCGTCGCCGCGGCGCGCCTCTTTGCGTGCGTCGCGGGCGGCTGCGTCTACCTCGCGCGCGGCGGTGCGGCACTCTCGTAGCCGCTCGCCCCTTTCGTCTTTGCCGCGAGAAGATCAGTTTGGAACGGACGTCCTCAGCCTTCATCCGTCGGACTCGGCCTCGGCGATCTTCTTGCAGGACTCGGCGGCGGGTTCTCCTTCCCGCCTTTTTCCGCTGTCGCGTCGGCCTCCGCCTCGTCAGACGTTGCCGGCCCTTCGCTCGGATCACAGTCGGTCCACGCTATGGGTGAGGCTTCAAGGCTTATCGCCAAGTCCCTACCGCCCGACGTCTGTCCGCCTTCGCCTCCTCCGAAGAGACAGGCTTCGGCCATGGTCGACGCGCAGAGGCAAGTCCAGCGCCGCAAGTCCCTCCCGCAAGCCGGCTTCCGGGACCTCACCGATGCTTCTCCGCCCAGCTGCGTAACGACGCTTTCGGCGACACGGGATACTTTACCGCCGCTCGATCGCCGGTGGGAATCAACTTAAGCTTCCGCCAGGCCTAGTACGCTGGACACTCCCAAGCCTTCGCCTTACCTTTTCCAGCGGTGGATGTGGCGGCCTTACTACAGGCGGGCGGCCGCAGGCTCGTCCAGAACTCGTGGCCTCGGCCTCTCGACAGGATCGCCTCCTTAGCGCGGATCTCGCTGGCGTGCTCGGGTTTGGAACTGGCTACCCAGGCAGCACTGCAGTGCCTACAGGATACGTGGGACCTGGAGGCTCAGTCCCCGCTTCGTGACGGGCGGTCCATCCTGATAGCGGCCAACCGGTCCGCCTACCATTCTTCCGCCACCGCCAGGGCAGCGGCTGCCAAATGCGACCTCTGGAGGAGGGATACCCTTTTGCGCCTCTGCTCGGACCTTCCCTTGTCAGTGAAGACCCAGCTCCGTCACGCCCCCTTAGGGGGTCCTCAGCTGTTCGGCGACACTTGGCACACCTTTAAGGAATCTTCCAAGGACTTGTGGCCCAAGCCTGCATCTAACCCAGCCTCGACCCGCTTTCGCGCCCCCCGCACGGCGGGGGTCGTGCCCAGCGGTCTTTCAGGCCCTCCTTCTCTACAGTCGGATCTTCACGAGGTCGGGCCCGTCCATTCCAGGCTACTCAGGCCGGCCCCGCCCCTCGCCCTTCTTGGCCCCGCGGTGCCCGTAGATCGGGCCGCGGTCGGGCTCTTTGAGTTGTTTAGGTTTTTTTTTTCACAAGCAGTGCAGGCACGTCCTGAGAAAGCCTTGTTGCTGTCGGGACGTTAAGCAATGTACAATCAATCATATAAAGGCCCAGTGTGATGTGCTTCAGAGAAGTTATTTGTGTTAGTGTTAATGTAAAGGAACCAGTGTGGTGTGCTTAAGACCTGTTACTTGTGTTAGTGGTTATGATTTATTGTGTAAACCCAAAAGTAAAGTAAGGCTGGCATCAGCATGTTTGTGTTGATCATCTTGATGGACCTAACGGATTACCAGCTTACCGGCTTCTCAGCAGTGGAGTGCTTTCTGACGCTATTGTTGCTCTAGCAGGAATGGCCCGGAAATCTAGTAAGTGATAACAGTAGAGGCTAGAATGCTGCGTAGATACATCAACTTTTCATCCCACAGAAAAGGGACATGCACAACAGATTGAGCTTCAAAGTTAACGCTTTATTTTGTCAGTGCATGTTCATTGTATTGCAAATATGAAATGTAACTGCTCTTCAAGGTGTGCTGGTAGTAAGCAGCATGGGCATGTTTAGTATGAAAAGAAAGCAAATTTTATCAGCTACAAATTTACACTCATGTTATAATGACATTCTTGAGAAAAAAACGCATTTTGTGATGAATGTTCAGTTACTAACACTGGCCAGCGTTTCCGCTGCAGTGCGCCGGTATGCTGCTGTCGGCACGTAGACATAGTGTAGGGTATTGGAAGAGCACTCCTTTCTAGAACCATGAACGGCTCTGTCACTCTGCCTGAAGAACCGCGCGCTAATGACTAATTGCCCCTACGCCCGGCCGTGCCACAGATGGCTTATCTTGCACTCAGTGGCCCCCGGTCCTCTGCTAACTAAAAGTGTGGTTCTGCACAGCCGTGCTTATCGCGGCTTGCCTCCCTGCAGAAGACTGCCCTCCCTCACCAGTCCTTAAAAGGAAAGCTTCCGCCTTTGTGGACGCAGAACAACAGGCCAAGCGATTCAAGTCCCAGTGTGATGTGCTTCAGAGAAGCCGCCGGGTTTCCGGGAGTTACGTGATGCGTTTTCTGCTCATCTCGCGCAAGGGGCATGTGGTGCAGGATTCTTCTCAGACTCCAAGTGGCCGACAGGTATAGACATCGCCTTCCGGCAGTCATGGTATGCGGGCCATACACAGCACTTTTCCTGCCCTCTACCAACGGCGGACCCCGCGGCAGTGGCGTTCTCTGGGACTTCCTTACGTCAGTCTCTCCTCCCCGGGGTAGAACAGACCGCGACACTCATTAGGAACACCCTGGCAGCAGCGGGATTCCTAGATTTGGTCACGCAAGCCATCGTCCGACGTGTAGAGGACGCCTGGCATCCGTCAATTTCGCCTCTGCTGGGAGACCTGCTCGCCCTAGCAGTTTCGGGGAACCGCGCTGTATATCATGTCGCTGTCAACTCCATGGCAGCCGCCTCTAACTGCGACTTACTGCGTCGAGATGCAATTCTCCGTTCCTGTCCCATTCCGCTGGATGTGAAGACTCAGCTTCGGCAGGCGCCTCTCGGCGGTGACTTACTTTTTGGCCCCGCCTGGCTCGCTGTGAAGGAAGCTAATAAGGACGCCTGGCCAGCCCAACCGCCCAGCTCCAGCTTCCTTTCGACCAACCCGCAAGACCCCGGGTCGCCCCCTGCGGACTGCTAGACCCACCGCCCACCCATTCACCAGAGGTGGTCGCCTACCCCCCAGAGCTCCAGCCTTTCCTCGCGCCCGCCCTTTCCCCAGTACCGAGCCTCCCCCACCCACCCCCGCCCGCACCTGGCCCAGACCAGCCCGGCGCCCCGGGCGGGGCCGGGCGCACTGACTTTCTCCCCCTCCGGCCCCCGCCGACCTCGTCCGGAGCTCCGGTCGGCGGGAGGCTGGCGCTTCACAGCGAAGCCTGGCGCTCGTTGTTTCCGGACGACCCGTGGATTCTCTCTACCATTACTCAGGGACTACTGATCTCCTTCCGGTCCCCACCTCCCTTGCGCCGGAGCCCGGTGTGGACTACAGTACCTTCAGACCAGCTCAGAGCCGAAGCTCTCCGCGGCGAAGTTTCCTCCCTGCTTCAGAAGTCCGCCACGGAGGTGGTGGTCCGGCACGACTCCCCAGCCTTCTACAGTCGGCTCTTTGTGGTGCCCAAGCCGGGCAGCAAGTGGCACCCCGTCATAGACCTCTCGGCGCTGAACAAGTTCATCGTCACTCCGGCCTTCCGCATGGAGACTGCCCAGGCCCTTCGCTCAGCGGTACAGCCGATGGACTTTGCGGTCAGCCTGGACCTCTCAAATGCTTACCTGCACGTGCCCATGCATCCTGCTTCCAGACGTTACCTACGCTTCGCCTTTGAGGGTGTCGTCTTTCAGTTCCGCGCGCTCCCCTTCGGCCTCAACCTTAGCCCCTGGGTCTTCACTCGCCTCATGGACGCAGTGGTAGCCAGAGCCCGTCGAAGTTCCACGAGCCCTACGTCGAACTACCTGGACGACCTGCTTTTGAGGAACCAGGACGAGCGCTCCCTGAGGGAAGACCGAGATGCTCTGCTTCAACTTCTCGAGAACCTGGGCTTCCTGGTCAACCTTGGCAAGTCCGACCTCATTCCCGCACGCCATTTTATTCACCTCGGTATGGAGTTCCTCACCGACCACAATATCGTCAGAATGCCGGAGAAGCGCATCCAGAAGTTGGCGACTCTAGCTCGGCAGGTGTCCCAGTTGACGACGCTTCCAGCCAGACAGTGGCTTCAGCTTTTAGGTCTGATCAGCGCTGCTGCGGACCTGCTACCGCTAGGACGTCTCTACTCCCGCCCTCTGCAACTGCATCTCCTCCTTCACTGGCGACCGTCGTTGGCCGACCTTGAGGCCCCGATTCCAGTCCCTGCCATGCTCCGTCCCCACCTGCTGCGCTGGGCGGATACTTCCTGGCTCTCGACGGGAGTGCCGCTGTCCTCACCGCCGCCCACTCTCTCTCTCTGCGTCGACGCAAGCCTCACCGGTTGGGGAGCTCACCTCCTTCCGTCGTTCGAGACTGCCTCCGGCCTGTGGCCCCTGGAATCGCTGTCCAGACACATCAACTGGTTAGAACTGAAGGCAGTATGGCAAGCCCTCCTGGCCTGGGAGCCCCGCATCCGACATCAGGAACTGTTGGTTCTCTCGGACAACTCCACGGTCGTCTCGTACATCCAGAAGCAAGGCGGGACCCGCTCTCCATCTCTATGCATACTGCTCTACCAGGTGCTCCGCTGGTGCGAGGATCAGGACATCTCTCTTCGCGCACATCACATTCCGGGTCATCTGAATGTGCTGGCCGACTCCCTCTCCCGACGCGGTCAGCTGCTCCTTACAGAGTGGGCGCTGCGACCCGACATCTTTCGACTGATCGCCGCAACCTGGGAGGCTCCCATGATCGACCTCTTCGCCACGAGGTGGAATCGACAGCTTCCCCTCTTCATCTCACCCATTCCAGACCCTCTGGCCTGGGCAGTCGACGCTCTATCCATCTCTTGGGACGGCCTGGTCGCCTAGGCCTACCCGCCCACCGTGCTCGTCCCCAAGGTCCTACTCAAGCTCAGAGGGTGCAACACGATCCTGTTCCTGGTGGCGCCATTTTGCTGGACCAAGTCGTGGACAACCGACCTCCTGAACCTTGCCACGGCCCCCCCGCTACCGCTCCCCACACCGCGGACGATGCTCAAGCAACCACGGCAGCAGCTGTTCCACCCGTGCCCCGAGCGTCTCCTCCTCCACGCCTGGAGGTTGTCCGACAAGCCCTCGCAGCTAGAGGCTTCTCAGGTGCGGCAGTGGACGCGATCGCTACAGCTCGTCGAGCCTTAACCAGACGAGTCTACGAAGGCAAGTGGAGAGTCCTCTGCGCCTGGTGTGACGACAGACACCTTCACCCCATCAGCTTGACAACTCCCCAGTTGGCGGATTTCTTCATCTGGCTGTTCAGCGACCAGCAGTTAGCACCGATCACCATCCGGGGCTACCTGGCCATGATTGCCGACACATACAGACACTTGGGACTGCCCGACCCGGGTTCCTGCAAAGACCTCGCTGACCTGATGGCCCACTTCGGTCTACAACGTCCTGCCCTCCGATCCCTGGTGCCGCGATGGGACCTGTCCTGGGTACTCACTTGGCTCAACTCGCCCCGTTTCGAACCGATCCAGTTGGCGCGGTTGCCGGACGTGACTTGGAAGACCTGCTTCCTTTTGGCCCTCGCGTCAGCCTCCAGAGTCAGCGAGCTGCACGCCCTTTCAGCACGCCCCGCCTGTTTACAGTTTCGGGCTGACGGCTCGGTTCAGCTGCTTCCTGACCCGGCCTTCCTAGCCAAGACCAGATCGCCGTTGACGGCCCCTCAACTGGTCACCATTCAACCATTACGAGACCCAAGCTCCGCCCGGGAGTCCAGACAACAGGACCCGGTGCGAGCCTTACGTGTGTACCTGCGCCGGACCAAGCCGATACGCAGGGAACGCACCCGCCTTTTCCTTCCTCTGTCCCCAGGTAGAAACGACATCTCGGCCCAAACGATATCCTCTTGGCTCCGGTGGGTGATACGATCAGCCTACCAGGAGCTTGCCCCTGATACAGCCAAACGCATGAGCATCAGGGCGCACGAGATCAGAGCCATGGCCACAAGCCTAGCATTCGACCGGAACTGTGCGGTCAAAGACATTGTGGCGGCCGTGGGCTGGCGAGCGGAGACCACCTTCGCACGCTTCTACCTGAGGGACCTCTCCAGCCAGCGCCAGAACCTATCGCTGGTGGGGGACATCGTGGCGGCGCAACACTCCCTCCCGGCGCCCTAGGCGCCGTAAGTATCTTTGCTAAAATTAGAGGGAGGTTGCGGGAGGGTGGCCGACTCGAGTGGCCAGGATGGCAGGGGATGGGGGCGCTATAGCGGCACCCGCCTCCTCCTCGGGATTCTTCCTTTAAGTAATACCATCGGTAATGTGTTTTGAGAAAACAAATGTATTTTTCATTAAAATGTATTTTTTTGAAAAATACTTACCGATGTTATTACTCGAAGGTCCCTCCCACCTGCCCCACTTGCCGCTGGTTCGCTAAGAAAACTGACTGGCGTATGAGCGGTGTGGCGCATGCGTGGTTGAACCGGAAGGGAGGCTACCCGGGTTTCCGCCTAGGCTATGACGCCCCTCACCTGCCATCATGACCATACTCGTACACAACAATTTTGGGCTAAAATTAGACTAGCTAAGAAACTATTTCCTTTAAGTAATACCATCGGTAAGTATTTTTCAAAAAAATACATTTTAATGAAAAATACATTTTTACTGTGTGTGGACTTAGCGCCGACCAGTTCCGACCGGTTTGACTTTCAGTGAACTTCGTCCTTGGCTGCAGCCTTGGGGTTTCAGCTTGTGACTTTACTCACGTGGCTTTTGCCTCGCGGTGTGAGTTCAGCGCTTGAGTGTGTTCCTTCCTGTGAACAGTGTACAACAAACGCTATGGCGGCTTCTGTTGAAGTGTTGCCCCCTTTTGTGAGAATTTCTGTGGCCCTCGGATGCCCTCGTCGCCTGCCGGCCATGCTCTACTGCTCTTCCGACGGGATGTGTGACGGGTGTGCTGACGGGAGTGAGGACCGGCGGTCTCAGGTGTGGGATCCTACAGACGTGTCCTTTCTTCCTGGTCTCAACGTTCTCCCCGGACTTCTCCGCAGGATGGCGTCGCTACGTCGGCTTCTCGGGCCCCACTTCACTACAGCTTCCGGGCCTTCCAGCCCGCAGGTAAGTCCCCTTCTTTTACCTTAGCCGCGCAGAAACTCCCTCCCCTCTCCGAGTCTTCAGAGCAGGGCAGGCGAGTATCAGGGTCGTGCTCCCCACATTAAATGACGGAAGCTCCATTATTTTGTACTAAAGAGGTTACCCGCCCGCTCTGGTTCGTCCGAGCGGACCCGGTTTCCTACGTTTACGTCACCCCCCCTCCACACGGGTCCGGTGTGACCATGGTCACGCACACCCCACGCTCCGAGGCTTCGGAGCGGGGTCACGGGCCACAATATTATCCCCTCCCCGCTCCGCTTTCCTGAGCGGGCTTGGCGTGACAACTTTCTGTCCCCCCCCCCGCCCCCCCCCCCCCCCCCCTAAAATACTCCGTATTTTCCAGGCGGGCCCGGTGTGACTCAGATATTTCTCACAGGTGCGGATTCGTGCGCACCATTTGTCCCCTCCCCGCTTCGCTTTTCCTGAGCGGGCTTGGCATGACACTTTTCTGAACCCCTCTCCCCCCCCCTCCTCCTCTCCCCCCCGCCCCCCCGCCCCGAACTTTCCAGGCGGGCCCGGTGTGACTCAGACTTTTACTCACAGGTGCGGATTCATGCGCACTGTTTGTCCCCTGCCCGCTTCGCTTTTCCTGAGCGGGCTTGGCGTGACACCTTCTGTCCCCCCTCCCCCCCCCCCTCCCCCCCCCCCCCCCGCCCCAAACTTTCCAGGCGGGCTCGGTGTGACTCAGACATTTATTCACAGGTGCGGATTCGTTCGCCCCAACTGTCCCCTCCCCGCTTCACTTTCTGCTGAGCGGGCTTGGCGTGACTTCAGACTGTCCCCTCCCGCTTCGCCTTTCGCTGAGCGGGCTTGGCGTGACTTTAAGACTGTCCCCTCCCTGCTTCACTTTTGCTGAGCAGGCTTGGCGTGATTATAGACCATCCCCTCCCTGCTTCGCTTTTTGCTGAGCGGGCTTGGCGTGACTACAGACTGTCCCCTCCCCGCTTCTCTCTTCGCTGAGCGGGCTTGGCGTGACTTTTAGACTGTCCCCTCCCTGCTTCGCTTCGGCTGAGCATGCTTGGCGTGATTATAGCCTGTCCCCTCCCCGCTTCGCTTTTTGCTGAGCGGGCTTGGCGTGACTACAGACTGTCCCCTCCCCGCTTCGCTCTTCGCTGAGCGGGCTTGGCGTGACTTTAAGACTGTCCCCTCCCTGCTTCGATTTGCTGAGCAGGCTTGGCGTGATTATAGACTGTCCCCTCCCCGCTTCGCTTTTTGCTGATCGGGCTTGGTGTGACTACAGCCTGTCCCCTCCCCGCTTCGCTTTCGCTGAGCGGGCTTGGCGTGACGTTGACTGTCCCCTCCCTGCTTTGCTTTCGCTGAGCGGGATTGGCGTGACTTTAGTCTGTCCCCTCACCGCTTCGCTTTCGCTGAGCAGTCTTGGCGTGACTTTGGACTGTTCCCTCCCCGCCTTGCTTTGCTGAGCGGTCGTGGGCGACTACGGTGGGTCCCCCCTCCCCCGCCAGCGGGCCCGGCGGGACCCGGACTCTTGTCCCTAGACCGGTTCCGCGTTCGGATCTCAGTTCGCTGCTGACCATCCGTCTTTCGCGGTCCCTCCGCCCGTATGACGAGCCACCTGCGGGCTTTGCGGGCGGGTTGCGTCTTCCTCTCGCGCGGCGTTTCGGTGCTCTGGGAGCCTCTCGCCCCTCCTTGCGCCTCGAGGGATGGACGGCCTTGCTTCTTCGAACCGGATATTCTCAGCCGTCATCCTTCGGATTCGGCCGTCGCCTTCTTCTTTCGAGACTCTACGACTGGTTTTTACCCCGCTGTTAGCGGTCACGTCGGTCTCCTCTTTGGACGACGTCGGCTCTTCGCTCAGCTCGCCGACTTCTCGCTTGGGTGTTGGCGAAGTTCCTCCCCCTCTTCTTCGGTCCTCCTTCACTCTATGGAGAGACAGGCTTCCGCGGGGATCTACGCGCAGAGGCAGGCCTAGCGTCCCTAGTCCCTCCTTCAGCCAGCCGGCTTCCAGGACTTCACCAGTGCGTTCTTCGCCCTGGTACGACACGCCTTCTTTGGCTTGTGCTCTCTGGCTTCGCCTTGGCTAGTTGTGGACTTGCTTAGGCCCTGGTTGCTACCTTTGCCTCGCGGTGCTGTTCCATCTTCGCTGGCCAGTTGGGACGGGCGTCTCTGCTTCCTGCGCCGTTCGCAGCCCTTGACCGGACGGGCTTTGGTTTTCGTCGCCATCTTGGTGGGACGGCGCCTGACTACTCTTTTTGTTACGTTCTTCTTGCCTCTTCCTTGCATTCTGGCAAGGTAATCTCGGTCTCGGCTTCTGTCCGGCGCTCATGGGACGGGGTAGGGCGCCGTGGGTCAGCTTACGCCGTGATCTTCTTCTTGCGGTTCCTCTGTTCTTGTGTACCTGCAGGGGCGCTTGCGCTTGGTTCCTTGGTATGCTATGTTGCAGCTGGCAAGTCCAGCACGGATATAGGTCCGACTCCGGTAAGACCCTTAGACCCGACTAGTGGTTTTTCACCTGGTGAGACTACAGTCAACGCCGCAGCTTAGGCCGCGAGCCCGTCCTCCTGCGCCGGCAGCTAACACAGACCCGTCTAGTGCACCCTTTCCAGCCGCTGCTACTAGAGCCAAGCTTCAGATACAGACTCTCCTCTCAAGTACAAGTCTAACACGCTGGTAATCCCCACAGTCCCGGTTTGGGGCTCTACCAGGCGTTGGAACAGTCGACGCTGCAACTTCGGTTGCGCGTTTGTTCTTACTCCGGCAGCTAACACAGACCCGGCTAGTGCGCTGGCTGGCTTCCGTTGACTTGTCGACACATGTTAATCTACAGTTACGCTGACGGTTTGTGTTTCTTGCAGGCAACAGAACAGTCAACGCCGCGACTTCGGTCACGGGCCCGTTCTCCTGCTCTGGCAGCTACCACAGTCCTCCTTTGGACGCTGTCCGGTTTCGCCGACGTCGGCGACTCGGATTCTTACAGGAAACAGGGGCAGCTCCCACATGACTAGTGGACTCTGCCCGGTTCCGCCGACTGCTTCGGCTCGAGTTTGGATGCGGGAACAGGTTTCAGCACTTTAGCTGGTTAGCCCTACGTTGCTGCTTCCAAGAAGGTGGGGCCTTGTCCTCTTGGCCCTACGCAGGAGGTCAGCGCTCCATTTAGGACCTTCCCGAGGGGTTCCTGCCCTGTGGCAATGGTTCGGCGAGAGTTAGCTACGAGAGCGAGCTTCTTCACCGGTAGCAGGTACAGACCTGAGAAGACGGCTCTGACCACGCTCCTAGGGCAAGAACGCAGCACTTCAGTCAGGATTTTCCGGGACCGCGCTCAGTTGAGCGCACTGGCTGGACGCGGTAGTCGTCGCGCAGCTTGTCTTCGGTACTATGAGTCCCGTCTTCTTTCAGGGTGGATCTTCGCTACCGCCTCCAAACAAGTCCGCGGCAGCATGCTTCTGGGGACTTCCTTGACCAGGCTGGAGACAGTTACCCTCGTAATGACGACACTTGTTGTCGGCTGCCTCTCACCTTTTCGGGGAGTCAGGCGAACCCGACTTTGAGCGAGCTCGACCCGCCTTCTTCTGTGGACTTAGGCGCGGCTAGGGCTACGCCACACTCTACTGGCCCTCCCAGGCGTACGGTTACAGCCTAGAGTCCTGCCCGTTACCCTGGGCCGGTTGGGTTATGGGGCCTTTGGCCTCCGGCTGGGCACTGAGAGAACCACGGGCTCAGCCTCTCGCCCGGGCTGCAGACGCGCAGTTCTTCTTGGGATGGACTGTTCCTTGTGGCCTACCCCCTTTCGGTGTGGTGCCGAAGATTCTGCAGTATCTTCTTCCTGCTCCACGGTTCTCTTCCTGGTGGCCCCCCTGCTTTGGATTCTCAGAGGGGGCGGGACGGCTATGGCAGCAGCCCGCGGACTGTTACCAGTGTTGTGTGCGACGGCTAGGGGAGATTCTACCAGTCGGGGTGCGCCTCTCGGCGGTTCCGCCCCCGCGATCTCACTATCCCTACGGGCGGAGTTCCCCTTAGGGCTCTTCAACGACCAAGGTTCAGCTCCTTTTTCCGTCAAGAGTTACCGCTCCGTAATCGTACTCGCTTTTCTCAGCCGGGGCCTTTAGGATCCGGCCCTGGCGAGTTTTTGGGTCCTTGGGACCTCGAATGCAGATGTCCTCTCTCCGGTTCTCTCTTACTTCGGTGGGACCTTGTCTGGTCCCGGACATGGCTATTCACAGACTGCTTCGAACCCCTGCCTTGGCACGGTTCTCTGTCCTGGCCCGGAAACGTGTTCCTCCTGGCGCTCGCCACGGCTTCCGCGGGTGCGAGCCGCATGCTCTCTTGGTCCGCCCCGCAGGTTGGCAGTCCGAGCCTTCACTTGTCGCAACTTCTCATCGACCCGGCCTTCAGGTCATGAGCCGGCCTCTCTCGGCTGCACTCCAGTGGCTGACCTTACCCCCGGTCAGGGGACGACCGACCCACGGGGCGCGTCGTCAGGACCTAGTCCTGGCACTGCAGTTCCTGCACTGCTTACGGCCACACCTCTTCCTACCCCTTCGTCAGGCAGGCCGAGTAGCTCGACCCAGACAGTTCGCCTTGGCTTCGGTGGGTGACTCGTTGGCCTACCCAACCTCTCCCTTTACGGGATAGAAGGTTACAGTTCCGGGCGCATGAAGTACGAGCAGTAGCCCCTGAGTGGCCTTGACCGCTTTCTGCTCGGTTATGACTTTGAGACGGGCGGTAGGCAGGTGTGCTGTTCCACTTGCTCCCGCTTTTACCTCCACGACCTATCTGGCCAGCGTGACTCCCTGGTCTTGATGGGCGACCTCTCTGCGGCCCAGCACTCCCTCCGCGCGCCACAGCGCCATAGCCACTTCTTAGCTGAAATCGTCGGGAGTGCTCCTTGCGGGCTAGCGGAGGGCTCTACGTTAGGGGTTGGGTGTCAGCACCCTCCTCCTCTTTGATATTCTTCCATATAGTAATGCCATCGGTAATGTATTTTGAAAAAACAAATGAATTTTTTTTCTAAAATGTATTTTTTTGAAAAATACTTACCGATGGCATTACTCAGATGGCCCTCCCACCTGCCCCGCTTGCCTCCTTGGCTAAGCGTGAAACTGAGGTGAGTTCTCCACACGCATGGCAGGATAGGTTGGTAGGGGAGGACACCCGGGCGCCTATCCTTGGATCCCCGGTGTCTCCTCCCCAGTTGTGTAGGGGACACAACTTTGGGCTGAAATCTACAGGCAATTGAGTGTATTCCATATAGTAATGCCATCGGTAAGTATTTTTTTAAAAAATACATTTTAGAAAAAAAATTCATTTTTCAGACAGAAAACAACCCAATGAAAAAAGAAACGCGCTTCAGCGTTTTTTATTTTTTATTGGATTGTTCTCTCTTTTTTATACGCTTGGCCTTTCTGGTCTTGATTGCTTTTCAGACGGACACAGATGACTCGCTGTGCACCCTGAAGGACCAGTATATGAGCTTTGTACACAAGATACGAGGTGAGCTACCTTGAACTGTCAGATAGCTTGTTACGTGGTGTGGGTGTTTGTGACAAGTGCTAGAATAGTTTGGTACCCCTGAGCATCAAGCTATTCTGGCACCAGCCTTGATCATTCATGATGGATGACGGTCTTTAGTCTTGGAGGCTGGTTCAGCGTCTCCGAATCCCATGTGGCTGAATTTCAGCTTTGTGTTTGAGACAGAACACAGTTTCCCATCCAGTCCATTCCTCTCCAAGAGGTAAAGAGTTTCATAAGCCCTCAGGTGTTTGAAAAACAAATGTACTTGCATGATATGATTCTTTGTCGTAAAAAGGAGCTTTTACCCAGGGTGCTTGAAAGGAAAAGATGTACATGAAATGGTTCCTACGCATGAAAAGGAGTTTTGACCCATGGTGTGCATCCCCAGGTGACGTCATGGCCCACATCAGCCAGTCCAACCAGCGAGTAGCGCTGGCCATAAAGACTGAAGTGCGCATGGAGAGACAGCGCACTATCTCCCATCTCCGCCGCCGCTGCCGATCACGCCTCCGCCATGTTGTCCAGGGTCAGGCTGAGGGGTCAGTTAAACACTTGTTTTGGGTTGCCCCTCATTGACAGTAAAGGGCTAACAAACTATCTTGACTCTTGCACTATACATTCCACATAATTTGTTACCGCTCTCAATGACCATGTATGGTATTGGTAAATCATACACTAAAGATAAATCACAATGAGTATCCACGCATAAGATCAGCATCGCTGCAGACTGAGTTCAAATGCTGAGTCGGTTGTCATCCCAGAGGGGAGGACTCGCAGGCAAAGCATGTTTTAAAATTCCATTAACCTCATACATCCTGTACTGTTCGTAGATGTTCTCATATAGACCCACTCGGAGAGTACACCACCACAAGTACACTTCTATTCATATGGGATGCTTGGCGTCCCATTTGAATAGAAGTGTACTTGTGGTGTACTCCCGGAATGGGTCTATCTGGTGAGTACATTGCCACAGTAGGTTTAGGTGTGGAGGCATGCAGCGTGAAATGCTGATACTGATGACTCCTACTGGTTCTGTTGTGCATAGCATGTGACAAGTAGAGTGATCACTGACTGTTGTCTGTGTGTGATGTGTTCCAGGCGTGGGGCTGATGAGTTATGGCAGGTAGTGGACGCGGCTCTGGACTCCCTGTTTGACTCGGTCAGTAGCTCCTTGTCAGCTACACCCAGCACCAGCACGGGAGTCACTCCGAGGTCCAGCGAGGAGGACGCCGGGGGCTCGGATGTAGCTGTTGACACTGATCGTGAACCCATGGACAGGAGGAACGAGGAGAGGCCATTACGACCCCAGCACAGGGGGCACAGCAACACCAGCTCCAGCTCCGGCAGCCAGTCAGTGGGGGCCTTCTCCACCCCACAGAGCTTGGACTCTGACCGCTATGCACTGCCCTCAGCACTGAGGAAAGTAGAGCTGTTTGACCAAGGGCAGTCTGATGCATCGCTGTCAGAGTTGCAGAGCTCTGGTGTCTTCTACCCGCTGGTGCCGGACGATACGGTGTCTGTTACAGACACCATGTCCGACACTGACCACGACTTCAAGCAGCCCTTTCCTGTGCAGAAAGGAAGCAAGCATGGCCGCTCAAAAGTGGAGGAGCTCGGTCTCAAGTTGGCCCAATTCCCAGGGAAGGACGTATCCTTGCCACAGAAATCCAGATCCTTCCCGGTGTTATCATCCAAAGAGTCGACAAGCACTGAACCTGAAGCGCTGTTTTCTCCCAAGATGCACCGTGTGAAGGGGTGGGTGCGTGAGAAGGGCGGGGTCTCTGGGGACAGCGTGGGGTGGAAGAACGTGGACGCGGGTGGATGGACAGCAGCGGTGGGCAGCACCAACCTGTGGCAGGCCTACACTGACCTCAAGGACATGGAGCTAGGCGAGGACCGACAGCCTCGCAGGCAGCTGCGCTTCCAGTCACAGTCATTCATGGATGGATACACAGACTCGGATGCTGATAGCCAGGGAGACATTGAAACCCTGGGAGTTTCGATAAAAGCAGGCACTACAGCTGCGGAGGATAGAACAATAAAATCACAAATCACGTCTGTGGCAAATCACCGCAGTGCTTTGGTGTCCAAGTCTGGTGATTTTACGCGTAAAGCCAAAACCCTTTCTGTGAGGTACAAGAGCATGGAGGACCTGATCCCAGAGGTGTCTGCACAGGTGGTGAGCGGATTCATGAAGCCCTGTCACACCTCCCCTGACCTGCGGGTCAGCAAGGACTTGGACTCTTCACTCTCGTACATCCCTCAGCAGGACACAGACAAGGACAAGCCCTCGGCCAGCGCAGCGCCCTCCAAGCTGCTGCTCAACCCTAAGAACTTCCTCTCCACTCCCAAGCAAAAGTCTGGCACACAGAAGTCCGGCGCCAAGAGTGGTGGCAGGCCTGACAGTAAGGAGCCAGAGACTGTAGATTCTATGATGGCCAGGCTGGGCTTCAGCAAGAGTCCCCACAAACACGTCACCAGCCTGCCGCCTGACCATGATCATGCAGTTGATGATGAGTCCTTTCTGCCTCCTGACAGACATTTGGACAGTTTCCTGGTAGATAGCAGAAAGTCTACACGTCCTTCCAAAGGCAGAAAGTCTGACAGCTTCATGCAGGAGAGCACCGCCTCACTCAAAGTCAAGTCCAGAACACTGTCTGCAAACGATGCATCACACTCTCACATGCGTCGCCATCATGGTGGCAAATCCCCAGGCAAGCAGCTCGACATTCGTCAACTTCTGCAGCCAGAACCTTCTAGGGAGCCAACGTTTCCTCGACGCAGCATCCACATGCCCGCAGGGGGTCACGCATGCTACACTGCACAATATCAAGCTCAGACTGATGGTGGGAGTGCACACCCCTACCATCGGTCTGACCGTGACCTTGTGCGGCATAGCCTGGAAGAGAGGGAGGTGCGTCACAAGCTGCACCCTGGTCTGTCTCACAGCGGCCGGGCCAAGTCGCGCTCGGATCAGGCGCTGCATGTGTTGAGTGAGGCCCTGGAAGTGGGTGGCAGGGGTGAGAGGGGGGACGGTATATACCACTACACACCCCTACAGCGACTGCTGCCCCCCACATCCCCCTCTGTCAGTCTCCTGTCCACGTACAGTGTGTCGGAAGGTGATCTCAGATTCTGATTACAATGCAAGATGTCAATTTTCTTTTTGCCAGCAGCATTGACACCTTCCTTGCTACTGGACACATTTTTCTCTAAAATCTTTATTAACTCTTAGACTCCCAGGACTGAATGACTGTCATTCAATAGAAAGATTGAACATTCAATAGAATGGGAGTCATATAGTTCTGGGAATTTAAGAGTTAATTTTATGCCGGAGAACCCTAACCATCCATGAAACATAGATTTAAAGTGGTGTCAGCAAGAGGCATAAATCTTCATACCCCCCCCCCCCCCCCCCCCCCGCACGCCCCCCACCCCCCCTCCCTCCCTCACCCCCCCCCCCCCCCCCCCCCACCTCCGCAAATGCGGGGGCACATGGAGATCTATGTCTCTTGCAGTTGGGTTGTGTTCACGTTGTTCTCAGCAGTGAAGGGGTTAAATACTACACCGTCGTTTTGTGACTGACTTGACGTTGTTGGTGGATGGATACACCGTGGGTTAATTCACCAAAACAACAGTGTCTTATGATACACAATAGTCAACCCGCTGATGGTTGCTCAGTCAGCCCATGACAGCTGCAAGAAGGATAGATTCTCAGGGCCTCGCCATGGAGGAACCATATGAAACTACCTGTATGTCTCCTGCTGGCAAAGATGGACTCGGTATCCTCACAGGCATGTTACCACTTGTGGAAGCATTCATGTGTGTGAATGGATATGAAAGACGAAGCTTGTGCCTTAAATGTGACCGTGCTACTGGTAGTCTCGGACATAACTGGAGGCTGGCTGCATTTTTATCTGAGACTTGTGGTCTGTGATGCTTTTCATTTTTTTCTGTAAGTATGTGTATGTATAACTAACTCATGTGTTCATCCTGTAGTGCAGTGCCTTTGTGCTTGGCATCTCATTTGAATAGAGGCGTACTTGTTGTGTATGCCCCATGTAAATGGTACGGGTTTTGACAAAGCATGGGTGACTGTCTCGGTGCTTAGGCCTAAGACTTAAGCAGCCAAGTCCCAGTTTTGCAACATCTGAAATTGAAATGGATGTATGTGTGGGTCTGTGTGTGTGCCTCTGTACGTGTGCACCTGTGTGCGTGTGCCTTTGTGTGTGCCACTGTGTGTGTGTATGTGTGTACCTTTGTGTGTGTGTACATGAAGGAAAGATGGTCTGGTGATAATAGATGGCTTTGTGAAGCAGTTGTAATATACCGTTTTTATTGAAGATTGATTATCAAGTTCTTTGTTAGACCACAAATTAGTTTAATTCAAATGTTCATTTAAATTCATTGTGCCCGAGGTACGAAATACCCATATTTTGGAGTTATCCTCTGAGGACTGCATAACAATTCAGGAGACAGATCGACCATGATAGTTCAAGGGTGCTGGCAAAATAGCTTGGCGCCTATAGGCGCCAAGCTATTCTGCCACCACCCTTGAACTGTCATGGTCGATCCATATCTTGCTGTGGTGTGTGGTGGGCAAAATGAATTAAACTTAATAATGGCACAAGAGTCTTTGTTTTGAGCTTCGACATGAACTACGCAACTCGTAATACCAGTTTCACTCCTTGACCCTGCTTTCACTGGCAGCTGGAGTTGAACCTGTGTGTTGCTGGAACGGTGTTGAACTTGGGTTGATGCCTTTACACCTGGCATGTTAGAAACTGAGTCCATGCCAAACTATGAACATGTTTTGATGTCACATTTGGTAAGTTTGATGTGTAAAATGGTGTGCGGGTTGGGTCATACCCAGGACCAACCCTGCAACGGAGGAAGGTTGAACTCAAAACGCTTCTGATCTGACTGCTTCATCTCATTGTGTTCATTGGAAGTAAGAGAACGTAGTTTTGTTGCACATCCTGAAAGGTTCATTTATAGAACACGCCCTGCATCATTGGCACATTATTTTCCTAAATGACCCATAACATTTTGAGCTGAGGGGTCACTGACCCTTGGGTTTCTGTAGGCAACGGGCCCTTCTTTTTTATAAAGGCCCATTCATCTTTTCCTCTTGCTGCCTCCCCCAAGCCCCCTGTTACGTGGTGGAGTAGTAGTCGTAGGATGATAAACACACCAGACGCACGCACGTAAGGTTCTTTTAAATAACCCTCGTTCAGCTGCAATCCGTCAACCGTGGCTTAAGGATGTAGACAATACTGGAGAAACAGTTCCAACAATATTTTAATTCAGCGATGCGATCTCCACACAATGCAATTCCAAATGCACAATCACTGATACAATGTCTCTTCTGCAATGTCCACACTCCGACACAAAGTTTCTCCTACACAGCGTCTCACACAAAGTACACCCTACATGGGCCACGTACCTACGCTAACTGAGTGTCTCTACAACTGACAAATGCAAGACGATGTACACACATGCTTCCTAGCACAATCCTTTTATAGTAACATACTTTCCAGAAGAATCGCGGAAATTCGTATAACACAACCAATCAGAGCAAAATATGCAACTAAAACTCCTAAATATCAATGAATAATTATTTCACTGGAATGTTCTATAAACATCTGGCTGCTATTTACCAGCCGCTATGTTGGGAAAATCTCGGCGCGCTATGACGTCGCACAAAAGTAGGCTAGACAGGTCACGACCTTGCCCGCTATATTTGGAAAACGCGATTAGTGCACCGATACCGACTGTTAAGCTACACCGCGCAGTAAACAAATGAATACTCGAGCAGTATCTAGACTCTTCGGGACTCAACTCCATGCGGCAACAGATAATCAATACCGCACTATTCGTAAACGAAAGTGAAATACACTGAAAAGGTATGTGATTCGTAATTACGATAGCTCAAAGAAATATCGTCCAACTACAGAGGAATCACCTTGCTGTCAGTACCAGGAAAGGTCTTCAACAGGATCATCCTAGAGAGAATGAAGAGCTCCGTTGACCCCCAGCTGAGAGACCAGCAAGCAGGATTCAGGAAGAACCGATCATGTACAGACCAGATCGCCACTCTCCGCATCATCGTGGAACAGTCTCTGGAGTGGAGCTCCCCGCTGTACGTCAACTTTGTGGATTATGAGAAAGCATTTGACAGCGTGGACCGAGAGACTCTGTGGAAACTCCTACGACACTACGGTGTACCCACAAAGCTCGTCCGCCTGATCAAGAGCAGCTATGATGGCATGACATGTCGCGTGATCCACGAAGGGCAGTTCACCAGAGAGCTCCAGGTCAGAACTGGTGTCAGGCAGGGGTGTCTGCTGTCTCCGTTCCTCTTCCTACTGGCCATAGACTGGGTCATGAAGATGACCACAGAGCACAGACGAAGTGGAATACAGTGGACACTGTGGACACAGCTTGACGACCTCGATTTTGCAGACGACTTGGCATTACTGTCCCACACTCATCAACAAATGCAGGACAAGACCACGAGGCTTGCTGACATCTCGTCCCAAGTGGGCCTCACCATTCACAAACAGAAAACAAAGACAATGAGGCTGAACGCAACCAGGGAAGAACCAGTCTTGCTTGCTGGCACCCCGTTGGAGGAGGTGGAGTCCTTCACCTATCTCGGGAGCATCATAGACAAAAAAGGCGGCACTGATGCAGATGTCAGAGCACGAATCGGTAAAGCCAGAGCAGCCTTTCTCCAGTTGAAAAAAGTGTGGAGTTCCAGAGAGCTGTCACAACACACCAAAGTCCGGATTTTCAACTCCAATGTAAAAGCAGTTCTCCTATATGGAGCAGAGACATGGAGATTGACAAAAACCACAGTCAACAGAGTACAGACCTTCATGAACAGTTGCCTTAGAAGAATTTTGAAAATCCACTGGCCAGAGAAGATCAGCAACGTCAGACTCTGGGAGAGAACAGAGCAGATAACAGCAGAGAATGAAATTGGGCGAAGAAGATGGGGATGGATCGGTCACAGTCTGAGAAAGCCAGCTTCCAGTATCACTAGGCAGGCATTGTCATGGAACCCCCAGGGAAAGAGGAAAAGAGGTAGGCCGAGAAACTCCTGGCGTCGAGACCTCCAAGCAGACATCAAGAGACTGGGAACCACCTGGAGTAGAATCGAAGGAGAAGCACAGGACAGGAGTTGCTGGAGGTCTCTCGTCGACGGCCTATACCCGGGTAGGGGTGACAGGCGTAAGTAAGTAAGTAAAGAAATATCGGATCGTTTCCTACGATTTATGCATGACCGCTCTCACAGAACACCACAACCACAATCGTAACACCCCCGCTTTTTGATATTTCTGCGGCTGGTGAGAAGGTGCCCACCCCAAACCCCCTTCCCCCCCTGCTTTTCGATATTTCGGCAGTTGGTGAGAAGGTGCTCACACAGTTTGGCCTGGGGGGCCCCCCCCCTTTTCCATATTTCGGCAGTTGGTGGGGAGGTGCTTACACAACACGTTTGTCCCGTCCTGTTTTAGAAATGACACATTGGATTTGTACTCCGTGGGCCAATGACCCATTGCATAAATTTTCAGAATGAACCCTGCATCCTGTGTTAACTCTTTGACTCCCAAGAACTAAATGACACATTTAGTTCCGGGAGTCAAAGTCAATGATTGAGATTTTCTTCTGTGGTTTTTGTGTAATGCCTGCAGTGGCAGTGGCTTAACCCATTACTTCCTGAGTCTGATTCTTTGAAGAAAAAAAAGCCTATTGTCCTATTAAGGCTACATTACAGATAGAGATAGATCTACCTTTTTAGTTCAAGGGTGGTGTCAGAATACATTGGCGCCTCAGCAGACTATCATAGTTAGATTTATTTCAAGTTATGGGTGTATCAGGATGAAAAGGGTTAAAATGATGTCTCTAGAACCATGGGAAATTCACAGCTGCATCACCTTGTCCATTTGGGGTGTTCATACTTTTATATAGATGAGGGCCGCAAGAGGCAGTGCTCATCAGATTCTATCATTCTATGCTATATAGATGAGAGGCAATGCTCATTAAATTCTATCATTCTATGCTATATAGATGAGAGCGGCAAGAGGCAGTGCTCATCAGATTCTATCATTCTATGCTATATTGATGAGGGCCGCAAGAGGCAGTGCTCATCAGATTCTATCATTCTATGCTATATAGATGAGGGCCGCAAGAGGCAGTGCTCATCAGATTCTATCATTCTATGCTATATAGATGAGAGCGGCAAGAGGCAGTGCTCATCAGATTCTATCATTCTATGCTATATAGATGAGAGCGGCAAGAGGCAGTGCTCATCAGATTCTATCATTCTATGCTATATAGATGAGAGTGGCAAGAGGCAGTGCTCATCAGATTCTATCATTCTATGCTATATTGATGAGGGCCGCAAGAGGCAGTGCTCATCAGATTCTATCATTCTATGCTATATAGATGAGAGCGGCAAGAGGCAGTGCTCATCAGATTCTATCATTCTATGCTATATAGATGAGAGCGGCAAGAGGCAGTGCTCATCAGATTCTATCATTCTATGCTATATATTTGAGAGCGGCAAGAGGCAGTGCTCATCAGATTCTATCATTCTATGCTATATAGATGAGAGCGGCAAGAGGCAGTGCTCATCAGATTCTATCATTCTATGCTATATAGATGAGAGCCGCAAGAGGCAGTGCTCATCAGATTCTATCATTCTATGCTATATAGATGAGAGCCGCAAGAGGCAGTGCTCATCAGATTCTATCATTCTATGCTATATAGATGAGAGCGGCAAGAGGCAGTGCTCATCAGATTCTATCATTCTATGCTATATATTTGAGAGCGGCAAGAGGCAGTGCTCATCAGATTCTATCATTCTATGCTATATAGATGAGAGCGGCAAGAGGCAGTGCTCATCAGATTCTATCATTCTATGCTATATAGATGAGAGCGGCAAGAGGCAGTGCTCATCAGATTCTATCATTCTATGCTATATAGATGAGAGCGGCAAGAGGCAGTGCTCATCAGATTCTATCATTCTATGCTATATAGATGAGAGCCGCAAGAGGCAGTGCTCATCAGATTCTATCATTCTTTGCCTCTTGCATTTGGTTGTCGTTCATTGTGTCTTGGCATTGAAGGGGTTGAAAATATTGTAGAATGAAGGCTTGCTTTTAGTCGGTCCTTAGAAATATTCATTTATCGACTGTTGAATTGGAATGGGGTTGAACTGTTCAGTTTGAAATATCTTGAAATCCGTGATGTCAGATAAAACTTGACTTGACATCAAAGTTATAGAGAAAAAAGCATCAAAGCAAAAATTATGTCATGTCTGACAACACAACAGAAGGTAGTTTTTGCGCAAAGCACGATGTGTTTGTGTGTATGTATCCATCAATGTCTCGGGTGTTTGTGTACATACAACCTTGAAACGTTGGGGTGCTTCTTAATCTAAAAGTTGGGAGACAGCCTCTGAGGACATTAAAATTGAAGTTCTTATAGAAGAAAAATGGCCACTTCGGAAAGTCAGTTGACCTGCATTTGTGTGTTGTGTTATATTCACTTGAAATTTTACATTTCGCTTCTTTCGGCATAAATGTTAGCCAATTTTGTACTTTTTCAACTTTTCAAGTGAAAATAATTCAAAGCAGGAAACAAAATAGAAAATGAAAATCCTCTGTAGATTGGTCAAATCCAGGAAATCTCGAACTTACTATAACATGTTTAACTGTTATGAGTTTCGACTGAATTGCTTTTTTTAATTCAAAAGGTATTATTATTTTTCACAGAAGAGAAGAACCCGACAGAAATATTCTGGCTTTAATAGATGTGATCATGCATAAAAAAGTTTCACATACAGTGACTTAAAACATCAAATATGTCATCATAAAACATTGTACAAAGAACTCTGTCCATGTTCATTCGTTTTGTGTTTATGTATGAGGGTAAGGTTCTTTTGAAAATGTTAGTTAAAGAAAAAGAAAAAGTCAGAACTCCTCTCTCGTTCTCTCTGTGGCCTACTTTTGATTAACCCATTTAGCCCCAGGACCATGCCGCAGGAGATAGATTGATCATGATAATTTAAGGGTAGTGCCAGATGAGCTTGGCACCTTCAGGTACCAAGCTTATCTGGCACTACCCTTGAATTATCATGATCAATCCATCTCCTACAACTTGTACAGTCATTAGGCAACACCTCCAAAATTTGAGAAATGGGACCTTGGGGCTAAAAGGGTTAATAGGCCTATAGGCTCAATGTTTACTTCTTTTTGCAATTGTTAAAATGCATGCAAAATCATGTACGTTAGTTGGGGTGCTGAAAAGGGTCGCCCATCACCACTTGAATAAGAGTCGGCAACTTAAAACTCCATAAATGGTTGGCGACCTCATTTTTTGATGGGATGGGTGACTAAATTTCTTTTTCAGGCTAATAACTTTTGAGTCTTTGTAGCCCAGCTGGTGACATGTATGTTTAGGCTTTCATGACGCCTGAATAGACTGACGGGTATGGTACATATCTTGTTTTTTTCCTATCAGAACGTACTTTCTTGCATGTTTTAGACAGAAATACTTGTTCCTTTTTATTAGTGCTGAACATGTTTTGGATTATGTACCTGTACTTACTATTATTTATTTGGGTTTTAACTGTTACATGTTGGAACATTTTAATGTTTTGTACTTCAAAATTTTTATTGATACGATTGTTTTCTGATGAATTTGTACACTAAAAAGAGAAGTGAAACCAATGTTTATCTCATTATTTATTTATTTATTTATAATGTATTTTTCTGACTGGAGGTGTACAGAAGGCTCTGCAAACATTTGGCATACACCCACCTATTCACTCATTTGAGACAAGTGGCATCCAGATATGTGGCTTCAGCCGGATGCTGTTCATCTGGAATGAGTTAACCTCCTGTGCATGCAGTACAACACTCACACTGTTTACAGTACTAGTGACTGTATGCACAGGCGGTTAATCCTTTTCACTATCAGTTGATGCAGATTATGTTTTTTAAATATTTATTTGTTTAAAGCTGAAATGCTCCAGCCATCAAAGGAACATGGGTACAAAGTGACGTCCACAAGAGGAATAGATCCTCATGAGCCCCCGCAGCTGTAGGGGCTCATGAGGATCTATGTCTCTTGCATTTGTATTTTATTCAGTTTCTCGGCAGTGAAGGGGTTAATGTCAGTTGGTGTGAAAAAAGTAAAAGCTTGAACATGCTTGTTTGTGCCATATCGTAGGCCAGTACATGTATAGTGTTGACAGCATGTTAATCGCCTCGTGCCTGCAGCTCCGGCACTGCTTACGGCACCTGCGGCTACATGCACGTGGAGGTTGATGGTGCAGGCTAGGTGTTCTAGCAACTCGCTAGTCTGTGTGGGGTGTGTTGTTTCATTTGTAGGCTAGATGACATCCAAAGATTTCTAACTTTGATCATTTGTATTAATCTTTTGTATTCACTAGAATTTTAATCTTTTGACTATCGATAGCGCTTTTTTGTTGTTGAGGTGATTCAGACAGGAATCACCTCAACAAAAAGCACTATCAACAGGTTTTATATTCGTGATCAAATTGCAGTGTGTGGATGTCTGTGTTTTGATTTTCTGACAGAAAATTAGAAACCTACACGTTTTTATTTATGGAGTCACAGAGGACAAGACCAGAAGAATGGGACAATACATCCTGGAGATGATAAAATACAAGTTCTGTTTGCTGGCATGCATTTGGCTGATACGTGCAGTGATCAGATGTGATTTAGTTTGTTTTATTGGATGCGATTTTCACTGTTTTAATGAGGACAGTGTGTTGGGAAACAATGTTACACCTTTCATTAAATGTTTAGATCATTTATCATCCTCAGTGTCTGTCAGTAGTGCTTTATGTCATGTCACGATGTTTCCCGCAGGAATTGTCGCAACAAAAAGTGCTTCCGACAGTCAAAAGGTGAAGTATTTCAGCCACCTGTATTCATTACAGTTTGTACCAGTGGCCGTATACACGTATCATCATTGTGTTTGACTGAGCAGTGTGAATGAAAAATGATTATAATGCTTTATTCTTCTAGTGAAAATTGTATTGAATCCTGCTATTTTTTGCGGCAGCTACAATAAAGACCAATGACACATAATGACCAAAGTCTTCATTTCATTATTTTGAGTCCTGATTTAATGTTGCTGTTGGGATGAAATCAGTTCACGATTGGTTGGTTGGTTGTTTGACAGATCGATTTAATTGACTGTCGCTAATCTGGCACTACCCTGAGTTACGGACGATCAGTTGATTATTTATTAAATAATAAATCAGCGCATTAAATAGGCGCTTTATCCCAATTTAAAATCGGCTCAAAGAGCCGCCGCGAACTGAACCCAACAAGCACGCTCACGTGAATCACGCACATTCACTCACACACTACAAAAACACAGAATATTCACGTGGTGCTAAGGGCAAGCTCAAGCGAGCTACTTAAGTTTTGGAAATTCATATCGTTTATATTTGAAATTTGATTAAGTGGGCTGAAATTCAGTGACACCAAAGTCGTGACACTTCCATAATCCTTTAGCCCTGACGCACTTCTGCGGCAGAGCCTATGGGTTGATCATGATAATTCAAGGGTAGTGCCAGATTAGCTTGCAGCCTTCAGGCGCCAACTGGCACTACCCTTTAATTGTCATGGTCGACTGTCTCCTGCAACTGTTACAGTCGTTCAGTGTCACCTCCAAAACTTGGTGCAGTTAAATAGCCTGTTGAGAACTTGGCTTGTTGGGGCAGTCGAGTCAGTCCGTCTCTGGCAAATCAGCTTCTCGGACAGGCAATGCCGCACAATACCGACTTGGTATGGTATGGACCTTGGCGTCTCGACCGAGGCGAACATATCCACTGATCTAAATTAAAGATGCTCAAGGCGCCGTAGCCGGGGATGGAAGCTGAAGCTTTGAAAGCCTGCTGCTACTAAGCGCTCCCTACTATTAACTTCGGTGCCGCATGTGATATATTTCTGTTTCCGGCATCGCGCCCTACCGCCTTCTAAGTTTTCGAATAGCGGTAATGGGATTTTTAACGTGTGCACTTGATGATTATGGGTGCTGTACACACGAAGGCGAGACAGGCAACCGTAAGCCGAGTCTGTACGTAAATTTGACTCGATGGGAATGAGGAAAAGTCCACATCCCATTCCTGCCTACCAAGGGATTCAAACCCGAGATCTTACGACTGCCGGCGCAGAGTCAGTCTTATCGGCCACTAAGTGGCCCGCAATGACTTGCTCCTAACTTGTACCATCTTCAACTTCAACTCTGTGTGCGGCATCTTCTCTGTTCATCCTCAGTTTCTGACGCGCACAGCCGCACCCAGTACTGTATATATGTTTTCACATACTGTATTGCAACATAGCCTGCTACTCCAACTGAAAACAGCGGTAGTCAAGCGCGCGCCGCCCACGTGCTCCCGACAGATGCCGGCTAAATGGGGAATCCCCGCTGATGCACGCGCCTCAAGTCACGTAGCGCGCGAACGGCTCGCGCTGGTAAAGCGAATGAGCCGCGTCCTGATTGGAGGAACGGAGGCGGCGTTGGGGTTACCGCCGCACGTGTCATGATCGATTTTGAAGAATTTATTCACACCGCTCCCAGCTACAAATAATTTATATTGTTAGTGACGCGCCAGTAAAACGCCAGTGCCTTGCTAGGGCTTTGACTTTGACCGAAAAACGTGTTCACTCAGTCTTGTCACTAGCAGGCTGACCGGCGGATCAATAGGCGCGCGGTTTATTACTGAATAAATTTCGCGCAGATATGGTCGCGTAGAATAGGGCTCGGGAAGCTGACGTCATCACGCTAGTCGTGGCGGCCATCTTGAGAGGATACGCGACTCATGCGCTCATCGGGACGGAAATCGCTGTCAGGACAATGTCAGGAAAGTCACACTGACACTGAGTCCTGACGTGCTATCGGCAATAACTTGACAGCCGGCACGTCTTGGCCATCGCCGTAGCCTGGGAGACCGCTAACGGCCAGAATCTGTTTTTGTTTGCCACGGTTTCGGCCCGAAAGAGGAAGAAACATGAAGAAAACTGATGTGTTGCCCTGAGTGAAACAGTACTTTGCTACTATGTGAAGTCTATCGTATCCTCTCAAGATGGCGGCTGCCGCGCCGACGCACCCTAGGGAACGCGGGGAACTGACTTCCCCAGCCCTATCATCAGTAAAAGTCCGACTGAGACGTCAGTGATGCCTTCGGACACGCTGCTTTATGCCGTGTATCCGAATGTAGCACATCTCTGCTCGAATGAGTTAACCCTGGTTTGGTAATTGCTATCTATATCAATCAGTCAGCGGCGAGAGAAGCTACTAAAGATTCAGCCAGTTAGTCTCGGCAGTTTGCCTCTTTAGTTGCTGGCGTGACGCTGTCGGAGACTTTTGCTGCGGCGGGCTGTTCGGTGTAGCCCATACGGAGCGTATAAGATGGTGTAGCCTTGACTCTTGGGGCCCGGCAGTTACATGAGTGAACATAGTCCTGCGCCAGCCACTACTACGCAAGGTTCTCCCCTATAGCGGAGCACCTTGCTTAGTGGCTGGCGGCAGAACTAAGCGGCTCACACGTGCAACTGGCCCCGGGCGTTTGCGGTAAGTGCACTCACACGCGGTACGCGGACGGATCTGTGATCATTCACAGAGTTTTCCGTCAGTGTCCTCGATCACACTTTTTGCTGAGATGGGGGGGGGGGGGGGGGGGGGGGGGGAGGGGGTGTTAATAGAGGGTAGACTGACTACTCCGTCGAACGACTAGACACAGGCGGCTCAGCCCGTAACTCAGTCATACGTCAGTGACCATTAGTGTTTCCTGCGGCATGACAAACGGGCAGAAATCGGCGAAATCGGCCCGTCTTCACCGCTTGCACCGAGTTAAAATCAATCAAGCAATACTGCAAATCAAATTAATCTACTGATCTCTCGATCTGACGACCACTGAACGTATCGATATCAAAGACGATGAACGCAGAGGATCAGTTACACTATCTGGTTCACATAGAATAAAGCCGCAGGTCGGTACACTGAGGTGAATGTCACCTTAGGCGATCTATAATATACAATCACAGCATGCTGTCGCTAACTGCCGAGAACTGATTCCAGCCGCCGACGATGCCACAGAACCGTTTATTACGGCGGGCGTGAGGCCACTGACTGCCCTTGATGAAGGTCAGGACGGGCAGGCAGGACTACGCGGCACGCGTTATCAGAAGTGCGGACGTGCGTTTTTTCAAGTCCGTGTCCGCGTGGGGCGAACGCGTCCCACACCGGCACGCACCCACCCGCGCCACCGCCGTCCGTCAATGCGGCGGCAGTTCTGTTCAGTTTCGCCTGACACACACACTCACTCACTGCCGGCAGAGCTTTCTACACAACGCAGGGACAGATAACGCCAGCAAACTACAGGTAGGTCACAATACACTATTTTTCTTTTTCAATTTTACTTCAAATTTTATTTGGTATGATTTTTATGGCTGTTTGTTTGTCTTGAGGTTGAAGGCGATGAAAAACTGTTCTACAAGTCAGTTTTCATCATTGTACGGTTATTTTAGCTGACTTCAGTCGTGAACCCAGAAGGAAATTACCCAGTGCGCAAAAGGCCATCGGGCCCACGTCGGCCGCCGTACGGCCCGATGGCCTATTGCGCATTGGGTTACATTTTTTCAGTTTGTGTTTTGTCACAGTGACATACTGATAAGGATAAGCAGACGAGGACAGTCGGTATATATATTTTAACTCAAGACACAAACTGACTTGACTGAAACAGACCGGCCAAGCGACTAGAACAATGTTTATCCTATTTTGAACATGGCGTTATTTCAGTGCAGAACGTCTGTCGAACTGCAACAGAGAGTTGTGTGCATGACAATTCAGAACATTAAATTATAATATTTTAAATATGGCATTATTTCAGTGCAGAACCTCAGCTGAGACAGTTGTGGGCCTGACGATTTATTAAATGATCTGTTTGACCTCTAAGAGGTTAAACAAATCGGATTGTGGACATTTTTATCACTGATTTCACATTGCTGTGATGCGGTTGCAGAGGTAGATCAGATCCGTAGTTTAGATCTGTACATGGTCATTTTCGTCATCTCCACATTGATGTGAGATGCAGTTGTAGAGGTAGATCAGATCCGTAGTTTCTGTACATGGTCATTTAGTTCGTCATTTCAGTAACCCATTTAGTCCCAATGCCACATTCCCCACTGATTTTGGAGGTGTCACTACTGACTATAGGCCTATGTGTTGCAAGTGATGTAGCGATCATAATTCAAGGGTAATATCTGACACTACCCCTGAATTATCATGTTCAATACTGGAGTGTAAATCTGGTGTAGTGCTTCGGGACTAACTCGATCGTTATGCCATTCCTATGTGATTTTAAACATAATGACGGAAATGGCCGTATACGGCACTGGACCATCTTAGTGTCAATTATTTTAAACTAAAACCCACCATTTGTGTGTGAAGTAAACCCCAAAACTACTAGGACTGACACTCTGTGACAACGAAGAAGAAAAGGTTTTAAAATGTCAGTAACATCCTATTTTTCAGAAAACACAAACAACTCTGCGTCCCGGATCTACGATCCGGGACGTAGAGTTGTTTGTGTTTTCTGAAAAATAGGGTCGCACAGATATTTTAAAACCTTTTCCTCCATTTGTGCGTTTAAAACGAAACGAAAACGAAACGAATACTTGTATTGTCCCAAGATGGGGAATCAAGTTTGTTAATAAAATACATGGTGTTAAATATTTAGAGCAGAGCAACTGACAGTAAAACGTGCGCGTGTGTGGACTGATAGCGGTGTAATCAGGACACGATAGAGCACGATAAAGACACGATAGAGCATTACTCTGTCTCTCGGTACAAGTTGCTGTTTCTTGTCAGATCTCTGATGTGAAGTGCGTTCAGCCGTGTACCACTTTGTGTTATCAATATATGTCACTATGCGGCAAAACAGAACCGAACCTGACTTCTGCTGGTAACAGGATTGGCGGCCAAAAGTCAGTATTATTCCGAGTCTTGCTCATTTACTATTTTATTTTTGTGTTAATTTTTATGCGGTTATTTATTTATTTATTTATTTATTTATTTATATTTATGTATCATGTTAAATAACAGCTTCAATCACACACACACACACACACACACACACACACACACACACTGGCACACACACAAACACACACGGCACTGGCACACACACACACACACACACACACACACACACACACACACACACACACACACACACACACACACACACACACACACACCGCACACACCGTCACACACCTCCTGATTAAGTCAAGTTGAGCGGACCCTCGCCCCAACAGGCTAATTAAGTAAGACAGTTGGGTCACATGAAGCTAACTTCGGCGATGACCCGACTTTCTTAACGGTGAAACTACGTCAATTTCCGATGATGGCTACGCAAAAGGACGGACGGTTAAATTGCCGAAGGTTGGCTGACCTTCAGACACAGATGCCGCACAGGAAGCGCTAAACCAGGCTACCCATGACACAGTCGGCGCTAAACTAACCATGACACAGCGCTAAACTACTCCTCAGTGACACAGCGGCTTGCGTCAGTTCTAGCAGCTAGGCTGAGTGAGTGTCGCGTTAGTTAGTTTCTATTCATCATGTCCACCCAGACGACACGTTGTAGTACGCTGTATACTGACACCGACGAAGCTTTCGATACAACAGTTTGTCTGGCCCTTTACCCGATGTTATTTTTTTCTGCTTCTTTTTCAGTTTTGATTTTTCTACTGGTAACAGCGCCGGAACAATCAATTTTGAAAGGGGGGGGGGGTGTGCTCAAAGTTTTTTTTTTGTTCTATTGCCAGGGTCCAGTATATATCAAAACACCACAACCGAAACTGTTCTTCCGACGTTTTTGAAAGTTTCTAACTGGTGTTACGTACGGCACTGAAGCATAAGCGTTACAGCTCAAATTTAAACACACTTATTTATAGTTTGATGCCAGCCGAGGGGGGGGGGGGGTGGGGTGCTGTAGTACCAAAGCACCCCCCCCCCCCCCGCCCCCTGGATCCGGCCCTGGGTAAGATGCCAGCGCACATGGGCATCGGGCCGACATTTGTCCGCCGCCGGTTTGCCCGGCCGCGCACGGCTTTGCCGTGCGCGGGCAAACCGACGGCGGACAAATATCGGCGGGCCGATGGTGTTTTTAAAGCGACCCACTTAAGACAGTAAAGCCGGGTTAACAGATGGAAATAAGTTTTCTGTAGGCATGTTCTTGGCTTGCCTTATGATAACGCTGTGCAGAAGGGATCACTAAAATTATAAAGTCTGATTGTCGTAAAATGAAAGACTGACTTTTCTGCTCTCCTTCTCCTGACAAAGGAGCCGCTCTGTTACGCCCAAAAGGCGGTACCGAAAACCTCTGGTGCGTATGCCTGCTCACAGGCCGAGTGCGAAAAGAAGGGTGTGAAGTTCTTAGCTGATGCCGCAGGACAAGTTTTTTTTTTTTTTTTTTTTTTTTTTTTTTTTTCAATTTTTTTTTTTAACCTGTCGTATCGGCGACCTTTAACAGTCAAAACTTGACCTGCCACGGAGCAGATCGTTGGAATTGAGCACTGTCCGGGGAGTGTATTGTCTGTTTTACTTGAAGGCGGCACACGACAGGAGTCACAATACTAAACTAAGACAGCGCTGATGATGTTGATACGGAAATAGGGCAGTTCAGTATTCCAGTTCACGGTGATCACTGACATGACACTCACGCGATATCTGATGATAACTTCTCAATGAGCGAAAGATCGTCGGGCCGACGTCGGACGCCGTTGGTCCGCGCACGACCGTGCCGGCCAACGGCGGCCGATGTCGGCCGGATGGCTTTTGCGCATTGGGTTGGCTCATTGTCTGCTTGGACCGTGTTACAAACATGAACTGTCACTGAAATTGACTGGACGCACTTTCAAGAAAGCCGGATCATCGCCGAAGTTAGTGTCACGTGACTGACCCAACTGTCTTAATTCACAGCACTGATTTCATTAAGAATCTGAGACTAAACAAGAACAGGCAATGACAGCACTAAACAACAGCACGCAACCAGGTTTACGGGACCAAACTATATACAAGTCCGGCAAAACAACAGAAAACAGTGGCGCATGCTACATCGCTTAACTGTTGATTTACGTGTATTACTCCGAAACGCCTGTTTGCTCAGTGACGTAGTGATCAGCGATAACCGGAAGATGTGCTTACAAGACTTGAATTAAATGTGCAACACACAGTGTAGATTGTCATAATTAAGCCAGTTTGGAAGCATACGCAGTGCGCAAAGGCCATCGGGCCGACGTAGGCCGCCGTTGGCCCGCGCACAGTAGTGCGCGGGCCAACGGAGGCTGAAGTCGGTCCGATGGCCTTTTGCGGTGCAATCGCGGGCTATTGACCTGCGCGCACATCCCCATCGGCATGCGGCTTAGGAAACGCAAACGCGACTTTGGGGACATTGACCGTACGACACAGAAAATCAAAGCGAAACTTTTCAGTTTCAAAGATTGATTGAATGTGTTAAGGGCATAGTTTGTTTCATTTTGAATTTTTAAAAATAATTATGTTAGAAAGCAGCAAAAGCTGGAAAACATTTCAGTTCAGCCTGTGTTTTTCTCTCCGGCTGCACTATCTCGGTAACATTATTATTTTGTTCACTGTCAAAACTGAACAGCTGGGAGAAACCCGCAGGCATTCTGACCAATCGTTGAGTGGGAGGTATGATGCCGTTTGGTCACGTGATTTTCGTGTTTCGCAGACCCGAGTCAAGCTGTCTGGGAGGGACTGATACTTCAGTGCTAATTGGCCGGC
>BTPG01000002.1:77841135-77896135 GCA_036245525.1 Semisulcospira habei | reverse complement strand
GCCGTACCTTGAATGACTTGTTTTAATCTGTACACGCATTTTTCAGCAATTTCTGCTAACTGCTTAATTTTATAAGTGTGAAATTGTTCGTGATTTCTCACTCCATATCGAGTTACGTGTACCACTGATTCTGTGGCTGTCAAGCCGCACAATTGGGATCTGTCATTGACACTGGTGTAGACTGCCCGATTTTTTATTGTGCGGAAAGACAACAAATCACACCATAATGTTTATTAATGCCCCTTGAGGCCGAGTCACATTTGCCGGGGGAAACACACAAATATATTACCCTCGTTACCGCCCTTGCGGAGAGGCATCTGATATTTGTCCAGCCGTCTGGATTCATGCCGCCGCAACCCCGACAAATACCAGAGATTCCCCCCCGAAACATTTTGCGCGTGAGTCAACTTATTAAAAACGTGCATTTTTTTTTTTTTTTTTTTTTTTTTTAAGTCAGTGCGCCATTTTTGCAGTCACAGATTATGTCTACTATTACATCTTTCGGGTAGCTTCCTTGACCCACAGTTGCGGATCAGCGGATCAGTGTGTGAACTTGAAAAGCGAGCTGAACCGATTAACCCTTTTCATCCTCAATACACCCATTGCTTCAAATACATTTGACCGATAGTTCAAGGGTGGTGCCAGAATAGCTTGGCGCCCGAGGCGCCAAGCTATTCTGGCACCACCCTTAAACTAAAACAGTTGAATCTATCTCCTAATCTGTAAATGTAGCCTTCACAGGACAATAACCAGAGAAAATTCAAGTTTACAAATTCAGCCTCAGGATGTAATGGGTTAACTACGACTTTGTGATGGTAGTCAGGCAGCGGAGCCTGGCAGGTTGGCTGACGGGAAGCCTGAACAGAGCTGACTGCCAGAAGTTACCTGGCCTGCGCTGTACGGGTCGTTTGACCTTAGACGATCTAGTACAGCGGGTTCTCAATGCCTCAACTAAGACTTCTCTACCCTTTCGTTCACAATCCATGTTAGTAGGCACCGGGCCAGACAACGCTACCGGAGTCCCTGAGCTGCACATACGATATAAAACTGCGTGGACATATAACTGTGTATTTCTTATACGTCTGTATTGTACATATTAAATCCACGATCTCAGAAATTAATTGTTTCGAAATATTGTTTCGAAATTCAGTTTCGTAATTTTTTGTCACATTGTGTTTAGACATCGAATCTATCGGTTCAATAACTTGAGCCTGAACAACAACAACAAAAAATATTGGTTCAGATACCTCAGATACATCACTACCTGCGTTTCGTCATCTCAGTAATAACGAAAGAGAAAGACTGAACTGGCTCTCAGGCAGTGGCGGATCCAGGGGGGGGGGGGAGGGGGCCCCTCCGTCAGTCCTGACCCAAAAATGTTTTTGCGATGGTTATTTGTGGAAGTTGTGTTTTACTATACGATGGTTCTTTTTTTCTTGTACGGTGTATTTTACAATTATCTCACGGGATCGGTGGGTGAGCATAGTGTGTTCATGGGCCTATAGTCAAATATCCTCACTTATCACTCCTTACCTGCACCTGTCGCAGTACTTCACGCAGACATAGAGTGCCATGTTCCCCGCACTCTCAGGGGCTCATGTAAATCAGTGCCTTTTGCTGTGCGATACAATCCTCATTGCATCCTCGGACTGAGGGGTGGAAAAGTGTCCGATCATTGCTGAACTGGGGCCCAAATCAGTCCCTCAGCCAGGCATAGAGTTTCATGTGCCCCTTCAGTCACAGGGGCTCATGAAAAGTATTACCTCTTTCTGTGCCATACGAATGGGCTTGCGTCCTCAAACGTGGCAGTCATCTAGGTTTAAGTCTAAGCCTGTGATCAGAAAGTGAGAAATCAACTGCGCTGTCTCCCCCGGGGTGAGCAGCCGACTGGCCCAGGTGTCACAGGTAATTGCTAATCCCATAATCCTAACACACAACACTCTTTGAGCACAGTGGGTCTCCAGCCTCACACAAATTGCATAGCTTTGTCATCCGTGGACAGGCGCAGAGTAGTGATGTGATCATTTATGCGTGTCACCAGAGGGGAGGTGTGAAATGTCTTGATTTTGATCAACCTTGAACTAATCCTTAAGTAATCGTCAGTCAGCGTAAGAGGTATACAGCATGAGTGATAATGACTTTCTGTGATCTGACCCTGTGTATGGGGAATATGGAGGAGGTTTGTGGGTGTATAGAGCAGTATCAAAATTTTCACAAATGGCTGTGTTGTTCCTCAGACGGAGGAGTACTTGGTAGTGTAGTGTTGTTGTCAAATACAAGGTGATTGCTCCTGCAGAAACTCCAGGTAGAACATTCTTTTCAATAAGAAAATTAACACCATATAAGAATCAGAAGTGCGCGATTAATCTTGTTTTGTTAGGGAGGTGGGGTGGAGGCGGGGAGGAGGACAAGTGCATGTAGATTATGATCAGCCCTTCCTTTTAAACTTTTTAAAAAGTGCCAAAAGAGGTGCTGTGTCCCGAGATGAAAGAAGAAACGTTTTAACAAATAAAAATCGTAACCTCTGCAAACTCTAAATGTCTCAGAAAACCCCAACAACAACAACAACAACAAAAACAACAACAAAAGAAGAAACAAACGGTTACAACACTATAGTACAATTTTAAAGACCCCCCCCCCCCCTCCAAAAAAAAAAAAAAAAAAAAAAAGCACCAGAAAAAATAATTTCAACACAACTTCTTTGTAATTGTTCTTTTTTAAGCGCGTTTCTTTCTTTGTTATGAATTTATGCTTGCCTGATAGTCACCATTTTGGTCAGTCTGGATTTCTTTTGTATGACACAGTTTGGAAAACGGGGGGGGGTGGGGGGAGGGGGGCTTTCGGGCCCCCCCCCCGCCCCCCCGTCGAGACACCCCTGGATCCGCCCCTGTCAGGGTCGGACAGTGCCGGCGATGGAAAACCCGCTCAGTGACCGCTGGCATTACAATGCCGTCATCAGGCGCTGGGCAAGAAACTACATGGAGTGTGTACATCGCGAACGCCCGGATATATATATATATATATATATATATATATATATATATATATATATATATATATATATATATAATATATATATATATATATATATATATATATATATATATATATATATATATATATATATATATATATATCGGGTCTCGTTTTATGAACCCCAGCAACTGCGCTATATCGAGTCAGAGCTGTATTGTGAACTATTACCCCTGCCTCCACTAGGTCGCTTTTAACTCTGTTCAGTATAAGACTGAAATGCATTCAAACAAGTCACGCAATGACGCAGCGTGATACAATGCCATTGATTCACTCCGTCAGCAAAGTGGTACCGACATAAGTTGCGCTTTGAGTTTGGACCTTGTGAGCCATAACGTCCCCAAAACACAGACCAGGGGGCACACAAAGGAATCGATAGCTTGGGCAGCGCCAGGGTCGGATTCCCAACTTGGAATTATTTCAGGATCAGTGAGAAACGCATTCATCATTACAGCGTTACAGCTCAGGGCTGGGAAATTCCTCCATCATTGTCCGGTCTTCCGCGTGTCCGTTGTCTGTCCTTCTAGTCGACAAAAGTCAGGACTGTAAACCGTCAAAACAACATCCAGGGAAAAAAGACGGGCTTGTTCAATAGCATGTCCGCTGCCGAAAGGTCCTGGTAAATCAAAGTGGCATAGTTGCAATGCGCGTGAATTGATCAGTGTTCAGGTCGTACTCACAGGCAATACTGAGATTTCCCTGTACCCCATAACCTACCCGTCTGGGTCGTCTATTATCACTTCGGTGCCTTGGACGTTAAACCCCGAACTAACCAACCAACCGTCAAAACAAACCCGTACCGTTTTTGAGTGTACTCCCCGGACTGGCGCACTTCCCAGAAGATAGACCCACTCGGGGAGTACACCACAAGTACACTTCTGTTCAAATGAGATGCTTCGCATGGCCGGTGTACTTGTGCTTTGCATCTCATTTGAATAGAAGTGTACTTGTGGTGTACTCCCCGAGTGGGGACTATCTGGAGTTTACACTGACCCGCAATGATATGGGAACGACCAACAAACCGATCCACACCCGCAATGATATGGGAACGACCAACAAACCGATCCAGACTTATCACTGAGTCAGCTCGACAGTCGGTAAATCATTCAGTCTCAGGAACCAGCTTGTTCCCCCAATGAATCAGTCATCCTGTCGCTGTGTCAACCAATCAAACCAGCCAGCCAGCCCCAAAATCAATCAGTCTGGCAAACGCTTGAGAAGTCTGAAAGATTTATTGACATTTTTGCTAAAAAACAGAAAGAGGCTTTTGGAGTGGTGTGCGTATGTGTGTGTGTGTGTGTGTGTGTGTGTGTGTGTGTGTGTGTGTGTGTGTGTGTGTGTGTGTGTGCGTGCGTGCGTGCGTGTGTGTGTGTGTGTGTGTGTGTGTGTGTGTGTGTGCGCGCGCGGAGGATGGGGAAGAAAAGGTGGCGGGGCGGGGGCAGACTGAGGAGGGGGCAGGCCGGGAAGGGCGGACACGTGGCGGGTAGGGAACCGGGCGGGTGGTGGGGAGGGAATCATAATTATCCGCAAAGTTGGACTCGGACGCAGGAAATAGGAGCTGAGACAGACGGCATGGGACTGGGCACTGTGCAGCCAGTACTGATCAGGAATTGCCGTGAACAGAACTAATCCATTATTTCCCTTTGCCGACGGCAGCAGCACTCTGTCAATGTGGCCTGTACTTGGCTACTTTCGCTTAATGACCGCCCTAACTGCCATAGACGTTTAGGCAATATGAATCTCTCTCTCTCTCTCTCTCTCTCTCTCTCTCTCTCTCTCTCTCTCTCTCTCTCTCTCTCTCTCTCTCTCTCTCTCTCTCTCTCTCTCTCTCTCTCTCTCTCTCTCTCTCTTTGAAAACTGTATCCTGTAAATAAAACGTTTTTATCATCATCATCATCATCATCATCATCATCATCATCTCTGCCTGCACATCTGCCTGTCTATGTCTATCTGTCTCTCTACCCTCTCTCTCTCTCTCCTAAAAGTTTCTGTGAGTAAATAAAACGTTTCATCATCATCATCTTTAGTATCATCATCATCATCATCATATCTCTCTCTCTCTCTCTCTCTCTCTCTCTCTCTCTCTCTCTCTCTCTCTCTCTCTCTCTCTCTCTCTCTCTCTCTCTCTCTCTTGTGTGATTTAAAAAAAAAAATTTTTTTTTTAATGTGCGCAATAAGTGTGTGCTTTTATTATACGCCTATCTTGGAATACACGAGTTTTCTATTTTGCAACATACGCTTTTATCTTCTTTAACTTTTTTTCATTTGTTTTATTTTTGCATACTTCTTATCATATTGTATTATTATTTTGTTGTTTCTCCATTTAAAGGCTGTCTTTCAATATGCCAAAAAGTAGCAAAAATATCGATGTATTAAATATTGGCCATCTTAATGTACTGATATCACCTTTGTCACTGACAAAATACCAGATATAAATGTTCTCCTAAACCAGTCTGCACCATTTCAAATGTTTGGATTTATGGAATCTCGCCTAACGGAAATATTAGTGACCGTGCCATATCCATACAAAACTATTCCATTCTTAGACGAGATGCGTCTGTCCCCGGTCATACTGATCTAGCAGTGTACATTCACAATTCTATCAAAATGTTTGTAACGAGGCGATGTGATTTTGGACTCTCTAACATTGAATGCATTTGGTTAGAAACAAAGTCGACCAAATCATCCCCTGTTTTGATAGATTTTGTGTACAGAAACCCAGCCGCCACAGCTTCGTGACATAACGACTTTGTAGTAATGATGGATACAGTTTTACGGAGCAAAGCTAATATATACATATTTTGGGTGACTTTAACGTTGATATACAAAAGCAAGGCCATTCTTCATGGAGATCCATGTTAAATTTTCTGGGTTTGAAACAGCTTCCAGTCACCAACACGAGTGACTTCGTCATTTTCTACACTGATAGACCATATATACACCACAAATGTCAATGTTGTACAAAATGTTCATGTACCTAATATTTCCATTAGTGATCACTTTCCAGTTTGCTTTTCATTGCCTGCTCGATTACCGAAACAACCAGCTAAAGGACACACTACTATCATTTATAGATCCTTTAAAAAACTCGACCAAGCTGCGTTTTTAAATGACCTGTCTCAAGTGTCATTCGGTGACGTTTATAATTTCAATGACCCTAATGAGGCCCTGACTCGCTGGTATGAGCTGTTTCTCGCTGTTCTGGATAGTCACGCCCCTAAGCTTACCAAACGTGTCAAACACCCTGTTCAGTAGGCCAGAATGGCTCTCGGATGAAATTAAACAAGCGATGGCAGTTAGAGACATGTCAGAAAAAGCTAAGAAATTTAATGAGTACAAAAAGCAGAGAAACCATGTCAAATCCTTAGTTCGAAAAGCCCAAAGACAAAATGCTGAATGTGTCATTGCCGGCGGAAAGGACATCCGCTCAGTCTGGCAAGTGATAAACAATTTCATCAAAGGTCACAGTAAACGCCCGCCTAATATTCCACCGATCTCACTGCGGATGCATTTAACGCTTATTTCCTAACTGTTGCTAACATTCTGGCGCAGACCAATACCAATGACCATGACAACTACACATGCTCGGATCAACTTCGTTACTGTAGTCAGCAGCGGGTCACACATTTTCTGTGCCTCTTATGAGTATTCTGGATGTTGGTAAATCTATTTCTAGTTTAAAAAACAAACCATCTTGCGGACCAGACGGCATCAGTACTCAGTTTTTAAAATGATCTCTGCCATTCATCGTTGAGTCACTGACATTCATCTACAATCTAGCCATTAGGCATAATGTATTTCCTAACGAATTAAAAAGGGCGAAGGTAATTCCTCTTCCCAAAAGCAAAGACTTAATCAATTTAAATGAGCACAAACCTATATCCATTTTATCATCAATTTCGAAACCACTTGAAAGACATATACATACTCATCTCCTAAATTTCCTTGAACAAAATCATCTGATTAGTGTTGCACAATCCGGTTTTCGACTTTTACATTCCTGCCAGACTACTGTAAATCACATTATTGATAAATGGCTCTCTGCCATTAATGACAATAAAGTATCAGGCGCAATCTTTTTAGACCTTAAAAAGGCATTCGATCTTGTCAATCATTCCATCCTCCTGAAAAACTACCACTTTATCACATTAACTCGAATACTGTTTCCCTCTTGTCTTCATATCTCAAAAACAGAACGCAGAAAGTACTCCTAAATGGCAAATTTTCATCAGACGGTGTAGTGACTTGTGGTGTTCCACAGGGATCTATTCTAGGGCCTTTATTGTTTCTATTATTTATTAATGATCTGCCGCTGTGCATATCTCACCCAGAGGCTAACTGTGATCTGTTCGCTGACGACACAACCGTACACACATCTAACAAGGAGCTAGCGAACATCAATTAGGTACTCCAGCAGAGCCTGGACGAAGTAGCTGGCTGGTGCATTAATAATCACATGATAATTAGCATTCCAAAGACAAAGAGCATGTTAGTTACAACACGCCAGAAACACCAGCGCTGCCTAACAACTTTAACACTTACCTTAGATGGCCAATCTTTAGAACAAGTAACTAAGCATCGCTTGCTGGGCGTAACAGAAGACAACCAGTTAAACTGGGAACCTCATGTTGATAACGTATGCAAAACTTTGTCCAAAAACTTGTTCGTTTTGTTTAAGCTCAGCCGTATAGTTAATCCTGATGTTTGCAAACTTTTTCCCCGCGCATATCAAAACGCGCGTAATTACAGTTCCACTGTCTGGGACGGTTGCAGCGAAGTTCATATGAAAAAAAGTAAATTCTCTGTATCGTCGAGGTGTTAAACTCATACTTTCTGCTTTCTGGACCCGCCCCCACAGACAAAAAAAACACAAAAAAAAAAACAAAAAAAAAAAAACAAAAAAAAAACACAACAACAACAAAAAATCAAATCTCTTAAATTTTGCTGGCATTAAACAAACAATTCGAATTTACTCGGTGTGTATTAATGTACACGATTCTACACGCGAGAGCCCCACTCCATTTGCGAACTCTGTTTTCAGATAATCATAGACAGAACACGAGAAACACCTACCACCTACCAAGAACAAGACTAGATATATATAAAACTAGCCTGGCCTTTTCAGGTGCAAAAGCATGGAATAATTTACCCCAGCATCTTAAGTCTATTTCAAAATTTAATATGTTTAAGGATCGCCTTTATCGCTTTTTAAGTCCCTTCTATTTATAGAAGGGATTTTTTTTTTTAGGACGGGTCGCGGTGGGGCGAATTTAATAGCATGTCCATGATGTCAAAGGCCTGCAGGCTAAACCTCTAACAATTGAAGTAACAAGATAAAACTTACGTCATAGTTACGATAACTTCGCTGCTGAAGGTACATTTGGCGCGAATCGCCGTATGTGGGTATGTATGTATGTATGTGTGTGCGTATGTAGGTAAACCCGGCAAGAGAATCTCCGATATTTCTGTACACACAAGCTTGAAACTTGGCGAAATACTTTCTTAAGTGGGTGGTTCAGAGAGCCTCCGAGCATATTGTAATTGAATGTCTCATTGAAGACATAAACAACCTTCTATAAGAAGTCGGTTGACCTAGATTAAGAGTTTGGTTCTTTTCGCTTTCTCAGTCTCTCTTTCTCTCTCTCTCTTTCTCTCTCTCTCTCTCTCTCTCTCTCTCTCTCTCTCTCTCTCTCTCTCTCTCTCTCTCTCTCTCTCTCTCTCTCTCTCTCTCTCTCTGAACCATCCGACTGCTAAACCTAAACAAGCAGCTCACATTTAATCGATGCATACTTATGCATACAATTCTTAACCATAAAACCCCATCTTACCTTCGTATGTCATTTTTGGATAGTCACAGACAAAACACGAGGAACAGTTTGTTACAGCTACCATGGGCCAGGCTCGATATATATAAAACCAGCCTTTCGTTCTCTAGTGCCAAAGCCTGGAACGAACTACCACCCCAACTTAAATCTATTTCTGACTCAAGAACCTTCAAAACTCGTTTATATAACATCTTGTTACAGTAACTTACTACCTAAACAGACTACAAAAAAGTTTTTATTTTTTTCTTTTATATCTATATATCTATAATTATTATTCACTGTTATTGATATGTGTGCGCATTATTTGCATTGCTTTTGTATTGTGTTGTTGTTTTTTCAGTTTATTTCTTCATGTTTCGATTTATTGTGTTTCTCTTACTCTTTGCTGTTAATGTTTATCTTCTAACAGGACAGTTTGTAAGAAAGACCTTTCGCCTAAAACTTTATCCTGTAAATAAAACGTTTCATCATCATCATCATCATCTCTCTCTCTCTCTCTCTCTCTCTCTCTCTCTCTCTCTCTCTCTCTCTCTCTCTCTCTCTCTCTCTCTCTCTCTCTCTCTCTCTCTCTCTCTCTGTGTGTGTGTGTGTGTGTGTGTGTGTGTGTGTGTGTGTGTGTGTGTGTGTGTGTGTGTGTGTGTGTGTGTTGAAACATTGAAAGAAAGTTTGCCTTCCAGAAATAGCCGTTCCGCAAAAATCTTGCATCGGTCAGTGCTGTCAAACAGTTGAAAAGTACATTGTCACGGTATATACACCGTTTACCCAGTAAATGCCGTCGGGTCTCAAAAGATTGAAATGCAGCTGTGTACCTAGACTCTCAATTGAAGCTGTCTCTGTTGTAATTTCCGGCAGTTAGAGACATGCTATATATACTGTGCATAAGAATGTACGTGTGGTGTCGATTTACGCTTGTATAAAAGAAAGGCGTGTGTTTCAGGATGGCGGACCAGCAACAGTACACGTTGAGGTTCCAGCGCAGGTTTGGTTTCGGTCTCCGCGCCTTTAAGAAGTTCCCTGAGGTAGGTGCACTTCTGCACAGTGGCGTAGGAACCAATTGTGCCGGAGGGAAGTGGGGTGGGGTGGGGGAGGGGTGGGGGGGGGGTGGAGGGTGGTGACCGTCCCCCTCCTCCCGCCCCCCACCCCCTCCTAAAAATGTATTGGGGGGGGGGGGTGTAGAGGGGCTAGCTAATATTCCCTGTTTGTTGATGGATTAATGGTTGAACTGACAGACTGACTGATTTTCATTCTTGCTTTATTGATCGATTGATAGACTAATTGATTGATTGATTGATTGTCTAATTAATCTATTGATTGATTGATTGACTGATGGATGGACTGATGGGTGGATTGATTCATTGATTGATTGATTGATTGTGCGGCGTTGTGTCGCAGCTGATCCCTCTCGCCGCCATCATCAGCACAGCGTGTGTCGGCGCCGCATCATTCATGGCGTACGCTCTGGCCACCAAACCAGACGTCAGGTTAGTCCTCCTCCACCGTTCGCCGATTTCCCTTGGGCGGTGGAAATACTGCCCTTATCTCCTTCCGTACCGATGGCGGGAGAGTACACCACAAGTACACTTCTATTCAAATGAGATGCAAAGCATTTGAATAAAAATGTTTTTGTGGCGTACTCACCGAGTGGGCATATAGGACAATCCGCCAACGGTACGGGTCGTTCAATAACACGTCCGTTGAAAGGTCCTGGTAAATCAATGTGGCACAGTTGCAGTGCGCCTGAATTGATCAGTGTTCAGGTCGTAATCCATAGGCAATAGATTTCACCGTCCCCCATAACCTACCCGTCAGGGCCGTCCATTATCACTTCGGTGCCGTGGTCATTTAAACCCCGAACAAACCAACACTCCCAGGGACACCCAACAGGATGAGAGGAGAGGCTGCCTGTAGTATTACCTCGCCATACAGGTGGTCTACGCTTCGCTTCGACTTAAGAGGATTTTAGGATGCGTGTGTGGCTGCTTTTAATTACCCCACTATTTATGTGGCCACACTCCGACTTCAGCTGATTTTTCATCTCTGATTCCATAGAATGAAATTTGTTATGCTGGGAGCTTACCATGGCTGAAGATAATCAATCCCCACATAACGCTGATATAACAACAGTTGCTGTAGCCTCAGTAGTGTTGGCTGAAGTCAGATGATAACAGCAGTCTTTGCAGGAGGCAAACGGCCGACAGCGATTGTCAGTGCTGTAGTCCGCTAAGATGTCTGGTTGCGGAAACTCTATTGCAATCTAGCGTGCTGTCTAGTGCGGGCTAGTCGTGCCGAGTTATTGCCCGCCCCTAATGGGCCGGCATTGATCGCTGGATGACTAATGTACACGCTCACAAGACAGATAAGAACATAGAACAGAACAACGAAGAGTAAAAGCAACAACACTTCAGTGGCCTTCTGTACTTTGTCCAAATCAAGTAGGAAGCCTAAAAAAATATGTAACACCTGAAAAAAAACCTTGATGACGAAACGCAGCCTGTCGTTTCTCTCACTGGCACATAGTGACGGGGGAGGGGAGGGGAGGGGGGGGGGGGGCAGAGAGAGAGAGAGAGAGAGAGAGAGAGAGAGAGAGAGAGAGAGAGAGAGAGAGAGAGAGAGAGAGAGAGAGAGAGAGAGAGAGATGATGATGATGATGATGATGATGATGAAACGTTTTATTCACACGTTAAAGTTTTAGGCGAGAGAGAGAGACAGAGAGACTGACTGAAACTTTATTTATCAAGGATTTAGATATTAGGCGCACATGCCTTTTTCCAATCTGTCCTTGCTACATCTACTGACATTCAATAACAGACAAAGTTACAGTACACCCACAAACAACATCGAAAGTAATGCGAATTACAACAACACTACAAACAGCACCAATGATTTAACAAAACACACAGGTACCCATACGAAAATGTATGCACGTGTCATAATCATCGTTTGCGGGAGCCCTCCCCAGACAATCCCACCTTGGGAGGGGTGGGGGGGGGGGGGGAGGCACACCACTAGGATACCTTCACTCGAATGACATGCTAAGCACATCGCTCGAATAAACGGTGCACCCGCGCTGCCTCCCCCGACCGGGCCCATAAGGGAAGCACCCACAAAAACGGCACGTGAGCGCAAGTGGTATGATCCAAAAATAATAATTGCATAATTTTTTAAAAAAATAATAAAAAAGAAATATATGTTAAGATAACACGAGATGATTAAATTTAAGTTGCCTTAGATAAATGCTTGTACAGTTTTGCTTTAAACGCAGCTAGGGAATTAACTTGTTGTAGATGCGGAGGAAGAGAATTCCACAGGAAACCACCTGAGTATGACAAACTGGATTTATACAAATCAATGCAGGGCCGCTTTATGCTGTATCTCTTCTCAGTAAGAGTAAAGAGTTCCGATAAGTAGTCGGGGGCCTTACCGTTAGAGCGCTTTGTGTACTAGCACGCACTTGTTAAATACTAAGTGTTTGCCAAGAGGAAAGAGTCCAGCTGCCTCGAGCCTCACCTCAGTGGGTAGAGATGAACTATTTTCTGCTCTCCTGTATAGCGAATTTATTTTCTTGAACTGGACCTCACTGCAGCCGTCCCAAACTGTTGAGGCATAATCAATGTGGGGCTTGATGTATCCATTGAAAAATAGTTTACGCGTAGTCAAATTAATGACCGCTTTCAGTTTAGACAGTAAAAATAATTGATTTGAAATTGTCTTTCCGATGTGTATAAGATGGTTGCCAACTGAGTTGTTATCTACAATTAACCCTAGTATAGGGTGCTGCTGTACTTGCTCTAAATGAGAGGTTTTCTGACGTGTTGTGACTAGCATGCTTTTAGTTTTAGTGGATTGACTATCATTCTATTGCTACTGCTCCATTCAGAGACTTCTTATAGGCTCTGCTGGAGGCTGTTGGTTATGTCAGCTACAGTTTTATCGGCCGCATGTCAGTAGTGTCGAATCGTCAGCAAACATGTCACACTCAGCACTAGCACATGTGATGTGTAGTGGTAAATCATTAATAAAGATACAGAATAACAATGGGCCCAGAACCGAACCCTGAGGAACACCAAGCTCCACCTTACCCTCTGTGGAATAGTTGCCATTTACATAGACAGCTTGTGTTCTCGCAGAAAGGTAAGAGTTTTAAAAAAAAAAGGGGTTGACCGGCTGTTGTTGTTGAAATAAACATTAAGTTTTCTAAGCAAGATTTCACGGTTTATAAGATCGAACGCTTTTTTTCAGGTCCAAAAATACCGTGCCAAACATTTTGTTATTGTTGATGTTATTTAGCCATGAATCAATCATACTAATGCTGAGTGGCATGAGTGTTTAGGTCTAAACCCGGACTGGAACTTATTTAACAAGGACCGTTCTTCGAGGTACTGGAGAAGATACTTCTGGACATGCTTCTCAAGTGGCTTTGATAAAACAGACAGAAGAGAAATGGGACGAAGATTATTTACATCAGTAGTATCTTTGGTCTTGGGTATAGGAACAACGTTTGCCTTTTTAAACGCCACAGGAAAAGTATTGTACTGTATGCATAAGTTAAAAATGTAAGTGAGGGGCTCGACAATATCAGGCAGTGATATGTGGAGTATATAACCATTTATACCGTCCACACCAGCATATGTCTTGTTCTTAAGGCACGTTATATAACGCCCGACTTTGTGAACAGCGATAAAGGGGATATTGAACTTATCATCGGACGATAATCGTTCCTGGCAAAACATGGACAGTTGATCCGATATTACATACGCTGACAGATCAGGGCTGTTGGAAGTAAGTAGCGTTTTTGAGGCTGAGAGAAAGAAATTGTTTATGTTTTCCGCTGAGAGTTCGTGTGGAATGGTGGGAGTCTGCCTGCGCATGTTGTTTTTTAAGAGTATTCAAAGCAGTCCAAACAGAACTTGAGCAGGAGTTTTTTTGTTTTCAATTGTTTTTTCAACAAATGACTTTTGAGCTTCTCGAACTAAATACCTAACTTTGTTACGCAAACGTTTAAACTCAGGGCAGTTCTTTTCTCGTTTAGCGGTGTTTCGTGCCTCCATAGTTTGTTTGATTTCCTCCGTTATCCAGGAGGGAGGCTCGCGGCGTCGGACTCGCTTCCTTCTTAGCGGCGCGTGTTTATTCAGCACCCCGAGGAAACACATCAAGCCATACACTGAGCGAGCGCATTATCAGAGTCAGCGCAGTTATACACTTGAGCAAATTCTGCGTAGCTTAGATCATGTAAGAAAGCGTCAGTATTAAGCTTTTTAAACGATATGTACGTCATGTACGAGTGCTGGTCCCGACTTTGTTTTGCGGGCAGCTTGCACGACCATGTACAGGCGATGGGAAAGTGGTCACTGACGACTAATGAAGAAACATTAGTGTCCGCTACTGCTGTTGGGTTATTCAGTAGTGTAAATGTGATCGATGATGGTGGCAGCAGAGCGTGATACTCGCGTTGGAGATTTAATCATCTGCTTTAGCCCGAAAAGAGTGATCGTTGATTGCCATGTAGGCTTGGGTTTTAACATATCGATGTTAAAGTCTCCCAGAATGACTGCCGGAGAACATTTTTACCGGTGTCGTTCACTTTATCACTTGTACAAAGTCGTCATACCAGTCAGCAGTAGCAGCTGGATTTCTGTACATAAAGGCGACAAGGATGGGAGAGGAATGTGGTATTTTCACCTCCAGCCACACACACTCCAGCTCTCTGGACTCAAGGTTTTCACGTCTGCGCGCCATATTTCGGATAGTTATTCCAGGGTAGCCTGGGTCACGCCGGTTTAGAGAAAAGTTAGGAATAAGTAAGCTAGCATCACTGATGTTTGGGCCCAGACGTGATTCCGTGAGACCAAAGAGATGGAAGTGTGATGGCTTAGTTTAGAAATACACGAATATCGGGAACCTTGTGAAACGGGTGCAAAATATTAAGGTGTCCGATTTTCAGTCCAAGTGGCTGTACGTTAGTTGAAGCTTTCGGCATCGCTTTTCGTCAATTGGCACTCAAGGTAAAAGTCACTGTAAGAAGCAACGATGATCTCAAAATGGGATCACATACACACACCGCGCAGTACGGTTCTCGTGCCAAGATAACTTGTCCACCGAAGAAAACAGGAAAATACAATTCACTGGCTAAAGACCAGAAGGTCACTGTGACTTCCGTAGTCAAACAGGTCTCAGTGTGTTGCCACAAAGGCAAACACACAGCCAATGTCAAAACAGTCCGTAATATTTCACAGATCCGATTACGAAAAGGAGTAATCACTGTTTACGTAACGCGGTATAAAACTAAGTGAAAATGTCTGAGTGCCACAGCACTGTTAAAACACATCCACAAAAAGTCCCTGTTACTATTTCAAATTAAGTCCACACCACATATACAAGGGTTCGCACATCTATGCACATGGGAACACACGCTGTTGTCCGCGGCTCGCGTATTGCGGGTTGAATCGTAGTCAAAAGTTATATAAACAAAACACATTAGTTTTGAATGCTGGGAGCTAAACAAAGTAAATTGAACGAGAGTTAAGTCAGTACTCACAGCAAGGTCCAGTATGTCTTACTCACAAACCAGATAGGTGAGGCTAGCGCTGGCAGAATTGTACAGAAGCGCTGTGATTCCCCTTGGTTTGTATACAGTATGTCTTAGTTCCACCTACACACCCACTGGACCGAGCACACACGGACTAATTTCGTTACCTCATTCTACCCCAACACCGAAATCCTCAAATTTTGCCGTTGTCCTCTGAAGACTGCAGTGCAGTGGAGGACACAGATTGACCATGATAGTTCAAGGTTGATGCCAGAATAGCTTGGCGCCCATAGGCGCCAAGCTATTCTGGCATCGCCCTTGAACTGTCATGGTCAGTCGATCCATATGTTGCTGTGGTGTGTCTGGGGTAGAATGAGTTACACAAGAGAGAGAGAGAGAGAGAGAGAGAGAGAGAGAGAGAGAGAGAGAGAGAGAGAGAGAGAGAGAGAGAGAGAGAGAGAGAGAGAGAGAGAGACTTCAGAGAGAGAGAGAGAGAGAGAGATTCGGTTGTACATTGCTTAACGTCCCGACAGCAACAAGACTTTCTCAGGACGTGCCTGCACTACTTGCGAAAAAAACCCAACTAAACAGAATATTGAATGTCAATGTCACCAGCCGGTCTAATACGCTAAATAAACCTAAGACCATTTAGCAACACACATCCAATATCAAGAGCTACAGGCGGCGCAGACAGTAGGGAGACTTTTAAAAAAGGAAAATACAGGTGCATGGACCAAGGGTAGACAGTGACATGCCCCAGAATAGAGGGGAAAACCCACCCTGTGGGGCTGACCAGGGTGACCCTGGAAACTAAAAAGTAGTTAACCCCCCCCCCCCATGTCCCCCAGGGCCCGGGTGGGGGGGGGAAGAGAGAGAGAGAGAGAGAGAGAGAGAGAGAGAGAGAGAGAGAGAGAGAGAGAGAGAGAGAGAGAGAGAGAGAGAGAGAGAGACTTTGTGTATGTTATTTTCTATATCCATGAACGTTATTTCTTGTATTCCAGTGACGTTAACATCTTTGTTGTCAGTAACGCTTTTTGTCGCGATGATTCCTACAGGATTCCTGTGTCCTACAAGAATTATCGCGACAAAAAGCGCTACTGACAGCCAAAGAGCGAAGACTCAATGTTGCCGATTAGTGACCACACTGTTTCTGTTTCAGAGTAAACAAGAGTAGCGACCTGCCGCCATGGGAGCGGGTCAAGGCCACAGAACCTAGAAAGGTAAATGGCCGTACATGTCCACGTGCTCACGTACGTAGGAGTTGACAGGGACTTGATTGGGCTGCTTGTTTCCACACGCTAAGATAAAAAACAAACAAACAAACAAAAAACACGTGGTTTTGTGTCAAGATGTGCGGTGTGGATGTATTGATTGTGCAACAGAGGCTGTCTCTAATTCCGAATGAGGCCAGAAAACGCATGATGTTTGCGGCACCCGGGTTCAGTGTGCCTGGCTGTTCCATTTGGAAGAGGTACACATTCCCATATTGGCCCGCAGGGACTCATAAGCCGGAACTAGGCCTCTTGATGGCACGAACTAAGCAGGCTCATTTACCTCCTGGAGGTAGCCCCAGTATTGCGCGCTCCAGTATACAGCGGTATTGGATATAACGCGTACAGGTCCCTTTGGCTCCTACGGGGATACCGGGTGAGGAAAAGTCATCGGGCCGACGTCAGGCTTAGCTGGCCTGCGCACTGTCGTGCGCGGGCCAGCTAAGGCTGACATCGGCCCTAGGACCTTTTCCTCACCAAGCGGTTTTCTTCACAAGTCTATGAACATCAGCAATAACGCGGTCTGACTTGATGGCGCCCGCGGACCGCGATATACTGAGGCTGACCTGCACTCATATACAGCCTGTTTTACTGAGGCAAGGCTTGCTTCCTACTCTTTTCAGAAAAAGTTTTGAATTATGCATATTCAGTTGTGGAGAACAGTAAGGACAACAAGTGAAAATCAAAGTTGGACCGAATTTATTTTAAAATGTGTCTGATTGTAAAAACAACTGTTTAGCTTAAATTGACTTAAAAGTTGGAATGTGTTGGAATGTGTACCATGATTTTACACTGATCTGATATTGAGTTTGTGAATTATTTTATGGGAACAGATATGTGTCTCAATGGATCTCAGTGAAGCTTAACTCATTCGAGACGTACCGCCTCCGGATACGCGGCACGTCTCGAATGAGTTAATCCGGGGGTTAGGATCATGGCATCTGTAAATTTGCGTCCGACCGCACGTTATCAAGGGGACTAACCTACTTTGTTTGAACTAATTCTGATTTACCTCTGTTGCATTTAGGGTGTGTTGGCGTGTTAACAATGCCCTCGCATCAGGGCAGAAGTTCTGTGTATTGACAGGAATGTCATGCCATTCCATAGACCCACTCGCGAGTACACCCGGCCACGAGTACATTTCTATTCATGCTGAGATACGACCCATTCGGGGAGTAGAGCACAGTGAGATACAACCGATTCGGGGAGAACACCACAAGCACACTTCTATTCAAACGAAATGCGAAGCTTTGCATCTCATTTGAATAGAAGCGTACTTATGGCGTACTCCCCGAGTGGGTCCGCCAGCACCGGGGTGAGTAACACCCTGACCCTGTGTGTTGCCAGATGGTGGTGATGAACCAGAAGTACCTGCCCATTCCGGAACTGGAACAGCTCAGGAAGGAGATCGGCAGTTACCGCCCTTAGGTAAGGACAACATAATAATAATAATAATAATAATAATAATAATAATAATAATAATACCGGCGCTTTACTCAGTTCTGTGAATCGACAACACGCACGCTCACGTGACACACACGCATTAACTCTGAAGACAAAACAAACGCAGCGCAAGACAGCCACAGGACAATCAAATGGTGCGAAGGGTCAGTACAGCTATTAACCCGTTTCATCATGATACACTGTTGCTTGAAATAAATTTGACTGAGATAGTTTAAGGATGGTGCCAGAATAGCTTGGCGCCTGAGGCGCCAAGCTATTCTGGCGCCACCCTCATTGAACTTAAACGGTTGACCTATCTCCTAACCTTCTTAGGACAATAAACAACTTTAAAAAGTCAGCGTCAGGATCTAATGTGTTAAGATTTGGAAATTTTGATCGCTTGTATTTGAAATTGTATAAAGTGGCCTGAAATCAGTACCAAAGTGACATCACTGGCCATTGTGTATGGCGTGCAGTACTTATATACCGACTGCAATGAATGGACATGAACCTTCAGGGTCGTGCTTACCGCTTTGAAAGTACCGTTGAGACATCAGGGTCTTCGCCGCCCTTGCACCCTAACCTTTTGCGCGGCTGTGCCGCCTGACCTACAAGTGAAATTTAAGACTCACTGGCGTAGGAACCAGGGTGGAGGGGAGAAGGGAGTGGTGGTGATCATACCATTGTAATTCCTTTAAACAAAACAACACACAACTATTTTTGGAGAAAAATATCGTTTAAAATCAAAAGATTTCAAGTTATTTTTTTCGTTTGATTTCACCGAGGTTGGACTGTTGCTCTGCCCCCCCCCCCCCCTCCACACACACACACACACACCTTCAATGAAAAATATCGTCTACGCTACTGAGACTCTGGAAGTGTAAGGAATTCTTTGACAAATGATCAGCAACGGGACTGTTCACAATCAGCCTCCACCCCCCACCCCCCCTTCCCCCCCCCCCCCCGCCCTACCCCCACCTGGATGTGTTTGGCACGGACAGCTGCGCTCTGATCAATATACCGGCGCCCCTTCACGTTGACGTCACGTTACATCACCAAATAACAGATTTCGCTACCGACAGCCTAAGGGTTAACTAATCGTTATTGTTACTGTCCGTTACGGCACTGATTTAGCAAGATTGATCTCTTCACGGCTGAGAAAAAGGGAAATTGGACCACAGAGATAAATTCCATGCAACACTGAAAGAAAAAAAGTCTGGACGAGAAAACCACAGCGTAATTTATTACATTTTCGGGTTGAAACCCTTTTTCAAAATATACATGACATTGTGTACAAACAAGTACATAATGCTCTACTGCTTCACAATCTCACCAAAGAAATGATAACTAAGCAGAGCATTGCGTACTTGTTTGACATTTCAATAAATCAAGTTCTGTTGTAACTGTCTTTTCTAAGCGTGTTTCTAGTTTGTTGGGAATTTTTCAAAAGGCGAAACTGCAAAGACATAGATCCCCATGCAGTTGCGGGTGGTTATGAGGTTCTGTGTGTCTTGCTAAACCATTTGTACCCATATTCCTTTAATATCTTGAGATCTTTGACAACGAATTCAAAGTGATTTCAAAAACACAATTTTCGTCCTCTGACAGTGAAGAGTCAACCCTCTTGTGCATGATCAAAGGCCCGGGGTGAACCCTTCGGCTGTGGGTAGCGCTTGTTGTCGCGATGATTCCTGCAGGAATGACAACATCCTGACATCCTGCAGGAATAACAACATCCTGACATCCTGCCGGAATAACAATATCCTGCAGGAATCATCGCGACTAAAAGCGCTACCCACAGCCAAAGGGTTCAAGTCAGCTCCCGGTCCGCAGACACCCTACCCCCACCGCCACCGCCACCGCCACCCCCACCCCCACCCCGCCGATATCGACCTGCACTCTGTTCCCTATTGAACGTAACATTGCATATACATTGTATCCCTTAAATGGGGATGGAGAGTCAGTTACTGTTGGCGAATGTCTGAGTTGTCTTTGGCTGCCGTCGTTCTGGTGCGTTATTTACGTGATCTGCTCCGTGGCGGGCTTGCATTGCTAAGATTCGCCGATACAGTGGTTTGTCAATGTTGTCTTATACATTTCTGCCCTTCTTTTCACAATACATGTTGGCGCGTACTGCCCCTTGTCAATAAACAAGAAATCCTGACCAAAAAGTTGACTGCCGAGCGTGTAAATACAGAGATGAACCCAACGAAGAAAGAAACACGCTTAGAAAAGACAGTTACAAAACAGTTGTGTTGCCTTTTCTAGGCGTGTATCTCTCTTCAGCGGGTTCTTCCGTGTGAATAACACACAAAGGGTCAAAGGGCAGAACAGTACAGTCTTTTATTTTACGACTTTCAAACGTTTAACAATTTTGACCAAACATTATTGTAGGACGTAGTAAGAAAACATATAAGGAAGATATTGCGAAATATCACCCCATTATTACCCGGAGCTTTCCGGATTCGGTGGAGCGATCTCAGTGTTTGTTTGCGTGTTTGTGTAGCTTTCATTGACCATTCCCTTTGGCAGGTATGCCGTACCTTCATCAGTCTGTCGGCTGTAGTTTACAAGGACTTTCTCTGTAAATTGTGTGTGTGTGTGTGTGACTGCCTGTACCGTTCGCGGGAGTACTCCCCAGATGGACCCGAGTACACCACAAGTACACTTCTATTCAAATGAGATGCGAAGCATCTCATTTGAATAGAAGTGTACTTGTGTGTACTCCCCGAATGAGTGACGTGGGTCTGTCTGGCCACCTGCAAAAGGTACGACTTGTCTGATAGTTCTTGCATTGTTGAAGCAGAGATCTATGTGTGCGTCTCTTTGTGTGTGTATTTTCAGATTGGTTACCTACTCAAGTGCAGGGTGGAGAGAGGGACCTCGTACTAAAACATATCTGGGCGGCGTATCGTTGTTCTGAGCAGCAGGGAGACACGTTTACCGCTAGTGTTGTCAAGTTTTACAAGAAGGAAAATGGTTCAGTTGTCAGTTCAGAAACAGTGATTTGAAAGACACAGAAAATGGGAAAACGTTCCATCCGAATCATCTGCATTGTTTGTTTAAAATTACTGGGTTTGAATGGCAACTGAATTGTTTTCTTGTTTGCTTTACAGAATTACTTGTAACTTTTCGCTTACGTAACTACATGTATATCTACACAGACCTAGTGTGATTTTCTTTAGAATCGTGTGTAAATTATGACTTGAGTAAATGTTGATGTGTGATGACTGTGCAGGAGCCTTTTCAAGCGTTTTTCTTTCATGATGTTGGTGTGCGAACTACAACGTTCGGCGATTGACTTGTGACGGTGTGTGTGTGTGTGTGTGTGTGTGTGTGTGTGTGTGTGTGTGTGTGTGTGTGTGTGTGTGTGTGTGTTTGTACGGGCAGGCGTGTATGTGTGTGTGTATACATAAGGGTAGGTGTGTGTGCGTACATAAGGGTAGGTGTGTGTGTACATGTGTGTGTGTGTGTGTGTGTGTGTGTACATAGTATCCGTTTGTGTGTGTGCGTGTGTGTGTGTGTGTGTACATATGTGTGTGCGTGTGTGTGTGCATATGGGTGTGTGTGTGTGTGTGTGTGTGTAAATGTGGTGATGTGTGTGTGTGTGTAAACGAGAGAGAGAGAGAGAACCCAACCAAATAAACTTAGCTACCAACATTAACCCTTTGGCTGTCGGTAGCGGTTTTTGTCGCCGCGATGATTCTTGCAGGACGTCAAGGTGCTAGTCCTGTTGGTATCAGTCATCGCCGCAAAAACCGCTACCGAAAGCTAAACGGGTTAGAATACCCATGCGGGAAGCGGATCGACAGAAATACACGCATGTAGGCCTAGGACGATACTGCAATCGTTGTTGGCTCTCATGTGTCTTGTTATGAACACGTACGTGATGGTTTGGGTTATTTTTAGAGGAATAATCGTACATGTCTTTCGTTTATTTCGTATGTCTATATATTTCTTGCCGCGGAAGCACACTCCATCGTAAGTTATCAGGTGTCCGGTCCAATTCAAACGGCCACGTCAACTTTGAAAGCTGTTTACATTTCCTAGAATTATATACTGACGTGGGGTGTAAGGGGCTCTGGATAGAGGTAGCACCTTTGCTCTTCGGCAGCTGCGTCCTACATAGGACGGACGGGCATCACTGGTCCTCATCCATCTCCTTAATCTCTCACGTGCTGGCTCCAAGCGCCACACCCTGGCAAACCACCTCAGCTGGTGGGCTAAACCACGTGAGGGGGTGGTTTTCACATTGCACCACTAGGCGGATGAGCTGTTTCTGACAGCCAACGGCTAGAGGACGGAGGAGATCAGGTTGGATCCAACGGCCAAATGTGGGGGAGTAAACCCTTCAAATCAGGAGTGGAGCGGCCCCGAAGGCAGACAGCTGCCTGTATTCACGCACTGTTCTGGCAGCTCCTGCAGCCAAACTGGTGCCAAACGTACTGCTTTGCATTCCTTTGGATACATCAGCGAGGCCGAGAGGGGGATCTTGACGACTGGGCACCCCAGGATCTCCATACACTTCGCCCAGGCTTGCGTCCTGGAGAGGTCACTCCAGTGACTGACCCAGCAAGCGCATATACTCCATTGTCTTCCGAGACAGGATGCCAAACAATACTGACGAGCAGAAGAAATGCGACATCACTGGAATCATCGGAAGCACTAAAGTGTTTCCGATGATTCCAGTGAGGTCGCCTTTTCTTTTGCTCGACATAAATGGCATCATCCGAAATACTTAACACTTAAAGGCCCACTACCGCCGTAACTGATTCACTTCTGTTTCAAACGGTTACGAAACGCTACACACAGGTCTAGTTATGGTTCATTTGGACACAGGACAATCCAGTTTAACACACGTCGTCTTAATATCAAGTAACCTGATAATGAGTCCACACCTTTCTATAAATACAGTGCTATCATTACGAGAAACAGCTAAAAATAGTTTGAAACGCTAACGGCTGCACAGAATAAATAAGCGCGATTACACATGTGTTGTTGCTGCCTGTCAAAACTACTGTTAAAGTTCATTATGTGTGTCGACAAGACATAACAAACACAAATGGTGCAGAAACGTGTCTTCAGATTTATGCGTAATGGTACTTTAACACTTTAGTGTTTCCGATGATGCCATTGATGTCGAGCAAAAGAAAAGCGGCCTCTTTGGAATAATCTTGCCATTGATGTCGCATTTATTTTAGAAGGAGTACGGAAGAAGGGTGGAGTGGGCTTTGCGGCGGCGGACTTGTCACGGAGCTCCACGGATGATACGGTCTGCATACGAAAGGGAATGATCATTGAACGCTGGACAAACACACAAACAACGGAACGGTAATATTTCTTGGACGAAATGCTCGGTGAACATCGCACTCCTGCTCCAACAAATATCTCCGCTCGGTGAAAAATACGCACATAACCCACTCGACACCTATTGTCTAAAAACTATTTTTTTTGACAACAACAAACAAAGCCCTTTGCCCTGGCCTACGTGACTTTGTGTGAATAGCACAGGGACAGCCCCTGCAGCCATCATAGATTAGACTCTTGTCCTAATCATTACGACGCCACAGGGGCCCTTGGTTGGCGCCATATCGCGTGATTGACGGCCGCTCTTGTACCGGGTCTGCACCAATCACTGGCCGCTGGCCACCAGCACAAAGGAGACTGGAATATTGGAAATCAGTGCGTGTAATATGGCACTTGGTGATGCAAAGTGACGCCACGCTGTTAACAACTTCCCTGCCAGGGAAATGCCACCACTACCCTATCACAAGAGGCAAAGAACCTCATCAGCCTCCGCATCTGCGGTAATGTACTGGTGCATCTGCGGTATTGTACGGCCTGGTGCATCTGCAGTACTGTACTGGTGCATCTACGGTACTGTACTGGTGCATCTGCGGTACAGAGAAATGCCACCACTGCCCTATGAAAAGAGACAAGGAACCTCATCAGCCTCAGCATCTGCGGTAATGTACTGGTGCATCTGCGGTATTTACTGGTGCATCTGCAGTACTGTACTGGTGCATCTGCGGTACTGTACTGGTGCGTCTGCGGTACTGTACTGGTACATCTGCCGTACCGTACGTGACTTTGTGTGTACTGGCTGTACTGGTGCATCTGCGGTACAGGGAAATGCCACCACTGCCCTATCACAAGAGGCAAAGAACCTCATCAGCCTCCGCATCTGCGGTACTGTACTGGTACATCTGCGGTACTGTACTGGCGCATCTGCGGTACAGGGAAATGCCACCACTGCCCTATCACAAGAGGCAAAGAACCTCATCAGCCTCCGCATCTGCGGTACTGTACTGGTACATCTGCGGTACTATACTGGTACATCTGCGGTACTATACTGGTACATCTGCGGTACTGTACTGGCGCATCTGCGGTACTGTAGTGGTGCATCAGCGGTACTGTACTGGCGCATCTGCTGGGACTCATGAGATTCTTTGCCTCTTGCTGCCGTGCCGGCGGTACTGTACTGGTGCATCTGCGGTACAGGGAAATGCCACCAATGCCCTATCACAAGAGGCAAAGAACCTCATCAGCCTCCGCATCTGCGGTACTGTACTGGTACATCTGCGGTACTGCCCTGGCGCATCTGCGGTACTGTACTGGTGCATCCGCGGTACTGTACTGGCGCATCTGCTGGGACTCATGAGATTCTTTGCCTCTTGCTGCAGCGCAACTGTCCAAGTACAGATCCTTATGAAGATCTACTTATATTGCAGATGGATTGCGTGCACGTTTTCTCGGAAGTGAAAGACCATGGATGGCACACTGTTTGCTCCATCTATTGCTGCGCTGATCAGCGCAGCAATCGAGGGAGACAACCAGTGTGCAATGCATAGAGAAACGGCCCCTCGCCTGACACACCTGGATTACCTGAGAACAAGAAGAGACGTATATTTCCATAAGCCTCTGCAGATGCTGGTGCTCATGAGGATCTATGCGTTTAGCGTGAGCTCATTGCGGAAAAGTTCATCGGGCCGATGCCGGTCGCCTTTGGCCCACGCACGAACGTGAGCGGGCCGACGTCGGCCCGATGAACTTTTACGCATGGGGAGGGTGTTGAGTTCAGAGGGCCGCCGAAGCCATGAAGCCTTTGATTGGTCAGGGATTACGTGGTGCTACATGCATTTGGCGTGGCAGTAGCGTATAGCGTATAAAGACCGTTGGGCCGCAGCAGCCGTCCCAGCAGCAGAATTATACCGCCATACCACCATACCCCAGCGGGACAGATTTTGCGCGTGTGCTCAGTTTTACTATGGACAAGTAAGTAACTTGACTCCAGTGTGCATTTCCATATTGTATTAGACAGGCAAAACATTCTAAGAACATTTCTAAAGGAGACGTTGAGATCTACAAACCTCTTTCTGCCTGGAGCAGGTCGCTTTCAAGGATGTTCTGTAAAAGTGCACACGTTAATCTTAACCCGTTGAGTGTTAGTTGACGCAGATTAATTCTTTGTCAGCTAAACACCAAAATGTCCTGGCTTCCCAGGAACATGGATTCAAAGTGGTGTCAGCAAGAGGCATAGATCCTCATGGGCCCGCGCAACTGCGGGGGCTCATGAGGGTCTATACCTCTTGCAGTTGCGAGGTAATTTCATCACTAATGGAGTGAGCGACCGGTGCCGAGACTGACACGGGTCATCAGGGACTGCGCTACGGAGCGAGTCAGGAGGACGTCCACGGTATGAGAAACGGGACGACTCGGAAGCGTGCGACGCAAGAATTACACGCCTAGACATGGAAGGAGAGAACGTTGCTGAACAATAACACCAGTGAAACAGGTTGCATTGTGAGAGACCATTACCTAGCCTGGCGTTTACATTGTGTATGTGTAATGTGGTGTTGATGTGCTTGTGGTGAGAAGGGGTGTTGTGCATAATCTTTTGAGTGTTTTTGTTGTTCTATTTATATAAAGGGCTACAGAGAAAGAGAGAGATAGTGTTTGTTTTATACCGCGTGAATGCGCCCGACTGAGTCAGTGGCGGTGTATGCGTCTGTTGTCGAGCCGAGAGTCTGTACCGGCGTGCGACTGGGGCGAGTCTGCGTGCGTTACAATAATGTATCTGGTTAAAAAAAACAAAACATAACGTCCACCTCCATAAACGGTTCCCCCACCCGGGTCTGCCCTGGGGGACTTGGGTGGGATTAACTACTAGTTTTAGTTCCCAGGGTCACCAGGGTGGGTTTTGCCCTCTATTCTGGGGCATGTGTTTCTCAGTGTCTACTCAGTCTGAAGAGACCCTCAGAGCCATCCACCAGCTCAAGAGTGGCAAAGCAGCAGGCATTGATGGAATACCGCCAGAGATCTGGAAACATGGAGGCACAGCACTGCACAACAAGCTCCATGACCTCTTTCTCTGCTGCTGGGAGGAAGGAACACTACCAAAAGATCTCCGTGATGCAGTCGTTATCACCCTGTACAAGAACAAAGGCGAGAAGTCTGACTGTTCCAACTATCGGGGAATTACCCTGCTGTCCATTGCTGGGAAAATCCTTGCAAGGCTGCTCCTGAATCGGCTGGTACCTGCCATCGCTGAAGACCAACTCCCAGAGGGCCAGTGTGGCTTCAGAGCAAACAGGAGCACCACCGATATGGTCTTTGTGCTGAGACAGCTACAGGAGAAGTGCCGCGAGCAGAACAAAGGTCTGTACGTAACATTTGTCGACCTAACAAAAGCGTTCGACACTGTGAGCAGACAAGGCATGTGGCAGATCCTGGAGCGACTTGGCTGTCCCCCAAAGTTCCTCAACATGATTGTCCAGCTACACGAGGACCAGCAAGGCCAGGTCAGACTCAACAATGACCTCTCGGAACCATTCCCTATTCTCAACGGCGTAAAGCAGGGCTGCGTGCTGGCACCGACCCTCTTCACCATCTTTTTTAGCATGATGTTGAAGCAGGCCACAGTGGACCTCGATGATGACGATGCAGTGTACATCAGGTATCGTCTCGATGGCAGCCTGTTCAACCTCAGACGACTGCAGGCCCACACGAAAACCCTAGACCAACTGATTCGTGAGCTGCTTTTTGCTGATGATGCTGCCCTCGTTGCACACACAGAGAGAGCCCTGCAGCGCATCACGTCTTGCTTCGCAGATGCTGCCCAGCTCTTTGGACTCGAGGTCAGTCTGAAAAAGACAGAGGTCCTCCATCAGCCGGCACCCAAGACAGTGTATCGCCCTCCTCACATCACCATTGGCGAGTCTGAACTAAAGTCAGTGCACCAGTTTACTTACCTTGACTGCATTATCACGTCGGACGCCAAGCTGGACAAGGAGCTTGACAGCAGGCTGGGAAAAGCGAACAGCGCTTTCGGGCGACTTTTCAAGCGGGTGTGGCACAATCAACAGCTGAAAATAGGCACCAAGATCAGCGTGTACAGAGCTGTGGTCCTCACCACCCTGCTGTATGGTTCCGAGTCCTGGGCCCTCTACCGCAGCCAACTACGACTCCTCGAACGCTTCCACCAGCGCTGCCTGCGTACCATCCTGGGCATTCACTGGAGTGACTATGTCACCAACGTCGAGGTCCTTGAACAGGCTGAAACTGTGAGCATCGAGGCTTTGCTGCTGCGGACACAGCTCCGCTGGGCGGGGCATGTCTCCAGGATGGAGGATCATCGCCTACCAAAGATCACCCTGTTCGGCGAGCTTGCTACTGGACACCGTGACAGAGGGGCACCAAAGAAGAGATACAAAGACTGTCTCAAGAAGTCACTTAGTGCCTGCCAAATCGACCACCACCAGTGGTCTTCGCTTGCTGCGGACCGTGACACCTGGCGCTCCACCATTTACAAGGCAGCTGTCTCCTTTGAGGACTCTCACAGAGCTAGCCTTAAGGACAAGCGGCTCAGGAGAAAAAACAGAGATGCCGCAGCTCAGAACCCTGGCCATACCTTCCCCTGCAGCCACTGCGGTCGAACCTGCCTGTCTCGGATTGGCCTCCGCAGCCACGAACAAGCCTGCAGACGTCGTGGGCAACTCCTATAAAATCTTCGTTCGCGAAGTCAAGCCAAGAATAATACTCAGTCTTGGTCCATTCACCTGTATTTTCCTTTTTTTAAACTCTCCCTACTGTGAGCGCTGGCTGTAGCTCTTGATATTGGATGTGTGTTGCTAAATGGTCTTAGGTTTATTTAGCGTATTAGACCGGCTGGCGACATGCATTCAATATTCTGTTTATTTATTTTTTTCACAAGCTGTGCAGGCAAGTCCTGATAAAGTCTTGTTGCTGTCGGGACGTTAAGCAATGTACAACCAATCCATAAACGGCTGTGACGCCTATACGCAGACGGGTCCAGTCTCCGATCTTAATTTGAATTCAAAGAACGGAGGCCAGTAGGGGGTAGATGGTGATGATGGTGGTGGTGTGGTAGTGGTGGTGGTGGGGGGGGGGGGGTAGGGGGGGGGGTGTTCCTGCTCTGCCATTCCCTTTCGTCTCCACTCTTCCACGCACCTCAGTTCATCGAATGTTGCAACTGAGATTGCATAGCACATTTTTAAACCGACCTCCCTGCCACTGGCCGTATTGTGTTTCTGAAAGTCAACGCCAAAGAACTTCATCCTTCAACACTAAACACGGATACAAAGCGGGATAAGCAAGAGGCGGCATAGATCCTCATGAGCCCCCGCAACTGCGGGGCCATGAGGATCTATTCCTCTTGCTGTTGGGTCTTGCTTGTTGCTCGCCGACAGTGAAGGTGTTAATCTTGCTGTTGCAGCTGATTCCCCTCACGGGCATTATCGGTACGGCGTGTGTGGCCGCCACCACCTTCATGGGCTACAGTCGGTCTCATCTCCAAGCCGGACGTCAGGTAAGCGCCCAGAACACCGGTTGTATGCCTCGATTCGCTGCGCAGCAATCGTTGGAGACAACCAGTGTGATAAGCGTCGTTGTGTGCTGTTGGTCTCTTTCATTCAACTCCTTCACTGCCAGGAGACGCAGAACATGCATGGTTCGAAATCATAAAGTACCTTCAAAGATCCCAAGCCGGCATATAATCATGGGCACAGAATGGTTTCAGCAGGGGGGCATAGATCCTCATGAGCCCCCGCAGTTGCGGGGGCTCATGATGATCTATGCCTCTTGGAGATGGATTGCGTTCAATTTTTTTTCGGCAGTGAAGCGGTTAATGAACACCCATTGACCACTTTGAGCAGGAAACTATTGGCGACGTCCGCCTGACGTTTGGACCATGGAGGTGGATCTACCAAAACAGATCGGTCATATCCCTTATTACCACAGCCAGTTCAACACTTATTCTCCCCCACCCCCCTCCCCCCAATGACTTTTATGCAGCGGCAAGGCACTGTCCGGCCTTGAACTGTCGTGCTTTATCTATCTCCTGCTACTGATGACTCAGTCGTACCGTTTGGCAGTTGTGCTCCCGAGGGTACACTTCTGTTCTCAGTATCTCATTTCATAATGGAAGCAGACGAGGTTTTCGCGGCATCTCATTTGAACAGAACTTTCCTGGTCAGCGCTGTACGTCCTGAGTGGGTCTATCTCTGGTGTAAACCCGCGAACGGTGCTGGTTACGATCAGTCTTACTCATTAACGGAGCAAAGCCAGTCAAGCAAAAGGTCCTGGTGCCGCCATCGGCCTTGTTGGCCGCAACTGACAGCCGCGTCTGCAGACGGCGGCCTGAGCGGGACTCCGTATTCCTCGTGTCTTTTTGGGGAGGGAAGTTGTGATGCTGTAGGTGTGGGCTAATTGGTAATGGTGTTGTCGCGGGACTGATCATGTTGCTGACTTATGTTGCTTTATCGCAGAATCGTAAAGAGCAGTGACCTCCTCCCTTGGGAGAGAGTGGGGCCGACCGAGAGGAGAAAAGTAAGTGCAGGCTGTACAGTGGACAGTGTTCACTGACAGTGGACGCAGACTGTGAATCTTCAAGCCCGTCAGCTCGCCGCCAAAGCCCCAGCCGTCCCAGGAAATGGACTCAAAGTGGCGTCAGCAAGGGACATAGATCCTCATGCGCCCCCGCAAATGCGAGGGCTCATGGGACCTATACCTCTTGCAGTTGTGTCCACGTTTTCTCGGTAGTGAAAGGGTTAACATCCCAATGCAAGAGGCATAGATTTTCATGCCTTATCAAATATGTGAAGTCATGGAGATGTACGCCTCTCAATCATTGGCCTCATTCATATCAGTGTGTCTGCCCAGGTCACAAAGAATAATATGTGAAGTCATGGAGATGTACGCCTCTCAGTCATTGGCCTCATTCATATCAGTGTGTCTGCCCAGGTCACAAAGGCCCTCGAGCTGATGACGGTCGCAGTTGACCAGTGAGCCGTGCGCGGGCCCACTACGGCCGCCGTCAGCCCGAAGATCTTTTGCTATTGGGATCGGGCGGACAGCAGTACATCTGCCACGATTTCAGAGGCGCCATTACCGGCCACTGTCAGTGAAATGACCAATCGGAAAACTCGTTATCAGTTTATTTGTGTACACTGCACTGTTTCGGTAACAGCTGAACATACAGCCTTGAGAACTGACTTTCTGTTGGTTTTTATTTGTTGTTTATTTCAACATTTGTACGTAAAAGTCATTAATTGTAGTGCACTTTCAACAAATTATTACTGTAAGGTTATCCAGTAACCAGTCCAACAATGATCTTCGAGAGTAAATGGAATGAGCGCTCACCACATTGTGAAATTACCACGCACAGTCGGTTCTTCTAAAGGTATTACTTGGGGTGATCATATTACGTGTTTGACTACCAGCGCGCTATCAATGAAGACCTGGGATCACATGCACGAGTGAGCTTAATCCTGCGCAAAGCCACTAAGCAAGGTGATCCGCTACAGCGGAGCACCTTGCTTAGTGGCTTGCGCAGGAATAAATAAGGTCACTCATGCAACTGACACCCAGTGAGAAAAAGGTGATCGGGCTGACGTCAGCCTTATCGGACCCGTGCACAATCGTGCGCGGCTCCGCTAAGGCCGATGTCGGCCCGATTACCTTTCGCTTCAGCCGGTATTGTGTACGATCTGTTTGGGTCAGCCACGCCCATTCCATACACAAGACCTTTTATTGTTCAGGTCGTAGAGTGCTACACCCTCAACCGTAAGGCTGCAGGTTTGAACCCGGGTGGGGTCAAACTTTGTAGAGACCCTTTCCGACCGCCCCATTCGTCACATGCTGTGGGATCATCTTCGTATTGGCAAAAGACGTCAAGCCCTATACTTTTTACGCAAAAGGTCAAACCCTTCGTTGTATGAAAAATAATTATGAAATCAGACCAGTTATGTCATCTTTGGTAGCACCGCTCACTTTGATGCTGATGATGTCTGTTGTAGTTGGTGACCATGAACCAGACGTACTGACCGGCCCGTTCCCATGCGGAACTGGAGAGCTTGAAGCAGGAAATCGGCAGTTATCGGCCGCTTAGATACAACCATGATGATGGGCTTCACTCGAACTAATCGGCAGCAGTTCTCAGACTGGAGTCTATCTTAAAGCTCTCGGCTGTTCCAGGCTACTAATGACCTCAAGCGCTGAGAGGAAGAAGAAAAAATAATATACTGACCGCGTGTTATGAGAATACTACACAGCCGTTTTGCCAGTCCCTAGCGACCCAACAAAACCCGGCACACTAACGTGTATGGCCTCACTTCAACTGATGCCAGCTAGCACCCAATGCGTAAGGAAAGCCGTCGGGCCGACGGTCTTTGCGCACTGGGCCAGGAAAAGAGATCGCATTTGTATTGCAGTCATCAACAAGCAGGACTAATAATTATATTCTTTTTATAATAGTAGCAGACTCCAGTAGATGATGCTACAATACAATGTGACCCGTTCGCCTGGGCCGGGCATTTCAGTGTTAGTGAAATGAAGTAAGTCGTGTGAGCACTTCTGTACCGGCCGGGTTTTATTGCAAATAAATACCCAACGGAGAAAGAAACGCGCTTAAGACGGATACAACACGTGCGTGTGTATGCGGTCTGTGTGTGTGTGTGTGTGTGTGTGTGTGTGTGTGCCGGTGTTGGTGTGTTTGTGTACGTGTGACTTAGTTTTATTGCTCATTTCCTCACATGTATTGCTCATTTCCTCACATGTGCGTGTGCGTGTGTGTGTGTGCGTGCGTGTGCGTGATTGTGTGTGTGTACGTGCGTAGGTGAGTGTGTGTACATGTGTGTGTGTGTGTGTGTGTGTGTGTGTGTGTGTGTGCGCGCGCTGACGGACAATCAGTGCACCAACATACGAGTACACACATGTACAAGAGGTAATGAGTGCTTACTTGATTTTCTGCAGGATAAGGTACCAATCATCCCATTAGCCCGGAGTCATTAAAGCAGGAGATGAATCGACCATGATAAATCAAGGGTAGAGCCAGATTAGCTTGGCGCCAACAGGCGCCAAGCTAATCTGGTTTTACCCTTGATATTAATGGTCGATCCATCTCCTACAACTCATACATATTCGATAGGTGACGGGCATAAGGGAGAGAACTAAGCATTATAGACCAATAGTCATATATCTAGGTGGCACGCACACACGCCCACACACATTTAGGAAAGAGGTACAAACCCTTATCAGTGCTGTTTCTCACCTACGTGCTACCTTAATTTTGGGTTATAAGCAATGTCAGTCACTATTTTGAATTCGTGTATTATTGGGTGACATTCCGCAGCTCTACCCCCACTCTTTGTTTGAAAACCAGACCAAGCAGTTGACTGCAAAGCGTATAAAATGCAATGGAAATGCGCAACCAGTTAGAAAGGAGCTTCCCAGTATGCAAAAGGCTATTGGGCAAATGGCAACGGGCATCTTATGTAAGATTTTGTGAGGACACTGTAATTAAAACCAAGACAGTAAAGGTGTTTGCCAACAACCAAGGAGCTTAACTCATTCTACCCTAACACCGAAATCCCCAAATTTTGCCGTTGTCCTCTGAAGACTGCATTGCAGTGCAGCACACAGATCGACCATGATAGTTCAAGGGTGATGCCAGAATAGCTTGGCGCCTATGGGCGCCAAGCTATTCTGGCATCACCCTTGAACTATCATGGTCGATCCTTATCTTGCTGTGGTGTGTCTGGGATAGAATGAGTTAAGGTGTATTTGAACCAGAAGAAACTTGCTTCTTTTTTTTTTTTTTTTTTTTTTTTTTTTTTTTTTTTTTTTTTAAACCGGGTAACACTGATAAATTTCGGGAAAAGGAAAAAGATTTTAGAAGGGCTGCTAGGGCTGCCAGACTGAAATATAAAAACAAGATCGAAACGAAATTTACTTCTGGCAACGCTATCGAGGTCTGGCATGGTCTGAACTGCATGATGGGTAGGCAGCAAAAGAAACAAGCACGGCTTTGCATTGAGATGGCGAATGATCTGAATCGTTTTTACTCACGGTTCGATGGCAGGAACCTTAGTGCTAACTGTGACTAGTTGTGCCGGTCACTTGTGCCTGAACCATTGTCAGTTACTGAGGAGGTAGTGAACATCTTTTCTAAGCTGAATGCACACAAAGCACCTGGACCAGATGGGTTAGGAGGGAAAGTATTGAAAACCTTTTGCAGGTCAATTGGGAAAGATCTTCACTACTATCTTTCAGTTCCTGCTTGATCTTCATACTGTCCATACTGCTTGGAAATCATCAATCATTGTTCCGATAACTAAAAAAAAAAACCCAATGCTCGTGAATTCAACGATTTCCGCCCAGTTGCATTGACTTCTATTCTGTCAAAATGTATGGAAAGGTGGTGCGGAGGCATCTGTCAAATGATGTTGCCGAACTACGAACTACTGGATCCACTCCAATTTGCTTACAAAAATCATAAGGGTGTGGAAGATGCGTGCCTTACTCTGTACAATCTTGTTTTTCAACATCTTGAAAATTCAAAAGCACACGTGATAATTCCTTTTATTGACTTTTCTAGTGCTATTAATACTGTTGAACCACTGACTGATGTTTTGCAGCGTATGATGGACTTTCATGTGAACACAAGCATTATTCTGTGGGTGCGAGACTTTTGGAAGGACAGGCCACAACGTGTAAATGTACATGGCAGTCTGTCTGACCAAATGGTGTTAAATTCGGGCTGCCCTCAATGTTATGTTATCTCTCCGACATTGTTTTCTATATACACAGACCATATGCGTTGTCATACTGCCACTTCTCGTCGTTACTTGTTGCCAAAGTATAGACAAAAAATAAAGACGTCCAAGACTGTAACGAAAACCACACAGCTGTGGACACGGGACAGCATGGAGGAGCTCCGTGGGTGCTTTGAGGCGACAGATTGGGATATGTTTACTCATAACTGTGATGACCCTAATGAACTTGTTGAGACAGTCACTTCTTACGTAAGAATGATTTTGTGAGAACACTGTAATTAAAACCAAGACAGTGAAGGTGTTTGCTAACAATAAGCCATGGGTCAGCAAGGAGCTAAAGGTGTATTTGAACCAGAAGAAACTTGCTTTCTTACAGGGTAACACTGATGAATTTCGGGAAAAGGAGAGGGATTTTAGAAGGGCTGCTAGGACTGCCAGACTGAACTATAAAAGCAAGATCGAAACAAAATTTTCTTCTGGCAACGCTAGAGATGCATGGAATGGTCTGAACGGCATGATGGGCAGGCAGCAAAAGAAACAAGCCAGGCTCTGCACTGGGAATCCAGTTGAGATGGCCAATGATCTAAACCGTTTTTACTCACGGTTCGATGGCAGAAACCTTAGTGATAACTGTGATGAATTGTGCCAGTCCATTGTGCCGGAACCTTTGTCAATTACTGAAGAGGAGGTAGTAAACATCTTTTCTAAGCTGAATGCACACAAAGCACCTGGACCAGATGGGTTAGGTGGAAGAGTATTGAAAACCTGTGCAGGTCAATTGGGGAAGATCTTCACTACTATCTTTCAGTTCCTGCTTGATCATCATACTGTCCCTACGGCTTGGAAATCATCAATCATTGTCCCGATTCCTAAAAAAACCAACGCTCATGAATTCAACGATTTCCGTCCAGTTGCATTGACTTCTATTCTGTCAAAATGTATGGAAAAAGTGGTGAGGAGGCATCTGTTAAATGATGTTGCCGAACTACTGGATCCATTCCAATTTGCTTACAAAAACCATAGGGGTGTGGAGGATGCATGCCTTACTCTGTACAATCTTGTATTTCAACATCTTGAGAAATCAAAAGCACATGTGAGAATTCTTTTTATTGACTTTTCTAATGCTTTTAATACTGTTGAACCACTGATGCTTTTGCAGCGTATGATGGACTTTAATGTGAACACAAACATTATTCTGTGGGTGTGAGACTTTTTGAAGGACAGGCCACAACGTGTAAATGTACACGGCAGTCTGTCTGACCAAGTGGTGCTAAATTCAGGCTGCCCTCAAGGTTGTGTCCTCTCTCCGACATTGTTTTCTATATACACAGACCATATGCGTTGTCACACTGCCACTTCTCGTCTCTTAAAGTTCTCAGACGACATGGCCCTTGTACGCCTACTCCAAAAAGAAGACAGTCTGGCCGAGTACTTTGCACAGATAGCAGTATTAGAGTCATGGTGCAAAGATAGTTTTCTGGAAATGAATGTACAGAAAACCAAGGAACTCATCATTGATGACAGGAAAGTTGATGATATTTTTGTACCTGTCTCAATTAATAATCAACCTGTAGAGGTGGTCACTGAATTTAAGTACCTTGGCACAGTCGTGGATAGTGGGCTGTCCTTCACTGGAAACACTGATCTGATTGTGAAAAAAGCAAACCAGCGTCTGTACCTTCTTAGGAAACTGAGAAGTTTTGATGTCAGTTCCAGGGTTTTAGAATCCGTTTATAGAAGCCTGATCGAAAGCATACTGACGTTTAACATCACTGCTTGGTATGGCAATCTCAGTATGAAAAACAGGGGCAGACTGTCACGTATCGTCAGAACAGCTGAGAAGATCATTGGCCTAGGACAGTACCTAGTAGATGATCTGTACCATAGAGCTGTCCGAAGGATAGCTGCTAGCATTGTCAATGATCCTAGTCACCCACTCTCTGATCAGTTTCAAATGCTACCATCAGGCAGACGTTTCAACATGCCACTTGCCAAAAGGAATGTTTTTAAGAAGTCTTTTATTCCAACTGCTGTCTCGATTTTGAACTCTCATTTATAACGCCGCGATAAGTATGATCTACTTAACATTACCTCCCATCTTGTGACAAATTGCTTGTGATAGATTGCTGCAATGATAATTTTTCATGATATGCTTTTGCAGCGTTTGTTAATGTCTTATATTGTTGTTTCATGACGAGCCGAAAGGCAAATTTCTGTCGTGCCTGGACTCGAACAGACAATAAAGTTGTATTGTATTGTATTGTATTGTATTGTATTGTATTAAAGTTCTCCGACGACATGGCCCTTGTACGCCTACTTCAAAAAGAAGACAGTCTGGCTGAGTACTTTGCACAGATAGCAGTATTAGTCATGGTGCAAAGACAGTTTTCTGGATATGAATGTACAGAAAACCAAGGAGCTCGTCATTGATGACAGGAAAGTTGATGAAATTTTTGTACCTGTCTCAATTAATAATCAACCTGTAGAAGTGGTCACTGAATTTAAATACCCTTTGCACAGCTGTAAATAGTAGGCTGACTTTTACTGGAAACGCCGATCTGATTATGAAAAAAGAAAACCAACGTCTGTACCTTCTTAGGAGACTGAGAAGTTTTGATGTCAGTTCCAAGGTTTTAGAATCCGTTTATAGAAGCCAGATTGAAAGCATACTGACTTTTAACATCACTGCTTGGTATGGTATGCTCAGTATGTAAAACAGGGGCAGACTGTCACGTATCGTCAGAACAGCTGGCAACATCATTGACCCAGTAGATGATCTGTACAATAGGGCTGTCCAAAGGAAAGCTGCTAGCATTGTCAGTGATCCTCGTCACCCACTATTTGTTCAGTTTCAACTGCTACCATCAGGCAGACGTTTCAACATGCCATTGCCAAAAAGAATGTTTTTAAGAAGTCTTTTATTCCAACTGCTGTCTCGATTTTGAACTCTTGTTTATAAAAATGTGATATATGATGTGTGATCTACTTAACATTACCTCCCGTCATGTCATAGATTGCTTGTGATAGATTGCCTGTGATAGATTGCAGCGAATGATAATTTTAATGGAATGTTCTTATAGTATTTATTAGTGTCTTGTTTTGTTGTTTTATGACGAGCCAAAAGCCAAATTTTTGTCGTGCATTGACTCGAACAGACAATAACGTTGTATTGTATTGTATTCACAAACCAGATAGGTGCAGAATTGTAATCAAACCAAGGGAGATCACAGCGCTGGACAGACAAACAGTTAGATCCCCTGCCCCCGCCTATCAGGCACCCAATCGCCAGCCCACAGAGAAATACGCAGTTAGAACAAGACGATCATTTCCATCCTGATAGGCGGGGGCAGGGGATCTAACTGTTTGTCTGTCCAGCGCTGTGACCCCCCTTGGTTTGTTTCCAATTGTATTGTATTGTATTGATTGTATTGTAATTCAGCAAACTAACACAAAAAGATACAAAGAAAGAAACACGCTTACGCTTACTGTGTTGTGCTAGGTTTTCTAAAGAGTTTTTCCTTCTTTCCTGGCTATTTTCTTTGAATGTCAGTGATGGTGGTATTTGTCTAATGAACCGCGCGCAGTATTATCAAAGTCTTTGGTATTACAGCACAGAACATTTGGCCAGCCGCTGCGGCGGAGGGAGATGACATAGTCATCAAAATTTATCAGTGACGACACCCTCTGGCCAGCCGAATCATACCTGCCGGAACATGTCTGGGGTCCAGATTTGTGACGACATTGTATAAGAAAACTTTACATCAACACAAACAAAATTCGTCATCAATGACGGCTGTCGGAGTCAGTGTTGACGTCAACACAGTCGTTGAGTCTCATCGAAGCTGCAGTCTGGTCTGCGGGTCCCTGAGCAAGGTGAGTCGATTTTTGACCAAAATATCCGTGCTAGAACACATACTTTATAAACTGAAGTCGCCTTTTTACAGGGACAAACAAGAATGACTGTTATGGTTACTTTGTAGTGTCGTTACTCAGATCAGTCTGGACTGATCAGATGAACGTTGGTCGCTGGCTTCTTTCTTTTTTTGCGCGCGTGTGTGTGTGTGTGTGTGTGTGTGTGTGTGTGTGTGTGTGTGTATGTGTGTATGTGTGTGTGTGTGTGTGTGTGTGTGTGTGTGTGTGTGTGGAGGGACTTAATGAGGCTATGGACAAAGTCTTAGAAAAAAATATGGATGAGGGCTTCAAGAAATAATCCAATATTTCTTGTTGCTATTTTCTTATTTTCCGAAGATCCTAAGCGTATTTGTTTCCACATTCACTTCCTTGCACTGTTTACGCCCGTCACGTTTTGATCTTTGATGTGCAGGAGCAAGTCCCGGCACCGGCTCAGCATCCGCAGGTATCGGCAACCCGTCAGGCTAGAGGCAGCTAGGCAGACCCCAGTGGCTATAGCATGTCGTGTCCTACGTGCGGCCCACCACCTCCCCTGACCTGCCCCCAGTGCGGACCCAACGTATACCCTCCGCGCGACATCTACATCAACGAGACCGTCAACCTCCGGACCTTCGGCTTCGGCCTCAACGCCTTGAAGAACAATCATGAGGTAGGCCAGCTATACTCGGCTAGTGATTGTCCAGTGGAACGACACTTCCGCCGCTATTGATGCGGGGCGCCTTGAATAACTTAGACAAAGGCTGCCTTTTTTAAAGCTGCTGTCTCGTTCGGAGACTCACTGAACGTGGGACTGGAAGAAACCAAGGGTTCACACAGAGCCGACTTCAGCCGCAGTTGACCCGCGAATGGCGGCTCGTGGGCCAACAGTGGAGTTGTCGGTTTTTGAAAAGCGCGGTACAAGTATACTTCCATTCGCCTCTCGTTTGAATAAAACTGAGTGTACGTGAGGTGTACTCCTTGAGTGGGTCAGGTCTATCCGGGGAGTTGTGACGAAGAAACCTACACTAACTGTTGCTACCTTAACCCTGACTCACAAGATGTCTCTGTCAGGAATCCGGACTTGCCTTATTAAACTATGTTCCATAGCACGTATCCCATACGAATACGACCCGAATCCCAAGCAGGCCCGAAACAGAAAAGTCTGTGCGAGTCCGTTTAGTGATTGTGTCCGACACGAAACCAAATTTCGCATTCGACTGCGAAACGAACGCGACAAGGGAAGCGTTCCCTCCACCCCCCCCCCCCCCCACCGGATGTCGGATGTGTTCAGTTCGGACAGAAAAAATGACGAAAATTGTGTCATCAGTCGCACGTCACTTCTCGCTCCATAAGTTCTGAATTATCGCCATATTTCCGCCGTGAGATGGCCTTAGCTCGGCGTTAAACCCAAATAACTAACTAATGTCGCCATATTTAGTGCTTTCCACAAAGACAGAATTCGGATGTCGCGCGTGTTATATGAAAACACGCGGCGCTCCACGAATTGTGAACGGGAAATTGCATTGCCGTATTACGTTCGGAGCGTATTCGTATCAGATTCGTGTCTATAGAAAGGTAGCCTTTCCTCCAACTATGGCGATACTTACTATAGTTGCGTGTGTGTGTGTGTGTGTGTGTGCGTGCGTGCGTGCGTGCGCTCGCGCGCGCGCGTGTGTGTGTGTGTGTGTGTGTGTGTGTGTGTGTGTGTGTGTGTGTGTGTGTGTAGCTGATCCCTTTGGTAGGCGTCACGGCTGGGGCGCTGTGCTGGGCCGTCTTCAGTCTGTACTGGGCTGCCAGGACCAAGCCGGACGTCAGGTGAGCACAGTTCCGCGACTTCCATGGCCAGTGCCGGTGTCCAGACAAAGTTGTGGACAATAAGTATACTGACGAGCAAAAGAAATGCGTCATTTTTTAAATGTGAACTTTTGTGTTTCCGATGATGCCAAAAAATGGCGCATTTCGTTTGTTCGTCAGTATATCTTGCCTCACACTGGTGATTTCACTGGATCTTATCCTCGTGCCTGATCTGAATTTATGATCATCTTTGACTCATATTTATGACTGTCGAGAACAAATTGAACAGTTGTGGGGGCTCATGTTGATCCACGCCTCTTGCTGAAACCACGGTGTGTCCATAATCCTTCGACGGTTGCGGAGCATCTTATGTCGAATTTACAATGATTTTAAAACAAAGCCAGCGCGAACTGGCAGTGAATGGTTGATAATAAACAGTGGAGAAGGCAGACGTTTTCCTGATCTGGCCATTGTATGTTGTGCAGGTTTCTGAGGGGCAACGGCCAGAAGGTGGCGCCATGGGAGGCAGTCAGACCCACTCAGAAACTTAAGGTAAAGCAGTGTCAGACACGACCATCTTTTGGGCACAAAACTCACTTTACAGATTTTTAACAAGTGGTATTTGAAACAAAACAACAGAAAACATACTGGAAACAAAAGAATAAGAGACGAGACAGTAACAAGAGCTAGAGAGATCGTGGGCTGATGTTCATTGTTTCGTTGGTATCATGATTTTGCGGTAGACACTATGATCAGTGGGGAAAAAAACGACCTTGGGGAAGGCATTTCAGTTCGAACCTTGCGCAAAAGGTCATTTATCAGTCCCGGTTCTAAAGAGTCGGGGTAAGGGGGTGAAGGGGAGGGGAGCCGTCGTCTGTGATAAATTTTAACGTTGGCATATTCTTGGAGACTATTCAAGTCACAGTCTTCAAACGTTTGGCAAGTTCTTTCTAACTCATTCATCCCCGACACACCACAACAAGAGATGGATCGAGCATTACAGCCTGGTTCAAGGGTGGTGCCAGAATAGCTTGGCGCCCATACGCCAAGCTACTCTGGCACCACCCTTGAACTATCATGCTCGACTGATCTGTCTCTAGAATTGTAATACAGTCCTTCAGAGGGCAACATCAAAATTTGAGGTTTTTGGTCCTGGGGCAGAATGTGCTAAAAACATACCAACCTGAGTGACCTCCCTGTTGAGCTTACGGTAGACGACAGTTCGGTCGGTGAACGCTATGCCAGTAATGTGATGGCATTTGCTGTTTGCTTCAGCTGTACATCGTGATGCCCAAGTTGTACAAGCCCATCACGGAGCTAGAGGAGCTGAAGCGGGAAATCGGCAGCTGGAAGCCTTGAACAGCTCGCGCCATCCACATCGGCCGAGGGCGCAGCCAGGCCACGATGTTAGTTACTAGTAAGGGACCTCTCCACCACCGTCCGTGTGTCACAGCGCTGGCTGAAATTAAAACTGATCCGCCACAGCCGCTAAGCCAAGGAAGCAAATGGTTCTCGGGCCGACCCCTCAGCCGCAGTTGGCCCGCGCATTGCCGGGCGCGGGCCATCTTGAACCAATGTCGGCGCGGGCCATCTTGAACCAATGTCGGCCTGAGGACCTTTTCGCTTTCTTGAGGATCTCAACTTGGCGTTGGCCTGAAAGCTTAGAACCGAAGCGCTGGCGGTCGTCGCACTGAAAATGAAATGTGCATCTGCAGGATTGAGGTAACCCATAGCCTTAACGCCCTGGGGCAGCTGGAGATGGACTGACCATGATAATTCAAGGGTGGTGCCAGATTAGCTTGGCGCCGTCAGGCGTCAGACTAATCTGGCACTACCCTTGAATTATGATCATGGTCGATCCATCTCCTGCAAGTGGTACATAGTTGTGAGGCGACACCTCCAAATTTTGAAAATGCGGTGGTGGGGTTAAATGGGTTAAATGCTGTGTAAGGCGTGTGTAGTTCTGGGGGTGGGTACCGTGACAGAACTATTGCGTAGTTACCGGCATAGCAGCAGCTGGGCCACGGATTAAAAATAAATCAAACTGTCACACGCATATGAAGAGTTGTATTTTTCATCATTTTGAAACCGGCATAACGCAACATTAATCAATAATTGAATAAAGTGGCTTTGTCAGCCAAACTGTCCTGCTGCTGCGTCCTGAGACACGTGTCTGTTGCGTCTGACTGTTCTATTTTGTGTTTTCACTGCCTACACAATTCCTTTGTGTCAGTCAAGGAGACGAGTGATCTGTCCACTAGTGTGATTAGGTAGGTCCACTCAATTTTCCCCCTCTAGAAACTGCCACCGAACAAATGCACCACTCAGAAGTACACATTAAAAGAAGTGCACGTAAACAATCAGAACTGTATGTTGAATGGCTTAACTCATTGGAGTCATGCCACATACGGATACGCGGCTATTCGCCACGTATCCGTATGCGACGCGTCTCCAATGAGTTAATGATTTGTGCATTTGAAATTTGGCCTAAAATGTCCTATTTTTGCATTTTTGGCTCACGTGCGAAGCAAAAGTGAGTATGTTCTGGGCCAGTGGTCGTCCGTCGGTCCGCCGTCGTCCGTGATAAACGTTAAATGTTGGCATTTTCTCGGAGACTATTCAAGCTACAGTCTTCAAACTTGGCCCAAGGCCTACTTTGTGGCAAGACCTTTCTAAGCATACCAATTTCATTGACTCTCACGAAGGCCAGTGGTCGTCCGTCGGTCCGCCGTCGTCCGTGGTAAACGTTAAATGTTGGCATTTTCTCGGAGACTATTCAAGCTACAGTCTTCAAACTTGGCCCAAGGCCTACTTTGTGGCAAGACCTTTCTAAGCATACCAATTTCATTGACTCTCACGAAGGCCAAGGTCACAGGGGATCAGGAAATATATCAAAAATAGCTATTTTAGGACATAATTTATTTTTTCGCAAATACTATTCACAATTTCAAACTCAAACTTGGTGCAAAGATGCCTGATGGTAAGACCTTTATACGCACACTAATTTGGTTGATCACTTATAACTTATATTATTTTATAGAATAAAAATGGCTCAAGTTGGACATCTAAAGTAATTAAGTACTGGGCCAGTTGTCCATCTTTCCAGTTGATCTATTGCCCGTCGTAAACTTTAAAAGCCCTATACAGCTATGGTTAATTTAGACAGAGGAAAACCCAGCTCAGCACACGGCTTCTTCCGTAAGGTTATTTGAATAGTGAGACTGACTTCGTTGAGATGTTCTTGTTCCTTATGACATTAAAGCAGTTAAGTTTGTTTACTTCAGATGGTTTGCCGACCATCCTGTGTTTTGCCGCATATTTACGGCAGCAAAGCACAGACGCTGATACACTTTCACGCGGACAGAGCGGCCGTGATGATGGGCGGTAACATGAACTTTAGATCCTACCTTTTGATTCCCCACTGCACACAGACACACACTGACACACTCAACACACACACACACACACACACACGCACACACACACGCACACGCACGCACGCACACACACACACACACACACACACACACACACACACACACACACACACACACACACACACACACACACATGGGGACAAAACCGTCAGAGTGGGTTACCTACCATTTTATGTCAAAATGGGTTCCCATATTTCTATTTATTCTAGGGCTCTGGAATTGATGCGAATGTTTAGAACTCACCTTATAACTAAGCTCTGTCACTTAAAATAAAATAGACATTTTCTAGAAACAGCCACTAGATGGAAAAAAATGGGTTTCTACCAATAAAGTGGGTGCCTCTCACACAAAAACTGGCATTACAGTCAAAATGGGTGTCTTCACAACATTAGGCGTCTGTAATAAGGTCAAGTTCATGGAATACTTCTTTTTCACATTAATTTTTTTTCCCAACTTAAATGTGTATGTGTGCTTTAACATTTTTAACATTGTATGGTGCAAAATTCAATAAATACTGGCCCGTAACCTTTCGATTATGATTTTTACAGAGGAATCTTTTAAACATTGCTGCGTCTTGTCCTTCTGAAGCAAAACAGTTTATAATGGCATTTATGTGAGAATCAACATAATGTATTCTGGAAATTAAAGGACTTTTTTTTTGTGGTTTTGGGTACTCTGGAGTTTCAGACAAACAGCAACAGAGCATTTTGAATATTAACCCTTATCATTCGGAATACACCAGTGTGTGCAACAAGTGTGACTGAAATAGTCCAAGGTTTAGTGCCAGAATAGCTTGGTGCCTCTAGGCACCAAGCTATTGTGGCACCACCCTTGAACTAAAGCCATTGGTCTATGTCCTCATCTGTAAGTACTGTAATGTAGCTTGCATAGAATTATGGCAGTGAACAAATTTGAAGCTTTTAGCCTCAGTATGATGCGGGTCAAAATGTGTGGAAAAATATGAAAGATAGAAAAAGACCCAGACGAAGAAACTAACACTTAACTTATTCTACCCCAGACACACCACAGCAAAATAAAGATCCACCATGATAGTTCAAGGGTGATGCCAGAATAGCTTGGCGCCTATGGGCGCCACTGGCATCACCCTTGAACTATCATGGTGGATCTGTGTCCTGCACTGCAACGCAGTCTTCTGAAGACGACTTCAACATTTGGGCTTAACTTATTCTACCCCAGACACACCACAGCAAAATAAAGATCCACCATGATAGTTCAAGGGTGATGCCAGAATAGCTTGGCGCCTATGGGCGCCAAGCTATTCTGGCATCACCCTTGAACTATCATGGTGGATCTGTGTCCTGCACTGCAACGCAGTCTTCTGAAGACGACTTCAACATTTGGGCTTAACTTATTCTACCCCAGACACACCACAGCAAAATAAAGATCCACCATGATAGTTCAAGGGTGATGCCAGAATAGCTTGGCGCCTATGGGCGCCAAGCTATTCTGGCATCACCCTTGAACTATCATGGTGGATCTGTGTCCTGCACTGCAACACAGTCTTCTGAAGACGACTTCAACATTTGGGGATTCCGGTCTTGGGGTAGAATGAGTTAAAATGACAGAACAGAACACTGACATTAATTAATTAACTGACAACATAAGAAATCACTTGAAACTTCAGCCTTTATTATTGTCTTTCGTCCCCAGCCAACCATTCTTCCGTTTGCAGAGTTTTAAATGGTATGCAGTATATTACAAAATGATCCAGCCCCCCCCCCCCTCCCATAATAACACTCTTGTAATCAATCTTTATGTTGTCAATGGTTTTCTTATCTTATCTTATTATTGTCTTTTGTCCCCAGCCGGCTGTTTCGTTTTGCAAATCCAAAGGTTATACAGTATACAAAATGATCCAGGCGTCCATCAGATAAAAAAAAGCAGGCTATACATGCTGAAACCACCCCAATAATAACACTCTTGTAATAAATCTGTATGAAACCGAAAATGCCGCGAGTGGCGGGGAACCTCAATTCATTTCTTTTGTAACTTTTTCAGTCTGTTGCGGACGTAATCCTTAATGTTTGTCCAGCGCCTCTGTCTAAGTGCGGGCTCTTCTGCTATTGCGTGCTGTATCTCGGCCTTTCCAGGAAGTTTGTTCATGATGAGGTGTGTCTTGAAACGAGTTTGAACAGCTTTCTCTTCAGCTTCCCCCCATGGTTTCCTTGTAAATCTAGCTTTCTTTCGAACAGGAGCTGACGCAGTACTGTCATCATCAAAACTATCTAGATTGTCATCAGGGTCTGGACGTCTTTTCTTCGTCATGCTCATTGATTCCTGTGTTGTTGACTTGCTACTTGCTTCATTCACAGGTGCTGTTCCCCCCCCCCCCCCCCCCCCCCCGAGACCTATCTGCCAGTTTCTGATGTGTCTTCATAAGTTGTCAAAGTCAATCTCTTCATCATCGCCCAGCTCAGCTCTAATGCAACTCTCAAAATCTGTCATCCCATTGTTAACTGACAGAAGAATCTTTGCCACTTCTGCCTTTTGAAGGACGTCTTGAGGCTGGCGGTAGATATGGCGATGTATCCGAATATCATGGCCAAGGAAATCTGCCAGCTGATCCTGGTCTAACTCCGAGATGGCCATTGACTGAGCCAAAGTTGCAACCTGCTTCCATAACTGAGTAAATGTGAACATGGCTGGGTATGACACCCGTGCTTCTAGGGCATGGGCCTTCAGAACATCATGGCCTCTGTAAGGCCTCTGACCAGAAGGTGTGGCAAAGATGTACTGGGAATCAGCGAGAGCTGGCACCGATTGCCTCATTTGAAGGATTCTGTCCACAGTTGTCATCATCTTCTTCGTCAGCAAAACGGGAACACTCCTATTAAACTTGCCTCTGATTTCCACTCGCTGAAAATGATTCACCATTTTCTTCTCAACCTCTGTGAGACCTTTCAAGATATCTTGATTGGTGATCGATCCAATCTTAGCATTCTGGAAGTCTGACACCTTCATTCTCTGAACTTCTCCCCCTCGTTTTCGGTTGAAAAGTGATACAGCACAAAGAGTTGCTTTAACCACTGTCAGATAATCTTCCGAAACCATCCTTGTCTCAAGAAGCTGTTGGACCTTCCTCACATCTTCACATGATGGGATCAGCTTGGGTTTGTTCATGGTTATTTTCCCGACCGACTGGGCTGCTGTAGCGGACACACAATCATACCAGTCCCCGTTGAAGAGTCAAACCGCTGCGCCTCAGAGAGCTCCTGTCGCCACCTGTCTTTCTGAACCCTGCCCAAGCTGTTTGGATGCCTGTGACTGTTTGATCTGTAAACACTTTTTCAAAGCATGGCCTATGCGCATTGCGAGATTGCCTTTTTTGAACTGATGTGTGTCCTCATCAAAATCTGCTAGCTCTTTTACAGCCAGGACAACATGATCAAAGCTAGCTGAATTGATCACAGCATTTAAACTTGCGATTTCATTTCTGACCTCACTCTGATAATCTTTAACAGTCTCCCTAACTCCCGCATCCTGGAGCTGATTTGTCCAGCCGTGTGTTCTTCAATGTCCCTGCGGTCAAATAATCTCTTTCCATACTCAAGAAGCAAGGGGTCAGTTCTGACGAGATGGCTTATCTCACCATCTCTCTGCCTGGCCAAGACCTTGTGATAGAAGGAAAATTCAACGTCTAAGGGTATTGGAAGCATTAGCCGACCACGGCGCGCCGCTTCCCCTCTCTGAGTGATCTGAAACCCTCCTGGTTTCTGACAGCAACGTTTTGAGTGTACAGAGATCAGCTTGTTTTGATAGAGCCCTTTGCAATGGCTACAGGCAAGAAGGTCGTCTACCTTACTAGTTTTGGTGCGATACTTAGGAATCAAACATCCGGATTTGTTTTCAAGAACAGCAACGTTATGCATGTAATCACCCTCATCTTGTAGTCTGATCCATGCTCGACGTCTCTGCTTTGTCCCTTTTTTCATCAACAAAATTTTAGCAACGTCTGCCTCATCTGCATGGACATCTTGTAAGTGCGTGCTCATTTTCAAGACAAGCTTGCCACACAATTTGCATGCATGTTTCTTGTCCCATTTGTACTTTCCTTTCCCTCTCTGCGGCACGTGCACACCTGTTTCTTCTGTAAGTGCTCTTTTCCCACTCTTTCCAGCATCATGTTCCTTCTGCCTATCCACATTCTCATTGCCACCCCCTAACGCACACTGCACCTTGATGGTACTAGCGTCACCGACACCTGACCACCCCGAACCTGCCACTTCGATGAAATCTAACATAGTCGATACAATACTGTCTATGTCAGAGATCCCAGCAATTGATGCCGACACACCCTCTGAATCTGGTGAGCTCGAGCCAGGAACAAACTCCTCGTCATCACTGCCCTCGTATTGCGATGCGCTGGCACTACTCTCAGTCTCAGGTCCATCCCAGGCTCCATTTGCCAACTGGAGAAAGAAAGAAAGAAAGATTGAAACCAAAGCTGCATTAGGACAGAAACAGCCCAATTTTGGTTTAAGGGGCCTTGCACAAGAATAAAAAGAGCAATCCCGTGTATGACCGATTTACATATGTGTGACCTCGGTGACGAGGGCTGGCTTCTGCAGCAGCAAAATCCACGTTTTCTGAAAATGCAAGCAGTTTTCACACATTTGTCAACCATGCGTGACCCTTTGAGAGAGGTCACTCAAATTGGCATGTTTAAAAAGGTCTTGCCACAAAGTATCCTTGGGCCAAGCTTGAAGAATGTCGCTTGAATAGTCTCCGAGAAAATGCCACCGTTAACTCATTCTACCCTAGACACACCACAGCAGGATAACGATCGACCATGATAGTTCAAAGGTGATGCCAGAATAGCTTGGCGCCTATGGGCGCCAAGCTATTCTGGCATCACCCTTGAACTATCATGGTCGATCTGTGTCCTGCGCTGCAATGTGGACTTGAGAGGACAGGGGCAAAATTTAAGGATTTTGGTGTTGGGGTAGAATGAGTTAAAGTTTACCATGGACGACGGACGGACGACCAGTGGCCCAGAACATAAACTCACTTTTGCTTCGCACGCACGCCAGCCAATAAAATGAAGATAATCATAGAATCACTTTACTTACCAGTTTGTAATTGGGAGCATTCCGCTGCCATCCATGCACCCTCCTACCAGACGCACCCTCTGTGGCAGAGGCTGGGGGGCTATGATGCTGCAGCTGACTAATTTGGCCATGGGCCTTGGTCATGTGCCAGGAAGGGGCGTGCTTGTCCACTTCCATAGATCCCGATGGGTTTGGACATCCTGCTGCCATCCGGCGCTGGGTGTGTGCAGAAAGTCCTGAGCCGGTGTGACCAAAACGGTGTTGCTGCAAACATGTCCAATACAACCATGTAAACCAATTGACATTTTGAATCAGATTGATTTTACATTGCTTAACATCCTGACAGCAACAAGGCTTTCTCAGGACGTGCCTGCACTGCTTGTGAAAAAAAACACCTAAACAGAACATTGAATGTATGTCGCCAGCCGGTCAAATACGTTAAATAAACCTAACACATGGGGCCTAAATAAAAACTAAGACCATTTAGCAACACACATCCAATATCAAGAGCTACAGGCAGTGCAGACAGTAGGGAGAGTTTTAAAAAGGCAAATACAGGTGAATGGACAAAGGGTAGACAGAAACACATGCTCGAGAATAGAGAGAAAAACCCACCCTGTGGGGCTGACCAGGGTGACCCTGGGAACTAAAAACTGGTAATACAGTAAAAAGCGACACTTCAGTTGCACAATCCGAAAGACCTGTTTGTGGACGTTTGTTCTTCGAATCGCGAGGTAGTTTTGCGAACGAGGATTGAAATCTGGCGCCATTTTAAAAAAAAAAAAGTCAACTCATACTGTGCATGCATGTGTCAAGTTACTTTTCGATCACTGACAATCACACATGTCAGAAAAAAAAGAAACAAAATCGCGTGGCAGATTGACCTTGTAATGGTGTTATTGAACGAATTCCTTTCATTGAAGAAGAAAGCTTTTGTTAAAATCGTGGGGTTCTATTATTATTTACTACAAGACTCAATGGTCAGAGAGGAAGACACGGACTGAGCCACGGCTGAAGCAGACGCCTTATTTTTCTGGGCCAAACAGGTATCGAGGATTGGAGGCATCTCTCAGTTAAATAATTGCACTGAACAAGTACATTTGGGCGTGCTCTTAACTAAGACATATTGCATAAAGTACCTCTGCAAAGGTGAAGAATGGCCAGCGAGGGGACGAAAGACGTTTTAGGAAGGGCAAGGGAAACAACTCCGTTCATCGGTGTTGGGCTAACCAATCAGCGATCATCAAGTTGATCTGAAAACACTCGCTTCCGTGTCAACACACAGGCCCAGGGCATCGCCAAAACACAACATGAAGTAAATCTGGGGAAATGGGGACATCCTATTTTGATATTTTTTTTCTGACTTTTATATGAAAGATAATGCAGAAACAACCCTCAGAAAAAATGGGTGCCTGACTTGGTCACCCAGAATTTTACACACACCCATTTTGCATAAGGATGGTAAAGAAAGTCACCCATTTCAGTGGTTTTGTGTACGCACACACACACACAAACACACACACCACACACACACACACACACACACACACACACACACACACAGCAGACACACACACGCGCACTCCTATATGAACAAGCAAACAAACGATCTTGGAGACTCCTGCCTTGGGCGACTTGACCATTTACTGTGGCGACTAGACTGCTTACTTTGACGAGTTGACTCTACCTTGAACGAGATAGTGCATGGCGAGTTCGTATATGGGCGAGTTGACCAGCAACCAACCGCCAAATAGTCCCCCTCACCCCCCACCCCCACTTCCCTCTCCACACACCCCCAATGAGAATAGAGCCCCCCCCCCTCCCCCCCCCCCCCAAAAAAAAAAAAAAAAAAAACCCACAAAAAACAAAAGACAAACCCAAAAAACAAACAAACAAACAAAAAACAAACAAACAAACAAAAAACCCACAAAAAACCAAAACAAAACAAAACTAACAAACAACAACAACACCCAACAAAACCACCACCAACATCAAACAAACCCAACAACAGCAAAAAACAAACAAACCCAAAACAAAACAACAACAACAACAAAAACAAACAAACAAACTTGAAATACCACCATCACGCACCAAAGCCGAGAATTACTAAAAAAAAACAAAAAAAAAACAAAAAACCTAAAATGGTGAATATAAATTATACTCCTGCGAAGATTTCACCTGACAACTGTACCGATAGCTAGGGAACGGGTGTAGTCTGCGATTCGTTGGTATCTGTCCACTGTAAATGTAGTATCCATGATCTATCGGTGCGCAGTCCCTAATCGCACAATGATTACTCCCTGTACTGGCGGAAGTGCTTCGTTCGTCTGCCACATTTCCAATATGGCGACGGGCCGACACAGTGACGACCCTTATTGCTAGAGGCGTGTCTGTAGCATGACTGTCTGTAAGGTTATTTGGGTTTTCATCATACAGATCTAGCGCTACAAGATCGAAGGTGTAAACAGCCACGTAGAGCAAAGGTATAAAACACATACGGAAATTCTTGAAAATAATACATTTATCGCGGATGAGGTTACTAAGCAATCGCACTTTATTATACAGTTTTTTTTTTGGCGTTTTGTGGTCGGTCATACATTACTTGCAAACCATATGTTTTGCCGTTTATTAACCACAACATCACTGTTGTCCAGTCACAACCACTGCAAGTCTACTGCATGTAAACACTACTGTTGTTTTAATTAGTATGTTTGTAGGCAGGTAAAATGGTGTCCAACGACTAATAGTCTACTAAGCGCTTTCATTTCTTTTCGGTTTATTGTAATCTGTTTGCATAACGACTATTTCTGATAACGACATGCCACTAAACAGAACTGACTGCCATACTATGACAATTTGATTTATCTTTTGTAAGTACGTCTCAAGGCAAAACTACAAAAGACGCTACAGCTTTTTCCAGTGCACAACAGAGACAGTATGAATGCACACAACCTATTCCTTTTAAACCCACTTGTGCAAGTAGCCATCGGTACCATAGACAGAACAAGTGGCTGCATGCACAATGGGGGGTAATTATTTTATGTGTTATGTTTATGTTTTTCATTTGTCTTCTTCCAGATGATTTGCTTTAAGGCTGGTCAGTGACAGAGACTGCACGAGGATGTTGAGACGCTTCAAACGCCTCCACCTTGTGGTGGTTGTTGTTTTCCTCTTTCTCTCATGGAACATCTTCACATACTACACACTTGTCAACAGAAATGCAGAAAAGGTAGAGCCTCATTAAGCCCTCCCCCTCCCCCTTTGCGTTACAGTCAGTTGTAGTGTTAACCCTTTAACTGTCAGTAGTGACTTGTCACCGTGATTTGTTACAAAAGTTGCACCAACAGCCAAAGGGTAAACAGTACTGGATGTTGGGTGTTCAAGGGGGTTAAAGACTAAATCTGTAGCATTATTCTTATTTTTTGTTGTTTAACTCCTTATGCCCTTAGGATGAAATTATCAAATTTTTGTAGATGGGTAACTCTCCTGACAACTGCTCAGAATTGTGACATGGTTGATCAAAAATTAAAGTGCTAATATTTATTTTCTGTTTGCTTTGTACTACAGCGCAATGACCGTACTTTACAAAAATGTAAAAAAATAAATTGAACATGTTGGTGCTTGTGGGTGTTTTTAGTGGTGTAAATGCTGTGTCCCGCGTGTAACCCATCACACTATGCCTTTCCTTCTGATGTAACAAGAAACAGAAAAGGTGTAAAGCAGAACAATTTAGCCAAAATCATTGTTTTAAAGCGCATTGATCAATCTATCTTGTAGTTTTGTTTTGTAATGCTCAAACGTAATTACACGCCTGGCTTCAGATTGTGAGAGTTACGTGCGGGGACAAAGTTTCTCAAAATCAATCACTTTTCATTTCTTTCTGGTAATCTCAGTCCACTCACTGTCAAGTACATTTATTACCATAGTCGCATAGTACATGTTGTCTTACTGTAGCTACATACTAATAATATTCAAACTAATATTCAATTGCATTCAATTGTTAGAAGAAACACTGAAGAAACACTGACGCAGTCGTAACGCCCACACCAACACGGCAGTGTAATTTCCCCTTAAATTACGTTCAAGTCATGCTTTTTACAACAAGAAATTTTACACAAGAAACTTGACTAAATTTCGTCTGACGCAAATGTGAACAGCTTTTTAAATACGATAATTCCTATACTGTTATAGCTCAAGTGCTTTTAAACAAATCATATCCTATTATTTTCTATGATGACTTTCACTTTACCAACGTCACACACGTCACTGTACACCGGCTCGCACGTAACACGCTGCTCCGGGGTTTACACCACGTGGTACATGCTTTCTATCAACCGGGAAACAATGGAGGCACCCAAAATAGCTTGTGGATCGCACAGCCCACTGTGGTGTGTATATATTCATCCACAGAAGTTGGGCAAAATCGTTATTCATCCGCGAAAGAGTTCTCAAAATGTACTCACATGTAACGCAATTCCGATCACGCTAGACGGGTTTCTTTACTATTGTCTTTATAGACGAGCTTCATTTGTTCTTTATTTCACCAGGGCTAAGTTGTAAAGGTTAAAAAATAGACTCTATTTTCGTATGTGTTGGTACACACGTCTTTACACAGCGTGTTGTTGTCCAACCCATGCGTTGAAGGGAGCATTGTTTTCTTTACACCACAAAAGCTTAATTCTGTCAAATCCAACCTAGAGCTACTGTATGGAAATAACACTTATCTTCACTATTTTGGGGTTTAATATTAATTCTGAGCAAGTGCAGTGCTTTGTGGTAGGTTCTTTAAACCACCGTAGCCATGTCACACACCAAGGTGCCGGAAAACAGATCAGTCAGGGAAAATGTGCTTTAAAAAGATAGTGTTAAATGCACAAACGGAGTCAGTACCATTACCCTAATTAGTTTATTCATAGTAAAGTCAAACAGTAGCAAAACTGTAGTGAAAAATATAACAACAGTGTTGGTTTTTGTGTTTGAAGAACATGCACTGCAGCTGAGCAATTTTCAGGAAAGTGACCCAGATATCCTCCGAGGTCTGTATCACAGTTCTGGAGACAGATCGACCATAATATTTCAAGGTTGGTGTCAGAATAGCTTGGCACCTAGAGGCGCTAAGCTATTCTCACACCAACCTTGAAATATCATGGTCGATTCACATCCTGTCATAGTCTTTCAGGGCTTTATGGGTTAATAGATTTGTCAATCATATTTTTTTCAGTGAATCGCTGATTGTTTGTAGTCTGTAACTGTAACTGTATGAGAGCAGTTTTATTGGCTCACGTGCGAAGCAAAAGTGAATCTATATTTTGGGCCAGTGGTCGTCCGTCCGTCTGCCATCGTCTGTCTGCCGTCGTCCGTGGTAAACTTTAACATTGGCATTTTCTCGGAGACTATTCAAGCCACATTCTTCAAACTTGGCCCAAGGATACTTTGTGCTTAGACCTTTCTAATCATACCATTTGAGTGACGTCACAAAGGTCAAGGTCACAGGGGATCAGGAAATAGGTAAAAAATAGCTATATTTTGACATAATTTATTTTTTCTCAAATACTATTCACAACTTCAAACCCAAACTTGGTACAAAGATATCTGATGGTAAGACCTTTCTATACATACTAATTTGGTTGATCCCTCGGAAAGGTCAAGGGTCACAAGAGATCAGGAAATAGGTGAAAAATAAAGAAGTACCCAACGGAGAAAGAAACACGCTTAGAAAAGACGGGTACAACACAATTTATTAATATTTCGGGTAAATACCCTTTGTCAAAATAGACAAACAAACAAACATAGAGATTAGCCGCTACTTATCTTCAATGGCAGAAGGAATGTGGCAACTGAAGGAGGTGACGTAAAATAAAAGAAAAGAAAAGGAAGAACAAAAGTGCGGAAAAAGTAAAAATGACGTCAACGAAAAATCGCGTAAGAGAGAGACTCGGAAAGAACCTGAACACGAGAGACAAGAGTGTGTGCAAGCACGTGCAGGAGCGAGCGAAAGAAAAGGCGTGTAGATGAGGCCAGAGAAAGAGAGAGAGAGAGAGAGAGAGAGAGAGAGAGAGAGAGAGAGAGAGAGAGAGAGAGAGAGAAAGAGAGAGAGAAAGAGAGAGAGAGAGAGAGAGAGAGAGAGAGACGGAGAGAGAGAAAGAGAGAGAGAACGAATGGGGAGTACCCTTGGGCACGAAGTAGGCTGAGTGTCTAATACACAAAGCCTGCTAAACACCAACCCGAAGGCAAACTTTATATCACCTTCAAGTTGAGGACTACCTCGGGGAAAAACGGGAGGACCCCGGGAAAAAAAACCCCAGCATTTAGCACGGTACACAACAAGTAATAAGTCATGAAAACAAAGCAAAGAATCAAAATCAGTAAGAGAATATTGGTATAAGTGGAGAGTAGGTAGTTGTGAAACCGTCTTCAAGGGTAACTCAAAAAATAAGGGGGAGGAGAGAGAGAGAGAGAGAGAGAGAGAGAGAGAGAGAGAGAGAGAGAGAGAGAGGGAGATGGGGGCGGGGGGGGGGGGGGGGGGGGGGGGGGGGGAAGGGGGGAAGGAGTAAGGAAAAAAAAAAAAAAAAAAAAAAAAAAAAGGGAGGGGGGGGGGGGGGGGGCGGAAGACAATCAGCCAGAGCCACCAACCCCAC
>BTPG01000002.1:77741135-77838635 GCA_036245525.1 Semisulcospira habei | reverse complement strand
CTCTCTCTCTCTCTCTCTCTCTCTCTCTCTCTCTCTCTCTCTCTCTCTCTCTCTCTTTCTCTGGCCTCATCTACACGCCTTTTCTTTCGCTCGCTCCTGCACGTGCTTGCACACACTCTTGTCTCTCGTGTTCAGGTTCTTTCCGAGTCTCTCTCTTACGCGATTTTTCGTTGACGTCATTTTTACTTTTTCCGCACTTTTGTTCTTCCTTTTCTTTTCTTTTATTTTACGTCACCTCCTTCAGTTGCCACATTCCTTCTGCCATTGAAGATAAGTAGCGGCTAATCTCTATGTTTGTTTGTTTGTCTATTTTGACAAAGGGTATTTACCCGAAATATTAATAAATTGTGTTGTACCCGTCTTTTCTAAGCGTGTTTCTTTCTCCGTTGGGTACTTCTTTGCATATTACACGCTTGGCAGTCACCTTTTTGGTCTGGATAGGTGAAAAATAGCCATATTTTGACAAAATATGTTTTTTTCTCAAATACTATTCACAACTTCAAGCCCAAGCTTGGTACAGAGATACCTGATGGTAAGACCTATCTATGCATATTTGGATGACCCCTCAGCAATTTCAAGGGTCACATGGTCTCAGGAAATAGGTCTGCAATAGCCATATTTTGACAAAAGATGTTTTTTCTCAGATACTATTCACAACTTTAATTTTAAACCCAAACTTGCTACAGAGATACCTGATGGGAAGACCTTTCTATGCACACTAATTTGGTTGATTCCTTTGGAAAGGTCAAGGGTCACGGTAGCTCAGGAAATAGGTCTAATAATAATAGCCATATTTTGACAAAAGATGTTTTTTTTTCAAATACAGTGGAGTCCGCTTAACACGAATTTCTGGGGACACGGAAAATCACTTCGTGTTAACCGTATTTCGTGTTAACCGATATGGCCTCAAAATTTATCACGGCCCTCCCGGCAAAAAAAAAAGTGTGTAAGAGATGCGTGCATGAATGAGTACGAGGTTAAAAGTGCACATTATCGTACTTTGATGTGCATACCTTCAGCTCGCTAGGAAAACACAAGGAAACGTGTTCAGCTCACATATTTAATGTAAAATCCATCAGGTAAAATCCATAGTAAGTTACAATCCATCAGGTAAAAGCAACACAGGCTGAATTACAATCCCGCATCGGTAAAAGTGTTGGTACACGCACGAATGATACAACATGAATACAGTTCAGAAGTGCTAGCCAATGAGAAGACGGATTACAACAGCCGAAGGCTATTCAGCCAATCACAGACTAGAGTTCGCTCTGATCTGTTATGTGTACTCCACAGCTTCGAGAGCGACACGTGAATTTGGTTTTCGGTGAATGGAATCTGTGTTCGTGTTAAACAGGTGAATAATAGTGAAATTGCTCTGGTTGGGAACCGAAAACAGCTTCGTGTTAAGCGAAATTTCGTGTTAAGCATTTCGTGTTATCAGTGGAATTTTAATACAGAATAAGAAGGCCGTTGGCCGGGAATGCAAAAACGTTTCGTGTTAACCGGAAATTCGTGTTAAGCGAGTTCGTGTTAACTGGACTCCACTGTACTATTCACAACTTAAAACCCAAATTTGGTACAGAGATACCTGATGGTAAGACCTATCTATGCATACTAATTTGGGTGACCCCTTGGAAAGGTCAAGAGGCTGGCAAATGTGTGTAAAATGCTGATTTTGTAAATAAAATTGTAGGTATTCCTACCTAGGTATCTTTGCAAATTTTTCAACCAAATTTGGTAAAATAAGACCTTCCTATGCATACTAATTTAGTTAACTCATCACAAAGATCAAGTGTCACGGGGGGTTGACAGATGTGTGAAAAATGCTTACATTTTCAGAAAACATGGCTTTTGCTGCTGCAGAAGCCAGCCCTTGTCACAAAGGTCGCACATGTAAATCGATCATACACGTGAGCCATAATGACTTTGCCTTTCTTGTTGGACAAAAAAGAGTTTAAGTGAGAAAGTTAATTTCTTGAGGGGAAAAAAATATCTACGTCTCAACTGAAAACATCAGTGTCAGAAAGAAGGCATATTACTTTTGTTAGACACCATCACAGTATGATGACCAGATTGGATACTCAATATGGTAAACACAGGACCAGTATGATGTCAGTGTTGTACTGGTTATTTTAACCCATTAAGGCTGAAATTTTGCACATTTGTTTATGAAGGCTCCATTACATATTAGGAGATAGATCAACTATTTTAGTTTAAGGGCGGTACCAGAATAGCTTGGTGCCTCTGGGTGCCAAACTGTTTTTGTACTACCCTTGAACTATCAAAGTTTATTTCATGTAACAATGTATCTGGATAAATGTTAAATGTATTTTTTTGGCTCACGTGCGATAACCAAGGTCTGTGTAATGGGTCGGCCGGCCAGCAGTCCCTCATCTGTCTTGCTGTGGAAACCTTTAATGTTGGCATTTTCTCAGAGGTTATGTAGGCTACATGTCACATTTTGACAGAAGTTTGGAGTTTTCAGATACTATGGCAACTATTTATATTAGGACACTTTCACACTTGTGACCTTTGGTCAGAGTCACACAAAATCAGGGAAATGTGTCTCGGTCATGCACATGAGCCAAATAGGGCTTTGCCTTTCTTACTCTTTAAGAGACTGGAAAAGTTTATTTATATGTGGAAAGTCTAAGAAGCGAATACTACTTTTTTGCTGGAAAGTGGATTTTGGAAAAATATTTCAAATCACTGCTGTGTCTGTTAGGATATGTGTGTACATGCACATGTATGTGAGTAGTGTGTGTGATCATGTGTGCATTTGTGTGTGTTGATCCACATAACCAATTCACGCCTAATATATGTAATAACACACAATTTTGAGGTGTCCTGATATAGACTGTGATGCCATTTACATTGAGTTCATTCTGAGTTGGTGAGAACCAAATCGTGTTGAATCCTTCTTCAAAGCAAGGTTGAACTAAGATTGGATGTAACCTGCATTCCATTCCACATCAACCTGCTGGAATCATCTTGACGATAACCACTACTGACAGCCAAAGGGTTATTTGTGAAGTATTCTGGCACTACAATGGTGGATCTATCACCCGCTGTGCTCTTTCTAGTTTAACCCATTTAGCCCAGATGCTCTACAGCAGGAGATGTATGGACCATGATAATTCAAGGGTAGTGCCAGATTAGCTTGGCACCTACAGGCGCCAAGCTAATCTGGCACTACCCTTGAATTATCATGGTCGTGGGGTTGATATATATATGCACTTACTTATCCGTCTCCTGCAACTGGTACTTAATTGTTAAGTGACACCTCCAAACTTTGGGAAATGTGGCCTTGGGACTAAATGGGTTAAGGGTAAAAGTGTTAACACTGTGGTTCATGCAGCAACTGGTGGTCAGTACCGGTGGCCGCATGCTCATCATTAGCTGCAAAAGTGTCGTAGGTTATATACACGCCTGCAGCTATTGACGTGGGGCGCCTTGACTGAGTGATTGTATCCTAGGAGATAACTGTTGTTGAGGATCGGTGTTTGTGGTGTGTGCAGGAGCTTGGTGACGAGCATGAGCTGGAGGACCGGCTGGTAGAGCTGCAGAGACGCATCGCATCACAGCTGGAGGAGAATAAGCAGCTGCTGGACCAGCTAAAAACTCTCCGCTACCTGGCTGGTACATACTATACACGCACACTCACACACAACATACCCCATTTAGCCCTGACACCCTACAGGAGGAGACAGATCGACCATGATAATTCAAAGGTAGTGCCAGATTAGCTTTGCGCCTGACAACGCCAAGCTAACCTGGCACTACCTTTGAATTATCATGGTCAATCTGTCTCCTGCAGCTGGTATGTAGCAGTCACGTGACACCTCCACAATTTTGGAAATGTGGTCGTGGGGTTGATATATATATGCACTTACACATGCATGCGGGCTCAAGCACAAACATATACACAAATGCACACACATTCGGACATTCACATTTTAGTCTATATCTCCACTGTTGGTTACTTTTAGGGGCACACTCGTTCCAATCTAGCTAGTCACAGATGTTATTCTCAGGATGATACAGAAGCAGATAAATTACAAATTTGACTCTTGTGGTAAGTGTTCCTCATTAAAATGTGTGAAAAATCATCCAAAATTTGACACTGAAACTGAAAGTAAAAAGCATTGGGTACCCCAATTTGATTCTGCCTTGAGGCCATCAGGGGCTTGATATTGTTTACTGATTAGTCTAGTCTGCTTCTGAGGACCCCAATAGATACATCTGTTACAATAAATCAAAGGTCCTTCTCTAAAGGTGTACTCCGTAGATAAGCCGACTTGGAGAATACTCCACAATTACACTTCTGTTCAAATAAGATGCATTTGAATAGGAGTGTAGTTGTGGTGTACTCCCTGAGTAGGTAGTGTAGTTGTGGTGTACTCCCTGAGTAGGTCTACTTGAGGAATACACCTGGAAATAGTATGGGATTAGACAGTTGACCGTGTAGAAACATACGTAGTGGAAAGTCACATTTGAACCTTTGCGATTCAGATGTTGCTCAGAGCCAGACTCAGGCGCGGGACAGTGGAAAGCTCAGCACAAGGGCAGTGGTGGCGGGGGCAGGGGGAGGGGCTGGTGACAAGGTCGAGAAGGAACTTCCACCACAACCAGAGGCCTCAGTCCTGCCAGTGCTGATGATAGCGTGCGACCGAGTCACCATCAGCCGCAGTCTCGACATGCTGCTCAAGTAAGCGTCAGGCTGTAGCTGTGGTAATGCATGTTAACACCTTTCTGCATGCAGCCACCAAGACTGTAAACGCTGTGTGTGCGGTACTGTAAACAGTACTGGCAGATACATGCATAATAGGGTTAACTCATTTATCCCCAATGCTCAACAACAGATTGATTGACCCTGATAATTCAAGGTTAGTGCCAGATTAGCTTGGTGCCTGATGGCACCAAGCTAATCTGGCACTACCATTGAATAATCGTGGTCAATCCATCTCCTGCAGCTGGTACATGGTCGTTTGGTGACACCTACAAATTTTCGGATATACTGCCGTGGGGTCAAATGGGTTAACTTGCATTACATGATAGTATGGTGGCAGCTTGAACAAGAGAGTTAATACTTTTATGTTACATTTTTTAGGTAACTGAGTCGCATGCAACATGTTCTGTCTTGCTCCATTTTCCTAGGAATAGTGTTAGTAGAGTCCTGATAAGAACTGCTGGATATGCCCAGAATCACTTCTTATTAACAAGAGTTTATATTAAGCAGACTGGGATGTGAAGGAAAATGACTTCAGAGAAACCAGGCACTGCTTGTGTTAACAAGAATTTTGTGTTATCAGAGTTCATAATCTGCAATCAAATATGCAGTAGAGTCAATGTTTCGTCGCACATATTTTCTTTGGAAATAAACTTATACACTGTTTTTCCACACCATATGTTAGTATTAACATTTAAGGCCCTTGTTTATTTCTTCAAAAACGTTACCGATGGTATTACTGATAGGAAGACATACTTAGCCTGTCAATTTCAGCCTCCAAAATTGTTGTGTGTTGCTACATAACCAGGGACGTAACTCTAGCAAGCAGTTACCTAATCCCCTGAGTGGCCTCCCTATCCTCTGGATAGCCTCCCTTCCTAATCTCACGAGAGTCTGTTATTGCCAGTTCTATACTTAGCTGCCATTTTGTTTGGTTCCATCTTCATCAGTCTCCCCGTTCTCTTCGTCTCCTTTGTTCATCCTTTGGTTTTGTTACTATGTTAGTTGTGACATGGCCAGGTAAGGCCTTGAACATTGCTTCCCCCTTGCGCCCCGGCTCAGAGCCGGTCACCACACATCCATCGATCAGACGAGCAGCCCTCTCGGCGCCGCTCTCATCTGATGGATTCACCTTCCTCCTGGGACGTTCAATTTCGTGGTCGCCCTCGGAAACGGATGGAACATGGCCACCCTGTTCCTCCCGATTTTTCGGTCTCGGGTCGGCCGCGGCGCTCGCCTATCGGACGGGTTGATTTGTGTCCTACAGTTCTGCCTTCCCCTCTGCGCCACCCTCGGGCGTCTTTCACAGCCAGCCCCATGCACCCAGCCTTTGAAGACTGGTCTCTCGCGGCGGTACCCCCATCTCCCTCGGGGGAGGAGACATCGGCCCCCCGGCTGTCCCTGGCGCGGCTCCAGACCAGCCAGGCGTGATATTGCCTATTTGCGTCTTTACGCCACCGCGTCGCCATATGTCATCACATCACGACTTGTTGCTCGGGGCCTTGGGGCTCCCACTGTCTCCTTGCGCCCTGGCTGGAAGCCAGTCTTCGCACACACGTATTACATAGGGTACGTCCTCTAGGCGTCCGTCTCGCCACTCAGGTCGGATAGCTTCTCCTTCGACACCCCCTCCTCAGGACATACCACTTCGGGGTCATACACACATGCGGACCAGCTGCCGTCGTGATCCCCAGGCTTTTCTCCAGCCTTCCGTCTCGTCTTACACCGAGAGCTCCGACCCCCATCTACCGGCCAGGAATAGGCCTATACATGCCTCGCCACCTATGGATAACAGGCTTGAGAGCTCGGTCCCCCCTCATATGAGAATGAAAATTTAACCGAAATGTTAACCCTTTCTTATATATTGTATGAATAAAATGTCTCCCCATAGCATAGGACCGTTGTTGTTGGTTCTTACTCTCATTTTACTCTTATTTTTAACCTCGCTGCGTTTGGTAGGCCCTGGGCCAAGAGCAATATTAGATTGCTACACCTTTCCCACCTTATTGGATTGGTACATACTATAGGCCCTGGGCCTCGAACTGAAATATAGCGGCTCATAAAAAAAAACCCAAAAAACAAACAAACACCAAACTAAAAAAACTTCATAATTCACACACATATTTCCTCTTTCCGGTTAGTGAGACCTTGTCGCATTACTGCTATAGTACAACCAAAAGTTCACCAGCTAGTCTCTGATCCTCTCTGATGCCATAGGGACATTAAATTTTAACTAATGAACGAACGTCCCCCCTCATGGACTTTGTTGGGTCTCATGCACGCCTTTATGAATCAGAGTACCTGGTGACAGACGCGGGGGACCACCCCTAGGCGACGACAGCTACTTTTGGCCTTAGGCCGGTCAGCCTACAGCCATACCACGTTGAATACACTGGTTCTTGTCTGGTCACCTACGTTACGCATCGTCGGGCTCGGTTAGTACTTGGATGGGTGACCACCTGGGAACACCAAGTGCTGTTGGCATCATCCCGTTCAAAAGCGCCTGGGCAGGGCCGCACCTTCGGAGCACCTCAGAGTGGGATCGGCACTTAAGCGGCCGACGCGATACACCACGGAATCTACCCTTGGGGTCCCCGACAGAGAGTGGAGCCTGAGACTGACAGCCTCTACAGAGATGACACAAGTTCCGTCAGTACTCTTAGCCGCCGAGATGTGTTTCCTCGTCAAGGTCGGATGCTGAAACTTTACCCTCTCGCCTTACAAGCGCAGTGCATGATACCCTGAGCAGCGATCACAGTGCGTGGGGACAGGGCGCTACATATACCACACTAGGAGACGTCTCCACTTCCCACTCCGCCTCGCCGACGGACAAGTTCTGACATGTTGTGGCGGCGGACCTCGTCTCTACACCAGACCTCGGGGGGGACAGCTGGCAGGCACAGTCGATCTTCCGGCTGGACCGTCAGGGACCGCTCTTCCCTGATGATGCAACCTCAACGTCAGCACCGGATCCACACAGATGACTACTCACGGCCGATTTAACAGCCGATGGCCGGATGCAGCATCCCTGCGACACACCGCGGCAGCTCTTGCGCGTCAAGTCACTCCCTCCACATTTCGAAGTACCTGCGACATGACAGCTTCGGGGACCAGGGGTTCTTTTTGGGCACCCGAGGACCAGAGGAGATGGAGGTTACTTCCGACAGCGGTCATATGCAGGTCTCCCAGGCGTTTTCCTCTCAGCATACACTGTCACAAGGCTGGGACCAGACGACTTCCTTGGTTCGCAAATCCATAGCGTGTGCAAGTTTCCGAGGGATGGTGGTGCCATCGTTAGTCAAATGTCTTACTTCCTCTCGGTCGGCTCTACTCGCGGTTGATTCAACTACATCTCCTCCTTCTTTAGCGGCTGTCTTCGGGGGATTTGGCGGTCCATGTGCCTGTCTCCACTGGTTCGGACACCTCTCCTTCGGTGGACAGTCCCATCTTGGTTCACGTCGGGAGTCCCCCCGGCATCCCCGCTACCCTACCTGTCGATCTGCACGGATGACAGTCTCCCCGTTTGGGGGGGGGCACATCTGCTTCCGGACTTCAGTGTGACAGCGGACCTTTGGCTGCCGGACCTGGTGGGCTTACACATACACTGGTTGGAGTTAAAGGCAGTTTGGCTCGCCCTCTTCGCCTGGGGGGATGCATGTGCCTCACCAGGTGGCCCTTTGTCCTCTCCGACCACTCGACAGTTGTGGCGTATATTCACAAGCAGGGCAGGACGTGTTCCCCTTTTCTGCGCATCTTTCTGTTCCAGCTGCTCGTGTGGTACCGGGATTGGAACATCTCGCTGCGGGCACATCACATTCCGGGAAGGTTAAATGTGCTAGCGGATTCTGTCTGGTCAGGGCCAGCTTCTCATGAGTCTCGCCACGGATTCCCTCTGCGGCTTCCCATGATGCACATGATGCTGAAACTGCTACGGCAGGATCTTTTTCACCCTTGTCCGGAGAGTCTCCTTTTACCCACCTGGAGATTGTGCAGCACTCCATCCCTGCACGAGGTTTCTCGGATGCAGCGGTGGCGACTATCGCTTCAGCACGACGACCTTCCACCTGGCGAGTCTACGAGGGAAAATGGCGGGTTATGCAGTCTTGGTGCAGGACTCGTCCCCTCTCTTCCACAGCTTTGACTATGCTCCAGCTAGCTGAATTCTTCCTGTGGCTATTCACGGATCAGATCCTGGCATCCACCACCATTCGGGAATATCTTCCTAATATGGTGGCTTACACTTACCGCTTTTTGGGCCGGCCAGTTCCCAGGTCTTGCCAGGACCTCACCGACCTCATGGCTAGCTTCGACCTCAAGCGACCGCCATTTGGACCAACCAGATCCAGGGTCTTGCAAGGATCTCGCCAACCTCATGGCTCACTTAGACCTCCAGCGACCAGTGACACACCCCCTACTCCCTCGATGGGAGCTCGTGTGGGTGTTACCCTGGCTTTACACTGCTCGTTTTGAACTTCTGCCCTTGGCGCAGTTCTCTGACTCAATGAGAAGGACGTGCTACTTGCTGGCTCAGGCCACTGCCTCTCGCGTGAGTGCACTCCATGCTCTCTCAGTACTGCAGCTCCGGGCCGACGGCTCTGTCCAACTCCTCACTAGTCCTTCTTTTTTGGCCAAGAACAGGCTCCCTTCAGCCGCCACTCAACCGATCACTCTTCGTCCATTGCGGGGCCCCAATACGCCCCAGGACGTACGCAAACAGGACTCGGTCAGGGCGTTCAACATTTACCTCCGCCGGGCGATGACCTTACGGCGAAGACGTTACGCCTCTTCCTGCCCTTAGCTCCGGGCCGGAATGATATTTCTGCCCAGACGATTTCCGTTTGGCGGCTCGGAATCATAAGATCTGCTTACGAAGACCTCTCAACAGAGGGAGCGAAGAGGCTGCGGATTCGGGTGCACGAAGTCCGGGCTGTCTCCACGAGCGTCGCATTTGACCCCAACTGCGCCGTGATGGACATTGTGGCGGCTGTGGGCTGGAGGGCCGAATCTACTTTCGCCTGTTTCTACTTTCGTGACCTGTCCGGCCAATGACAAAACCTGGCACTAGTGGGGGACATTGTGGTGGTGCAACACTCCCTCCCGGCGCTGGATGCGCCATAGCTAACACTTAGCTGAAATTGTTGGGAGTATGCACCGACAAGGGACCTAGCTAAGCAGTTACACAGGGGTTGAGTTTTGGGGCGGCACCCTCCTCCTCTTCGCAATTCTTCCTATCAGTAATACCATCAGTAACGTTTTTGAAAAAATAAATGCATTTTTCTTTAAAATAAATTTTTTAGAAAAATACTTACCGATGGTATTACTTAAACTTCCCTCCCACCTTCCCCGCTTGCCGCATGTCTGCTAAGATAAAACTGGCAATAACGGACTCTCTCGAGATTAGGAAGGGAGGCTATCCAGAGGATAGGGAGGCCACTCAGGGGATTAGGTAACTGCTTGCTAGAGTTACGTCCCTGGTTGTGTAGCAACACACTACAATTTTGGAGGCTGAAATTGACAGGCTAAGTATGTCTTCCTATCAGTAATACCATCGGTAAGTATTTTTTGAAAAAATTTATTTTAAAGAAAAATACATGTTTGCAGCCACAAGAGGGTTAATGCTTCTGATTTCATACAAGATGCTTGCATACATTTGCTGTGTTCAGGTATCGTCCATCACCTGAACGTTTCCCCATCATTGTGAGTCAGGATTGCGGCCATGAGCAAACCGCCACCGTCATCCAGTCCTACATCAACAACAAAAACATTTCACACATCTCGCACATTAAGGTATGAAAACAATATATAATGCTGCGTTTCCTTTGTATTAACATTTACATGTACAGTGTTCTGTTTTAACCCTTTTCATCCTGATTCATCCATTGCTTGAAACAAAGTTGACTAATAGTTAAAGGGTGGAACCAAGCTATTCTGGCACCACCCTTGAACTAAAACAGTTGATCCATTTCCTAATCTGTAATGTAGCCTTCATTGGACAAAAAGCAAATTTTACAAAATCAGCCTCGGGATGTAATGGGTTAAAACATAATGTTAGTGCTGGTTGAAAGCTTTGGATGCAACAGCACTTGAAAAAATGTTTGCACATACGTGTTTCATAGCAAAATGCTAACTGCCAAGTGTGCCAAATACAAGGAAATCCCAATAAAGATAGAAACATGTATTTTTCTCTAAAATATATTTTTCGAAAAATACTTACCGATAGCATTACTATAAGGAAAATACACAGCTTACCGATTTTAGCCAAAGAATCCTTTGTGTGTTCCTACACAACAAGGGACGCAACTAGGAGCAGGTCGTCGAGATAATTGGAGGTAGGGCTCGCAAAAGCCTGCCTGGCTCTGACCACTACAGCATCCATGATCCTCGTAAAGACCCAAGGGCTGAGGTTGAGACCGAAGGGTAGGGCCCGAAACTGATAGACCACTCCGTGGAAGGCGAATCGCAGGTAACGGCGAGAGGCAGGGTGCATGAGAATGTGTAAGTACACGTCCGAGAGGTCGAGACTGACAGCATAGTTTATAGGCTGCACTGAGGCTCGTAAGGCTCTTGCTGTTTTCATGCGAAAGGGGGGTGGGACGAGGGGGAGACAATAAACTTGTTCAAAGCCGAGAGGTCTGTGACTGGTCACCACCTGCCACTGGGCTTCGGAACAACGAAGAGCCGACTTTGGAAGGCCGGGGAGTCGTGGCAACTACTACTTCCGTGGTGGCCTTCTGGAGCAGAGCAGCGATCTTTCCCTGAAGAGCGTCTGCCTTGCACTGGTCAACCGGCATGCGCGTCCAGAGTGGGGAGCGTCTCAGCAGAGGGGGGGGGCCCGAAACGAGATCTGAAGGCCTTCCGAGATCGTGTCGAGAATCCAAGGGTCTTCCGGCATCAGTGACCGCCACTCGTCGCTGTGCCTTGCTAGCCTCCCGCTGACTGGAGACCCTGCAGGAATACGCGGGGGTGAAGGCGGGAGAGAGTCATTGGGCCCTCACATGCCTGGGCCTCGGGGCGTTCCTGGGCCAGGCGGGAGCCTGGACCAGGAGTGGGCGGGAACGACCTGTGGGGGCCTGACGTCTGGTCCTGAGAGGAAGTCTGGTAACCAGCTGGGAGGTGGGTCTGAAGCTCCGCAGGGCGCAACCCCCATCCTTGCAGGAAGCTGGAAACCAGGAGAAGTCCGCTCTGGGAGCACTAGCTCCTTTGCCGAATCCTTTTTCTCCTGCCAGGTGGAACCGAAGAGGAGAGAACCGCCCAAAGGAGCACGGCGGAGCTGAGAGATGAAGGTCGTGGGAATGCCGGGGCAACTCTTAGAGAAAGACAATATGAGTCCCGATAGACAATGAATTCAATAAAGCCGCATCGGTCATTAAATTACGTTATTTTTAATATAAAAATTTTGACCCCTATTACACCCCCTTTATTTCCAAATCAACCCTTTGATTTTTAAAACTGACGAGCATGACTGATGCGGCCTCATTGATCTAATTATCTATCGGGACTCATATTGTCTTTCTCTATAACTATTGTCTCTGCCAATACCTAATCATTTACCTGATCAAGTGATGCCAAGTGAAACTTAATACTTATTAACTCTTTCACTCCCAGAACTAATAAGATTTTTTCTTTAAAAATCACCAATGTTAGAAATAAATTAACAGAAAATCAACAAATGGTCAAATGTATGCAAATGTATATATATTCTGAAAGGAAAATGGATGGGGAATACAGTCACCATAATTTCTGAACTGACATGTTCGGACAACTCCCATGCAGGGGAAGATAACTCACTTTTTTAAAGATTTTTTTAAAAAAACACAATGTTGAAAAATACAAAAAAATCAAATGCTTATAATAGGCACTGGAAAATGGTTCTAAAATGTGTATAAATATGTCACACATCACCACAAATTGCTATTGTTTGATAGCTAAGCATACAATGTTGTCAGAGGTGCATTATGGGATGTCAGTCGGTACCTGGGTCTGACGCAACTTTTCTTAGCACTACACCAACCTTACCAAAAAATTTGCAGTAAATAAACTATGGCTCATATGTATGTAAACATGCATATATTCTTGAAGGAAAATGAATGAGGAATCAATTAAACATAATTTTTGAACTGACAAGTTTGGAAAACTCCCATGCAGGGGAAGATAACCCACTTTTTTAAAGATTTTTTTAAAAAAAACACAATGTTGAAAAATACAAAAAAATCAAATGCTTATAATAGGCACTGGAAAATGGTTCTAAAATGTGTATAAATATGTCACACATCACCACAAATTGCTATTACCCCACCCGGGTCTACCCTGGGGGACTTGGGTGGGGTTAGGTACTTTTTAGTTCCCAGGGTCACCCTGGTCAGCCCCACAGGGTGAGTTTTTCTCTCTATTATGGGGCATGTGTTTCTGTCTACCCGAGGTCCATTCACCTGTATTTGCCTTTTTAAAACTCTCCCTACTGTCTGCGCTGCCTGTAGCTCTTGATATTGGATGTGTGTTGCTAAATGGTCTTAGCTTTATTTAGGCCCCATGTGTTAGGTTTATTTAATGTATTTGACCGGCTGGCGACATACATTCAATGTTCTGTTTAGTTGTTTTTTTCACAAGCAGTGCAGGCACGTCCTGAGAAAGCCTTGTTGCTGTCGGGACGTTAAGCAATGTACAATCAATCAACAAATTGCTATTGTTTGATAGCTAAGCATACAATGTTGTCAGAGGTGCATTATGGGATGTCAGTCGGTACCTGGGTCTGACGCAACTTTTCTTAGCACTACACCAACCTTACCAAAAAATTTGCAGTAAATAAACTATGGCTCATATGTATGTAAACATGCATATATTCTTGAAGGAAAATAAATGAGGAATCAAACAAACATAATTTTTGAACTGACAAGTTTGGAAAACTCCCATGCAGGGGAAGATAACCCATTTGTAGATTTTTTTGGTTGTAATTGTAAAAAATAATAGTTTATAAATACAAATGCTAATAATTTACAGATGAAAATGGTTCTAAAATGTGTAGAAATATGTTACACATAACCACAAATTGCTATTGTTTTGTAGCAAACAAGGTAGAAGTGGATTATGGGTTGGATGCCTATAGAGGCCAAACTGACAACATGTTCGCAATCACTGTACATGTTGCAGAAGACAGGCAAGCACGGTAAAGGTGACACAAGTTATTATTTTTACGATCAATGGATGAAAGCTGTGTACTCACACTATCGACCTCGAGCCTGGTGGTATTTATCATGGCACCCGTCTCTGCACAGACGCACCCTACATGCCACACATCCAAACGAGGACTCCCGTCGCACTCTTTGCTGCACCCCAAGGCTGCAGTATGCACAGCGCCCATAGGGCATCACTCCCCGCTTCACCAAGTTCACTGATTCGTGTCCCTTTTCACGGAAGATGAGTCGAGGTGCAGCAGCTGCAGGACCAGGTGCACGACGGGCAGTGTATTTCCCCACCAGTCCATCAATAACCAGTGTCCTGAAGATCAGGTGAGACAAAGCAGATTGACCTTTGTTTGGAGGGGAGTGCATTTTCTGGAACCACTGACTGTACACAATGTAACTGTTGACCATTGTAACATCCAACAGAAATAAAAACAAGCGCAGCCACCAACGCCTGGACTTTCAGTCACTGCCATATGCCTGCCGCATCCGGTCCGATCGGTCAATCGGCCCCATGCACTGGTTGTAGTCATGCACACAGGTAGGGGAGGACACAACCAGCTCTGTACCATCCTGCTTCCTCCTCCTCTTCACAGTGGAGTTGTCTCGCGATGGGTGAACATTACTGATGAATGAGACCACTTTGGTGTCTTTCCACACTGAAATCACGTTGGAGCCTACAGCAGCAGTGTGGAACTCCCCATGATGCAGCTTTCGAATCAAGGCGGGGTCCTTCAACACCTCTGGGTACTGTTGACGATTGGACCTTATTGTCCCCACACAGAAAATGCCAACAGATTCCAGGTGGCGTGAAAGTGGAAGTGATGTAAAAAAATTGTCAACATACAAAACATGGTTGTTGCCTTCTGGGAGATTCCGCTCACACAAGTCAGTGACGACACGGTAAGCCAAACCATGCTCCACTAATCCTGGCACTTTTCCTGTATAAACTTGCATGTCATATATATATGCACAGCAGGAACATCCCAGAGCCCATACTTTGCTGCCTGTCTTGATTGGCTTTAGTGGAAGGTACTGTTTGATTGGATTTTTTCCTTTTCCTTTCACCATCATTTCATCAACTGAAACGTTCTGTCCGATGTAGAATTTCACCTGGAATTCTTTTACCAGTATTTCAGACAAAATCCTGATTTTCCACAGCTTATCATGTCCTGGTTGTCCTGCCCTGGGTCTCTGTACTTCATTGTCAACCAAATGTAAATTACTCCACAACTGCCACCATCTTCTTTTTGTGAACACTCGCGTGAAGTTTGGAACAGCCAGTACCCAGTTGTTAGAAAAGTAATTGTTCATCTCAGGCAATCTGTGTATACCAATAAAGAACAGCATTTCAATAAAAACTCTTATCTCCTCTGCAGTGGTATCCCAGTCCCATTCAGCTTGCTTCTGTCTGGCATACAAATTTGTCTGTTCCACAAGAAGATCAACTGCATCAGTAGGAAACAACATGTCAAAGAAGTCAACCATGGAAGCATCTAATGGTGGAAACTCTGTAGGCCCATGCATTCCATTATATGTTGGATACTGCTTGTCGATTTGCTTATCATATGAATCGTCTACAACATTCTCAGATGCAACATTTTGTCTTCTTCCTCCTCTCCCTCCTCTTCCTCTGCCACACCCCCTGCCTCGCCCCCTGCCTGTTGATGTACTTGGAAGATTGTATTCCTCTTCAGGATAATCACTGTTATCTGAATCCTTGTCCGACAGGTCACTAGAATAAACATCACCATCGTCTGCTACGCTTTCATCGTCACTAACATCACCATTATACGGTGTTTCAAACAGAATTCGTGCTACTTCCTCGGCAGTGTAGCGTCTGGCAGCCATATTGAAAATCTCCGTGTGTGATTGCTTAAGAAAATGCAAAAAAACGCATCAAAAAAGACGAAAAAATCGCAGAGAAAGCACTGTAAACATGCACTGTGGAGGCGGCCATTTGCACGGAAGTTTTAGAGATCACGTGACCGGGATGTAGGTCAGTGTGCTAATTAATATGCGGCAACCCTTGAACCGCGGATAGATCCGCTGCTGAGAGCGAAAGGCTTAACAAGTTGCAACTAACTTTTAGGAACCTGCAGAGGTAACCTTTAAGTGTGTTGCCATAAGAACTTATTAATTACTTACCCTAAGTTCTTACAAGTACTTACCCTAAGTTCTTACAACAACTTGACTCAAGTCCCAAGATACTGAGACAGATTTGTCAAGATACAAGGACAATAAAAAAACTTTTTTTTCTCAGTAGTACTCTGGCGGTGGTGCAGATGGGGCTAAACAATCAGGCACAAGTGGTGTAAATGACGTGTCATCTCTCTGCGAAGCATATGACAAAAATATTGATTGATTACCAAATCTGATTTTTATTTGTTTAAAAGATTGTGTAGTTTTTCTGTGGTTTCCTGAACACCCATCTGTTTTCCCATCTCTAAAAAACTGGCTTTTAGCTCTTCAACATTCACAGGAGATTGACTACGCATCTTATTTTGTATTTCAGACTTCTGTTTTTTGTAATTATTTAAATCATCCTGGACTCGCTTAAATTCTTCGTCATCAATAAAATTATCATTCAATGCCTTACTGATAATAAGTTTCATACTGCTCAGCTTTGCACCAGCAAGCGTACTCAACGCTTCATGTTTCTGTAATTTCATGTGAAACCTCTTGTTCAAGGCCTCCAAACCAAAGCAAGCCAGGCATCTAGCAACGCTAACACCCTCAACTGCTATTCCAGCCAAACTTCCAATTCCCGTGGCAAACAGAACAATACCTCCTACAGAACATCCAGCTGAAACTGCACCAATAGCCATAGAAGTGTTTTGAACAGAATTAAAAACGGTCTTATACCGTCTCTTACATCTGGAGTACCTCGCCTCTTCACTTTCCAAATATTTAATTGCTTCTGTAATATTCATTAAACGAAATGCGTCTGCCTGTAATGTTTTATCTGATGCAATTGGCACAGCTGTCGCATGCAGATCAGGTGCAAGCGTTGTTTTAGTCGTCGCAATTGATTCAGTCGGCTCAAGCGTCGGTATTGGATAAAATTTTACCATATTTTTTTTATTGACAAATATTTTTTATTTAATCATCAATTACATTTTGCAACTCTTCAAAAGTATACAATTTGCTAGCATAATAAAATGCAACAAGATCAATGTGTTCAAGGTTTATGTAACTTAGACGAACAAAAGTTGTTTTGTCGACTAATATCTTGACAGCTGGAACACTGCTCGAAACATTAATAACATCAACATTTTTTGTAATAGCAATAAAGACCTTTGATGATTCTGATACTGTTTCATCCCATGTAAGTTTTATTCCCTGTGCAATATTTGCCTCTTTTGCAGAAGTTACAGATTTCATGATAATTTCAAATACTATTGTCGCTTCTCTAGCCACGACTAAGCTTGCTGGCATAAACACAACAGAAGTATCTGATCTACCCTTTCTAGTTGTAAGAAGATACCGCCGTCTCTCATAATTTTCAACTTTCAGTTTATCTCTGCTATTGTTGTCTGGGGCAAAACGTGGAACAAGACTTACAATAAGCGGCCCAGAGTTAACAACCTTCCTAAACACTAAGGCACCTTCATCATCAGTGTATACATAAGGACTAATAAATTCCAACTTTATGTCCCAGTCAATTGTGGGTGGTGGAACAGGCACAGGTGAAACTACCCACTTATTTCCCACATGTATTAAGTTGTAGGGCGCATTATTTACAGGCGGAGTAGGTACAGTAACATCATGAAGCTGACCAAGTTTAGGAATCTGTTTTTCACCGTCTTTCATGTCAACAATTACTTTTCTCTTGTACATACCAGTTGAATCAAGTTCAAAACCATACACCTCCCCGATTTCTCCCTCCTTCTCAAAATCCTGTACGTCTGCCAAATCTTTCAACTCTGTTACTGGACATGCAGCTGGTATGATTGTTCGCTTTGGACCACCACTCATTTTTATAAACAAAAATAAAATTATTTAATTAAAATTATTAGCCAGTTTCTCTTTTTCACGTTCTATGTGTTTATCAAGCTCACCCAGTTTGGCAACATTGTTTACCATCTCACCTCTTATCGTTTGTAGTGATTTATCCAAGCCCATAATCTCCCGCATTGACAAAGGTGGGTCTTCTATTGTTTTGATAGCATCATTTAATTGTCCTTCAGTAAATGAAGTTTCTTGTATCACAGTGTTTGCTATTTCTGGTAGGCTTGTTACTGGTGCCATTTCAATTTGTTGCCCTGTTGGTAATTTTGTTTGCGTGTCGTGGAGGGCACTAACCAGTCTTGGCGTGACAGGAGACCCTCCAATTCCAAGTTGACGCAAGGCACCAACACCGCCTTCATTTTTTATTGTACTTAAAGCCCTAAACTTACTAGGGTCTTTTTTGTTAGTCAATAGTACTTTTCCTTTGTCAACAGTATTTAAATATAAATGACCCTTGCCATCAAGTTCAAACTGATTAGGATCTACGTTGTCTGGGCGGCCACCAACATGATCATAAAACGAGTTCACTTTGGTTTCTAAAAGTTCTTGGCGTAAACTGTAAATATTTCTTGTACCAGTCATATCTGCCATATCTGTCATATCTGTTGTATTACCAAAATCATACATGGCATCCATTTCAAAATCTTCATGACCAAATCCTCCCGCTGCCATTGTTTTATTAATTTATTATTTTTTATTGTGCATAATAAAAATGACACAGTCTTACAGATCAAAGTTAGACCCATACAGAAAACTACGTGAGCCTCTGGGTGTTAAGGCCATTTGACAATCGATAGTCATCACAAACAATCCAAGTACCATAGACCAGAACCAAACTCTTACAGTCAAGTTTCCAAACCTAGGCCCCAGTGACGTTATTGTTCCTAGCACTGCACGCCTAGCATTTAATATTGAACTATCATCAGACGCAGATGTGAACAGAACACTAGTTAACAATCTAGGCAGAGCAATTGTTAGAACTATTAAAGTAAAACTTGAAGGACAGGAAGTGTTTAGTCTTGACGACTCAGATGTGTTCTACTGTTACAAAGATCTTTGGCTCACAAGAGAAGAACGAGAAGATCGTATTTACCAAGGCATACAATCTGATAATGTTGGTAAACTTAGAATTGATTCAGCGGATAAATCAACGTCAGCAGCCAATGACGTTATTATAGCAGAAACATATGGAACCAGATTTTACATTCCACTTGAGTTTGAAATCCTAACAGCACACTTGCCTTATTATCAAGGGGCACTGAATGACCGTCTGAGCTTTGAACTAACTTTCAATGACTATTCCAAAGTTATTAAATCATCTGATCTTAGTGCAACATATAAGATCTCTAACATTTCCTTGGAATATGAAATTGTCACACACACTGAACTAGCTAGACTCATACAAAATCAGTACCAGTCAAGACTGCCGATTTATTATGACCGTGTGATTAGACATAGTTTAATACCCAAAGACAAGAGTGAGCCAATGTGGAATATAAACTTAACACACCTGCCAGGTCACTGAAAGGTATTCTTATGTTGTTTGTTGAACCAGCAGGCCCATACAAAAGAGATTCAGAAAAATTCTACAATCCAAAGATTACACATTTGTCTTGCACAATCGAAGGCCGTCCTAATCAAGTGTACGCTTCAGGTTTGTTACCATACCAGCACTACGATGAGATCACAAAGTATTTTGCGGGTGGAAGAATTAGAGATAAACCAGCAAACATTGTGTGTAAAGATTTACATCTGTATGACGTAAGGATCGGACAATACCTTACAAATAAGTATGCACTGTGGTTAGACCTTCGTAGTACGGACGACGACTACCTTCATGGGTCAGGTCGAACTGTTGAAAATGGCAGTGATGGGATTTCAATTCAGATACAAAAGAAAAGAAAAACAGAAGATAGTGGTAGAAAACCCTTTAAAATAGAAACAAATAACGACGTTTCGGATCAAAGATCCTTCCTCAGGTGACATGGAAACAAACGTTTGTTTCCATGTCACCTGAGGAAGGATCTTTGATCCGAAACGTCGTTATTTGTTTCTATTTTAAAGGGTTTTCTACCACTATCTTCTGTTTTTCTTTCACGTGAAACCCTAGCGGCAACAGTTTTACTAGATACAAAAGAAGGTTGAAACTGCTGCAGCAATAAATATATATTTGTACCTGATATATGATGCACAACTCAATATACAAGACAGTAGACTGAGTGGACACATATATTAAAATTATATTGTGTATTAAAATGAACCGGAGCTTGATGACCCTTGACCCACACTGGATTGTTTTGTGGTGCGACAGGGTGTGGGAAAACTGAATTTGTTCTTAACCTTTTACAAACAAGATACATCCACCATTTTGAAAACATTGTAATATTTTGTCCTACAATCAAACACAACAAAGCTTATCACAACCGTTTATTCATTTGGACTGACAGCAACATATACTTAGTTGACCCTGAGAAAAAACTGAATGACTACCTACAATATTTTTACAAGCAATTTGAAGGACAGTCAACTTTGTTTATTGTTGATGACTGTTCTGCAGAGAAAGACATTGTCAAAAAGAGAAACACATTAGCAGAACTTGCTTTCAGTGGCAGACACGCAAACGTCAGTGTATGGATTCTCACTCAAAAATATAATGCTGTTCTGAAAGATTTTCGAGAACAGTTAAAGTTTATCTGTTTGTTTTACTGTAAGGATCGTGACAGCTTTGAAGACTGTCTCAGAGAAAATGATGTCATCCCAAATAAGCATGAACGTGATGATGTAAAAAATAAACTGAAATCAACTAAGCATCTAAAGCTTATTTTAAAGACAGATCAGCCCACAGGTTATGGGTTAGTAAATTAATTTATTCTTTTGTTTGTCCAATAAAAAAAATGACAGACGGACAAATCATACAAGTGCTTGATCTCACACACTGCTTCAAAGATGTTATGCACTTTACTGATTTAATAACATCACCCAAACAGACTAACATAAGCCTTTCGGCACCATCGGAAATATATGCTACATATAGTGTGACTTTGGATTATGTTGATGAGCTTCCAGATGTGGAGTGCATGACAGTTGATTTAAAGACACCTACTTTTAAAGTTGATGATACCAACTATGGTTGGTTAGGGGAAGTTTGTTATAGCATATTTAAACAACTACGCAAACTAAATGTTTATATTGACAGTGTTACAATTAATAAAGTGGTATTACACAAGGTGAGCCAGCAGAGTTAACGTTAATATTTTTTATATAATAAAATGAACCAAGACGAACTCCTTCTATTGAATGATATCAATGCTGTAGAAAACAAAGACTTAGACTCTAAGAGACAGCGTCTTTTGTCTGTAATTGTTTCTGGAAAGTAGAAAACTTATCTCGGAAAACAATACATGACAGAGGATATAGAATCCCTCACGGCTGACGAGCTAATCAAGCTTCATTCAAAATATGAAAACCACATCGCTTCACTAATGACTCGTGATTTAAGCCGATCACTTGTATGTCTATACACAAAAGCAGTGAGTCACTTTCTACCTGTGGATAGTGACAGTCTTTCACACGACCATGAAAGCAATCCTATTGTTTCAAGTTCAATTGGTAAATTAGCATGCCTCATGTTTTACAAGTTTGGAAATTACCTTGCACCTGTGGTAACTTTGCTGGTAACTGGGAGTCATATTGAATTTTCAAAAATAAATTTTACTGCAGAAGAAAATGGACGATACCCAGACGACTCCACAACCGAACCCCACCCCAGTTTTGACGCAGGTTCAAACTGTGACTAAGGCTAAAAGTCCAGGCAGGGTTGAGGCTGGTAAAAGAGTAGCTGCATTGAACAAACAAAGAAAGTTAGAACTACTGCAAAAGGTACATGTGACTGACCCGCCGTCAATAACACCATTGGTGTCACTACCGTCAGGACCAACAGGACCGTCACTACTATCACACCCTCATCAAAGTGACAGACAAACAACTAAGTCTGACCCTGACCCTCAAACAACAAAATATATAGTTGCCGGATTTGTTGTCGGATTTGGTTACGTAGGTTATCAATTATACAAAAAATACAAACCACAGACTCGTACAGTGACCAAAAAATCAGACACTCCAAAAACAAAACCAGAAGTCGCCACATTACCAATAACAGCCAAAGCCGTTGACCCATTTTATATGCAGTAAATAAAAATATTATTTTAATTTTTCTTGTATTAGAAAATGAGCGACACAAAGAACATAATGAACCTTGTCTATCACTCTGCCGTAATCAGTGGATTAGCAGTAGCTTATTCTATGCTGGGAAAAAATCTACTCAAAATGAAATCAGCAGACCTGAGTAGATTAGATTTTGAAGACAGCGCTAAGCTAATTGTAGTTGTCACAGCGTCGATTGCGACAGAAGACTTTCTTGTCAAGCAGGGAATTATTCCCGAAAATGTTTCTATGTAAATAAAATAAATATGGCGACGATAGCTGTTATGATAGGAGATGCGATGGTTAACGCCCTCGCATTCAGTGGCTCTAATTATCTCTTTTCAAAAGTGGGTAGAGAAGAATCAGCAGAAGAAATGAAACGTCACAATGAGGCGTCAGAAAAATTAGCACAGGCAGAACAGGCGTATGAAAAACAAAGAATTGAGAAACTTGATTTCATCAATGAAAGATTGAAGCTTGAAAGCCACGCACAACATACGTTTTCAAATACAGACGAAGCAATCAGGGAATATTTTCTTGTCACGGGTGAAGACATGTCTATCCCTAAACCAAAACTAAGTGACTATTACAAACCAAGCACACAACAAAGAAACGGGGAGATAATCTTTGTTCTAGTGGGAATGACATTTGTTTATTTTACAGGAGTTTTCATTGCTAGAAAAAATGGCAGCTGAAAATAAACTATCAAAAATATATTACTCTCCATCAGGCTATTGGAAAGGAGCAACCGCTATTCAGAAATTACATGCCGCTGTGGGCAGAGATATATCACTCAATCAAGTCAAACAATGGTTACAGAGACAAGCAATTTGGCAGATATATCTCCCTGCTCCAAGAAAGATAACAAGACCTCATTTTGAAAACACAACACCAAATGACACGCACCAAATGGACCTTTTGTTCCTACCACATGACACAATAAGAAAGAAACGATACAAGTACGCATTAACTGTTGTAGACATTGCTTCAAGATATAAAGACGCTGAACCCATATCTGACAAAACAGCTACCACTGTTGCTACAGCATTATCAAAAATATATAGTCGAGGCCCTTTAAGATACCCCAGACTTGTACAAGTTGATGACGGATCTGAATTTAAGGGTGCAGTTAATCAGTTATTTGCGAAGCATGGCATTATAGTCAGACGAGGCATTCCAGGTGTGCACAGATCACAGGCAATTGTAGAGAACTTTAACAAACAGTTATCAGAAAGACTTTTCAGCTATCAGTATTCTAAGGAACTCATGCATGACACACATAACACTGAGTGGGTAAAGAGATTACCACATGTGATAAAAGCAATGAACAATGAAGGCCATCCTAAGCCTGCTGATGCTATTAAATTGAAAACAATTACAGAACCAAAAACAGGACCAACCCCAGCAACAGACACAAGTTTATTTACTAAACAGGTGAGATATTTATATCAACCAGGTGAGGCTGAAAATGACGTAAAGCGCAGGGCAACAGACCCCATCTGGTCAACGTCCATTCATAATATAAAAAAAATAATTCCCGGTGCTGACGCAACAATATATTACCTGTACGACCCTGCACCACAGAGGGCATTTGTCAGAGAAGAATTACAAATTATTCCCCCAGACACCGTTACTCATTTCAGTAACTAAGTCGTCAATTAATTCATCAACCAGTTCATCACAAATATCTTCAGATAACTTGAGCCTGTAATGACCAGGTGCATAAGCCTTTTCCTTAGTGTGAAACACTCGTTTCGTGTCCCCAACTGCAAGTGACTTCTTATGTGTTTGGATCATTTCAAGATTATGTTTATTTGATCTCAGTGACTTGTTTGGATAATCAGGCATCAATGCACCGTCTAACACTTGCTTGTAATGTTCATGATGAATGTCTTTATTTTTTATTGCTGTTTTTTTTTTTATTCCTTTGGCTTTTGACTGACTTCCCTTCTGGTGCAGTATAGAATACATTTTTGATCTCAGTCCAACGTACTCAACTATTGGTACACCATTTAGTTCATCCTTAAACTTACCCCCACCCGGGTCTGCCCTGGGGGACTTGGGTGGGGTTAGGTACTTTTTAGTTCCCAGGGTCACCCTGGTCAGCCCCACAGGGTGAGTTTTTCTCTCTATTCTGGGGCATGTGTTTCTGTCTACCCGAGGTCCATTCTCCTGTATTTGCCTTTTTAAAACTCTCCCTACTGTCTGCACTGCCTGTAGCTCTTGATATTGGATGTGTGTTGCTAAATGGTCTTAGCTTTATTTAGGCCCCATGTGTTAGGTTTATTTAATGTATTTGACCGGCTGGCGACATACATTCAATGTTCTGTTTAGTTGTTTTTTTCACAAGCAGTGCAGGCACGTCCTGAGAAAGCCTTGTTGCTGTCGGGACGTTAAGCAATGTACAATCAATGTACAATCAATCATCCTTAAACTTCCCAGGCACTTTTTTGTTTTGTGTGCTGAACAGTGGATGGTCTTTAGGGTAGTCAGATGTGTCATACATGTGTAACTCTGTTTTCATGTCTTCATAAAAGTCTTCAGTACACACGTCTATGATCATAGAGTCAGTGTCAGTGTATAACAATCGACACTCAGGATACTTCGGTTTGAAGTAATCATAATAAAATTCAAGCATCAACAATTTTGATAACTCAAGAATTGCCATACCAATGAATACTGGCTTGTCCAGTTTAACAATCTTTTTTTTGAGTGACACAGCATACAATGATGAATGAAACTCTTTATAACCTGTGTACTATGGCTTACCTGTAAGTTTAATTGCACCCAATTCAGTTGTGACCAGTCTCACATCTTTGCGGTGATGAGGATTTTCCATAGTCTTCCCAAAACAGGCATTGTTCATAAGCTTAAATAAGTCTTTGTCAAATGCAGTGTTGCCGTCTCTGGCACGCAATGTTGTGTTCTTCATTATGTAATCTTTCATGAAAGCACTCTGATCAAATTGAATTCCTCTGTGAACTTTCTTTAGTACTAACCCATGTCTGATGTAAAACTGTAACAAGCGATAGTGACACACGTAATTGAATTTGTCATTCAAATTTGGTACAAGTTTAGTGTCTTCTTTTTTCCCTGTCATACTCATTTTCTCAACAGCCAACGGATAATCATTGTGGTAATCATGTAGATGATGTGGGTACTCCAGGTCTACTTCAAAGATCCAACCCTTCGCGTCGTTTCGGTCATGACTCATAATATTGTTTGTTAACTGTGTTATGTCATACTGTGACAAATCATACAGACAAAAGTTTTTCAAGGGCAATAACTCACACATTGCGAACCCATACAAATTGTTCGCGTCAAGGTATGTAATGAATGACCTTGACCTTGAGGGGTCAAACCCAAGGTCACCATGACCGTCCAGATATTTGTTGTTGGCTTTTGCATAATTATTTGCTGCAATACTAATCCCTCCCCTCAATCCACGTTCCACTATTTCACCCATCGTACGATCAGACAACAGGTCAATAAATATTTTACTGGATTTTAAAAATGCATCCCATGTCATGCCAGGACTAGTTATGTAACAAGCCGGGTCAAGCTTGTAGTGTAACAAACCCTTCTCACGATAACTTTCAAATACGTCTGCTAGTAAACAAACGTCTGCTTTCAAGTACTGGTCATGATAGTCACCAATTGTTTGACATCCTAACTTCCCCCACGCATCAAGTGCATGCTGGTATTCAGAGTCAGAAATACCTTCGCCAGTTAGTGTAGAATAAAATTTCTCTTTTGGTGGCAGTCTTGTTTCCTCAAACACAACCCAATGATCAATGTACTCGTACGGATACACTCCTTTCTTAATCAAGTCTGGTTCAAAATATTTACTTGTTATTGGATACTCAATCAGTCCTTCTGCGAGACTAGCCAACCCTAAAGATAAATGTTGCATGGAGTCATAAAATGCTAATTTGTCTAACCTAAAAGTCAAGTATTTTTCAGTTGTCTGGGCAATACAACTAATGTTTTTGTAAGACTCATCCACAGCCTGCATGATAATGTGTGAATCATATCCTTTGAGATTGTGGAAAAAGATTGGCAGTTTGTATGTCTTGGGATCTATTTTTAATAACAAGTTACAATTGTTATGTGCAGCACCTCTGTAACGTCCAGTTATGTGATCATGGTCATGAACTTTATCACCCCCTAAAGGTTGTTCACAAATCCAACACGTCTCAGCTGTATCAAATTTTAGTTTGTCTTCTTCTGTCATCATCAAAGGCATCTGACATGTTGTGAGATATTGTACTACCTGACTATACAGATGTCTCATTTCTGTTAAAAACAGACATGCTGCATTTTCACCTCTGTAGATAACAGGCTGAATGCTGGCCGTCTGACCTAACAATAATGTATCCAAAAGAACACACCACTTGGTCACTCAACTTTATAGTCTTTGGTAATGATTCTGGAACAGGACCTTCATATGGTACTACTAATGATTCAAAATCAGCATACACTACAAACAGCAGCTTTTGCTGATTCCCATAGTTTTTAAAATACACTTGACTACCAGGATCTGGATACTTAAGTACAGTTTGTATGTCATCAGCTGATCTACAATGTAGGATGTGATTATGTGCCACTGAGATAGAAGAAAATCTTTGTAAACATTTTTTATACACTTCCTGTTTGCCCTTGTGTTTTGTTGTATGCCCATGAATTAGACGTGACATATTTCTGATAATTGTGTAGTGAAAGTTATTGTCATCGCCGGTAGGGCCGATTAATAACATGTCAACATGTTTATCTTCTGACTGCCCATATGTTGGAGCAATTGGTGATACTCTAATTGGTTGTAACTTGTTCTCAGACTCATTATCCCACACAAACACATTTACAGATATACCAGGATTTAGTTTTTCAAACAAATCTATGTCCTCTATTTTAACAGGGAACTCAATGCCACTAAAATCGAGTTCATTTACAAATTTGGTGTAGTTAGATACACGTTCAGGTTTTATTTTTACAAAGTGTAGTTTAGCAAGCACACACCACATGAAACAGAAATTGTCATTGTTCTGTATATTAACTACAGCCTTTTTGTTTGCAACCTCTGTTGGCAGTGGTATCCATGATTTGCCTAGTATAGGATGATATCTTGACTGCTTTAGTTGTAGTTCATGTACATGACCTTCATGCCAACCAGACCCCTTCATTTTTGCACTGTCAATTGCTTGGAGGAAGTCAGGTAATAGTCTGTCTCTAAACACGATCTCCAATTCTCTTCTTGTGTTAACTGTGTGTTGTCTTGTTGATATATATGATACAATCACTTCACCATCCACTCTAGTAAATTCTATTTTAGCAACAATCTGAATCTTTACACTGCCTGTAAGAAGATTATCTTGTATGACAGAAAAAGAGTTTTCTATTGATTCATAAACATTGTTAGTATTAGATATAGGTAAGTCTGTTGTGTGAAACACGTTACGTAGGCCAGGGCTTGATGAGCCTGATGGGCTTTGAGAATTGTCCGTCATTTTTATTTGTCCGTCAAAATAATAAATGAAAAAATATTACTGCTACCACAGTAAACATATTATTTATTTTCTGCACATGGGACATAATCACTGGAAAAAGTCAACCACAGTCAACCACTAAACAGGAGTTGTCTCCCATAGACTTATATGCACACCCACAGATTTTAAGAATCATTTTTACCACTCTGACTGGTGTGTGTGTGTGTGTGGATGTAATAATAAATCCAAAGAAAAATTAAAAAATAAATAAATAAATAAATAAATAAAAAATATATATCTCTTTTTCTAAAAATAAATCTATGAGAAAAAAATTATTTTTTTTTTATTTTTTAATAAAAGGGCTGCTTGATGACCTTCCACCCGCTTTCACAGGAATCGATGTAACCCGGGTTAAACTGCGCTATTAACCCCCTATGGAGGGGGTTAACCCTGGCGGGTAGCGCATTCACCTTTTCCTGTGAAAGCCCTGTAGTGTAGAGAATGACAACTGGACGCAATCGGGAAACGAACCCCGGCACAGTGAAGTAAGCCCCACTATCCAAGCGATCTATCCCCTCGGCCACTTCGCAGTCCCAAAGAAAACTTTGGTTGTTTATGTATTTATGTTTGTCTGTTGACTGAAATCCTGAAAAAGCAGTGCTCATGAGAATCTAACTCTAGAGAAATCTTGAGAATCTAAACCTACAAAGAAAGAGGCTTCTGAGAATCTAAGTCTTTTGTAAAAATAATCTCTGGTTTTTACCTCCTCAAAGGGAGGAAGTCAGATGTGTCAGAGTCATGTGATTCTTGTACAGTACACTTCGCTAACACGCCTCGTATGTGTGCCTACACCGTCTAACCCAACAGGGCGTGAAACTAAATAAGAGCGGGCTCTCGCGTCAGACATGTATGGACAGTATACACCAGGAAGTAAAATCTTACAATAATATTGCACTGGCGTGAGTCGGTGTACAAACCTTGTGTTTTTGCGTCGGGTGCTATGTACGGTGTTTTATGTGTGTGTGTGTGTGTGTGTGTTAACGTGTGTGTGTGTTAGCGTGTGTGTGTGTGTTTGTGTGTGCGTCTGTTTGTTTGTGTGTTTGTGTGTTATGTTTGTTTGTGTGTGACTGTTTTGTTTGTCTGTGTTTGTTTGTGCGTGTGTTCATGCGAATACTATATTGACACCTCACAGTAACAGCCTTTCAAAAGCCTTCAGTGACGTGGTCGCTTATTTATAAAAGCATGTCTGCATTAAAAGGAAGTGTCCCCTCTCGCATAACTTAAATTGAATATCGACGTGCCACAAAGAGCATTCAACTGTGAAACGATTAGGCTACATAGGTGGGTAAACAGGTGGCTTATAAAATAGTGCGCGCCACAGATTTAAAAGACAACCCCCCGCCACTCTAGTGTACTATCAGGATTTTGGTTTAATTTGAGAGAAACGGTAGTGTAGAAGTTAACGACCGTTATTAGTTAATTAATTAGGGTCATTAGTGTTTACAGAGACAATAGTTATAGAGAAAGACAATATGAGTCCCGATAGATAATTAGATCAATGAGGCCGCATCAGTCATGCTCATCAGTTTTAAAAATCAAAGGGTTGATTTGGAAATAAAGGGGGTGTAATAGGGGTCAAAATGTTGATATTAAAAATAACGTAATTTAATGACCGATGCGGCTTTATTGAATTCATTGTCTATCGGGACTCATATTGTCTTTCTCTCTCTTCAGAACGGCGTCCCGCCTCATTAAGGCACAATTCGCTGCCGCCGCCATGGCGTTGGTCGCGGTGTGGTGAACTGCGCGATTTGCTGTCACAGCCAAAGAGTGGATGTCCCGTAAGCGTGTCTCGCTAGGCTGCTCCCAAAATTCCTCCACACTCTGCACCACCGCCTGCGTAGCCAGATCCAAGAAACCTGCACAAGCCAGGGAATTACAGATCAAACTTGCTGTGTGGTTGAGACCGGGGAGGATGAACCATCGGACCGGTACCTTGCCTCCAGCCTGTAACTCTGCCGCAGGGTCCACGGCTGGAAGGGGGCAGACAAAAGCTTGAGAGTACCATGCTTGCCGGAACTTGATGTCGACGTCCACTGGCCATGGAGTGTCCGCAAAGAAACCTTTATCCTGCAGCTTGCCCTGGCATAGATGCTCATTGAAGGTGTCTGAAAGGTCCCGAAATCTTGGAGGCTGAGGAAGAGTCTTAAATCCCTTTGCCTGGAACCGATTGTCCACCGAGGCCGAGGCCTTCCTCTTGAGAGGTGGTGAAGGTGGGCATCCCTCCAAAAGAAGAATAGCGGAAATCAGATGTCGTCCAAGGCACGAGAGGTCTCGGAACATAAAGGCGTATCTCCTGGCATGTCGGTTGCGGGGGGGGGGGGGGGGGGGGGGGGGGGGGGGGGGGGGTGGGGGGGGGGGGGTGGGGTGGGGGGGGGGGGGGGGGACTGTCATGAAATAACAGAGCTGACACCGAGTCCTCCAGGTGAAGACTGAGGGTGTCCCCATCGTAATACGATGCCGCGGGTGAAGCCGGAAACGAACCGTCGCCTAGGGAAGCAACCGTCTGGTGGGGACCACTAGCGCCTGTCATACAAACGTCCCGAGTGCCTGTGCGGAGAGCGATGGTCAGAGGGAAGCCGAGCAGAGCGAGGAATCCGGGGCCGCTCTGGGTATCCAGGAACCTCCGTAGCGCTCACCTGCGCTCTTGCTCGCTGGTTGAGAGAGGGATGTCGCCTCCTACCGGAGTCCACAGAGGCCGAAAGGGAACCGTGTTGAGAGGAGGTCCTCATGACACGTAGAGGAGAGCCCAGAGGCCAGTCTCCAAGCAAACTTCCCCAAGTGCTAAGTGAACGGCTTCGAGCAGCGGAACGCTCTTGAGCACGAGGGGTCCGCGAATGGCTGGGGGGCCTGGCTGCTCCAGAGGGTGGAGACCGACGAGGAGGTTACAGACTAACGCTGTAGCTGTGTCTTGTGTCGTCCTGAGCGAGCCTCAGCGCTAGATGGCCTCCGTCGAGTGCTGGGAGAGGCTGAAGGCCGGCCACAACTTCGTACTTCAGCCAGAGCTCGTCTCCTCCGTGTGCTCTGTCTCCCGGTCACCCCTTGCGAAGGACCATGTGAGACTGGCAGTTGTCTCTCAGCCACCCCTCGCTATGAGGGCTAAATGGGACTGTGTCCGGTGAGAAGAGGGTCCGACAATCTCTGAAGTCGCTCGTCGGCGCGGAGCTGTGGGGCTTGGCGGTGCGGGGGTTGACGGAGGGTCTCGTGCCGACCTGTCACTTTCCAATGGCCTGGTAGAGTCCTTAGTCCCTGCCGATAGAACCCCCACAGTTGGGACCACTTCTGCTCCTTCCATGTAGTGCACTTTTCGCAGGTATGGGCAGAGGAGCAGCCGGAGCAGGGAAGACACAGCGTAATTGCGTACTGCAACACAAAGCAGAAGCCATGAATGCAACCGCACAGGGCCAGTAACGAACGGCTCCGTGAAAGGCCTCACAACACTGTCCGAGGGCTAAGCCCGGTCTAGTTCCCGAAAATTCATAAATTTCCATGGGGTATGCCAACGCCACCATAATCAAGACGGCCTTCTCGTAGGCATAACCTGAGGCCTTACCTCGCCATCTTCTTAGCCCTAGCAAAACTTGCGAATGAAGCGTAGCCGCAGAACGAAATCCAATCTAAACCGGGAAGGCTGAAGCCGGTGAACCGTTCTCATGGGAAGCTAAGGGTAAGACTGGCATGATCACACTGCTCACATGACCTTATGGAGGGAGGGGAGACTTCCCAGGGTCCTTGGTTACAAGTCCCTAGAGTTGCGTCCTTTGTTGTGTAGGAACACACGAAGGGTTCTTAGGCTGAAATCGGTAAGCTAAGGGGTATTTTCCTTATAGTAATGCCATCGGTATGGATTTTGAGAAAACAAATGATTAACCTATATCATACTGATGCTAAAAGCTTCAAATTTGTACACTGCCATATAAATGCAAGCTACATTATAGTACTTAAAGACAAGGATACACACCAATGGCTTTAGTTCTATGGTGGTGCCAGAATTCTGGCACAACCCTTGAACTGTTTTAGTCAAACTTATTTCACACACTGGTATATTCCGAATGATAAGGGTTAAAGGACCATTATAACACATTTGTTAAATTTTGAGGTTAAAATATGAACGTACAAGATACAGGCAAGAAAACAACTCTCTACATATTTTCATTTGCCGCAAGAGCAGCTTGCTCCTCTGCCAAATAGATGACAAGTAGTGAGCTGTTTTCTTGTTTGTATGTTCAATTTTACCCTGTGCCAAATAGATGACAAGTAGTGAGCTGTTTTCTTGTTTGTATGTTCAATTTTACCCTGTGCCAAATAGATGACAAGTAGTAAGCTGTTTTCTTGTTTGTATGTCTAATTTTACCCTTTGCCAAATAGATTGACAAGTAGTGAGCTGTTTTCTTGTTTGTATGTCCAGTTTTACCCTGTGCCAAACAGATGACAAGGAGTGAGCTGTTTTCTTGTTTGTATGTCCAATTTTACCCTGTGCCAAACAGATGACAAGGAGTGAGCTGTTTTCTTGTTTGTATGTCCAATTTTACCCTGTGCCAAACAGATGACAAGGAGTGAGCTGTTTTCTTGTTTGTATGTCCAATTTTACCCTGTGCCAAACAGATGACAAGGAGTGAGCTGTTTTCTTGTTTGTATGTCCAATTTTACCCTGTGCCAAACAGATGACAAGCAGTGAGCTGTTTTCTTGCTTGTATGTCCAATTTTAAAAAGGGCTAAAACAAAACAACAATAAAAAAGTGTTATAATTGTGTTATGAGAACACATTTCTTTTTTTATCAGGATTTTCAGTAGTATGTGCCTCAATGTGTGTATGTGTATGCAGCAACCAGATCTGAGGGACATCGTGTTGCCGTTCCCACAGAAGAAGTTCGTGGGATACTACAAGATCGCCCGACATTATAAGTGGGCACTCAGCCAGATCTTCCAGGTTCTCAACTATTCAGCTGTCATAATTGTGGAAGGTTGGTGCATGGACTGTGAAATCCACATCTAAAGGGCAATTTGTGGGTTATTTTTGTTTGTTGTCCACACTTGGCAATGGCCAAGCGTTGAGAACACAGGTAAATAACCCACAAATAAAGAAATATGCTGTGTGGAAAAAACCGTGATAAAACGGTTCGCTAAGTGACAGAACTGTTTAATAACTTGTTTTGTCATTGTTTTTTCGACACGTTTCTTTCTTTGTTAGATTGCGAAATCCAAACCACAGAGGTGACTGCCAAGCATGCAAAGTGCAAGAAAATAACCAAGAAACAAGAGTTGGATGAACAAGGACAACATATTTCACTATACTTTCGGGTCTTTTTTCTCCGAAGTATGTTTCTTTCTTTCAGGCACATGCCACATGGGCGACTGACTTAACCCATTCTACCCCAACACCGAAATCCCCAAATTTTGTCGTCCTCTGAAGACTGCACTCTAGTGCAGGACACAGATCGACCATGATAGTTCAAGGGTGATGCCAGAATAAGCTATTCTGGCATCACCCTTGAACTATCATGGTCGATCCTTATCTTGCTGTGGTGTGTCTGGGGTAGAATGAGTTAACTCGAGACTGACTAAATGAATGTGAATTTCAGCTTTATGGTTCAGGCAGAACAGTGGTTTGAACAGCCTGTTCCGTCTGCAAGAGGCATACACTCTCTTGAGCCCCTGCATCCACAGAGGCTCATGAGAATTTATGTCTTTTGTTGGCCGTGGACTGTTTTCAGTCATTTCAATTTCTCGCACCGTCACCCATGCATACATCATCATTTGTGGAAGTTTGATGCATGGTCTGTAAATTGTTGTCAAGTGTGCATGATTCAATGCTTTGGTTTGCCAGTTTCACAGTAGGAATGATTTTGGCGTCTTTAAAGTTTATAGAAAGTTCACTACATTTCCTGAACGCCAAAGCAGTGGGAGCAGAAGTTGGACAATCCAAACAAACTGAATAAATGGCGCAAGATAAATCATTGCCCCCCACACTCCTAAAGTCTATGTTGCACCTTCAGTGTCTTGCACTGTGACAAGCGTCCTCACCATTTCACCCCAAACCCAAATGAATGAATCAGAAGTGATTGGTGATGGATTATTTTGGCAGTGACTGTGTGCACGGGAGATATAGTTTTGCTTGTATGTGTATTTAGTGCTGACTGCTGTTTTGCGTGTCTCAGATGATTTGGACGTAGCTCCGGACTTCTTTGAGTACTTTGCCGCCACATACAAGCTCTTGCACACGGATCCTGTTCTGTGGTGTGTATCAGCCTGGAACGACAACGGTAAATCAAGTCTCATCTCCAATGAACCAGGTAGGTGGAACCATTTGTTATCAAGCTGTACGCATGTGCCGTTTAGACCCACACAGGGAGTACACCACAAATACGCTTTCAGTGAGATGAGATGCAGAGCATGTCATTTGAATAGAAGTGTAATACCGGCAGATGGTATGGGCAATTTTACTGTAAGTTCTCTTATTTCTTTTACAAGTATACTTCGTGAAAACAAGTATATGTTAACCCTTTTAGCCCCAAGGTCCCATTTCTCCAATTTTGGACTATACCAGTTGCAGGAAATGGATTGACCATGATAATTTACGGGTGGTTCCAGATTAGCTTGGCGCCGGAAGGTGCCAGGCTAATCTGGCACTACCCTTGAAATATCATGGTCAATCCATCTGCTGCTGTAGTGACTAAGGGCTAAATGGGTTAAGGATAATTGATATCTTGAATCTGTGCTGATACCGCCAGCAATAATATAAGGAGATCCACTGTGCCGATACCACCAGCAATAATAAGGAAATCCTCTGTGCTGATACCGCCAGCAATAATATAAGGAAATCCTCTGTGCTGATACCGCCAGCAATAATATAAGGAGATCCACTGTGCCGATACCGCCAGCAATAATAAGGAAATCCTCTGTGCTGATACCGCCAGCAATAATATAAGGAGATCCACTGTGCTGATACCGCCAGCAATAATAAGGAAATCCTCTGTGCTGATACCGCCAGCAATAATATAAGGAAATCCTCTGTGCTGATACCGCCAGCAATAATATAAGGAGATCCACTGTGCCGATACCGCCAGCAATAATAAGGAAATCCTCTGTGCTGATACCGCCAGCAATAATATAAGGAGATCCACTGTGCTGATACCGCCAGCAATAATAAGGAAATCGACTGTGCTGATACCGCCAGCAATAATATAAGGAGATCCACTGTGCTGATACCGCCAGCAATAATATAAGGAGATCCACTGTGCTGATACCACCAGCAATAATATAAGGAGATCCACTGTGCTGATACTGCCAGCAATAATATAAGGAGATCCACTGTGCTGATACCACCAGCAATAATATAAGGAGATCCACTGTGCTGATACCGCCAGCAATAATAAGAAATTCGACTGTGCTGATACCGCCAGCAATAATATAAGGAGATCCACTGTGCTGATACTGCCAGCAATAATATAAGGAGATCCACTGTGCTGATACTGCCAGCAATAATATAAGGAGATCCACTGTGCTGATACCGCCAGCAATAATATAAGGAGATCCACTGTGCTGATACTGCCAGCAATAATATAAGGAGATCCACTGTGCTGATACTGCCAGCAATAATAAGGAGATCCACTGTGCTGATACCGCCAGCAATAATATAAGGAGATCCACTGTGCTGATACTGCCAGCAATAATAAGGAAATCCTCTGTGCTGATACCGCCAGCAATAATATAAGGAGATCCACTGTGCTGATACCGCCAGCAATAATAAGGAAATCCTCTGTGCTGATACCGCCAGCAATAATATAAGGAAATCCTCTGTGCTGATACCGCCAGCAATAATATAAGGAGATCCACTGTGCCGATACCGCCAGCAATAATAAGGAAATCCTCTGTGCTGATACCGCCAGCAATAATATAAGGAGATCCACTGTGCTGATACCGCCAGCAATAATAAGGAAATCGACTGTGCTGATACCGCCAGCAATAATATAAGGAGATCCACTGTGCTGATACCGCCAGCAATAATATAAGGAGATCCACTGTGCTGATACCACCAGCAATAATATAAGGAGATCCACTGTGCTGATACTGCCAGCAATAATATAAGGAGATCCACTGTGCTGATACCACCAGCAATAATATAAGGAGATCCACTGTGCTGATACCGCCAGCAATAATAAGAAATTCGACTGTGCTGATACCGCCAGCAATAATATAAGGAGATCCACTGTGCTGATACTGCCAGCAATAATATAAGGAGATCCACTGTGCTGATACTGCCAGCAATAATATAAGGAGATCCACTGTGCTGATACCGCCAGCAATAATATAAGGAGATCCACTGTGCTGATACTGCCAGCAATAATATAAGGAAATCCTCTGTGCTGATACTGCCAGCAATAATAAGGAGATCCACTGTGCTGATACCGCCAGCAATAATATAAGGAGATCCACTGTGCTGATACTGCCAGCAATAATAAGGAAATCCTCTGTGCTGATACCGCCAGCAATAATATAAGGAGATCCACTGTGCTGATACCGCCAGCAATAATATAAGGAAATCCACTGTGCTGATACCGCCAGCAATAATATAAGGAGATCCACTGTGCTGATACCGCCAGCAATAATATAAGGAGATCCACTGTGCTGATACCGCCAGCAATAATATAAGGAGATCCACTGTGCTGATACCGCCAGCAATAATATAAGGAGATCCACTGTGCTGATACTGCCAGCAATAATAAGGAAATCCTCTGTGCTGATACCGCCAGCAATAATATAAGGAGATCCACTGTGCTGATACCGCCAGCAATAATATAAGGAAATCCACTGTGCTGATACTGCCAGCAATAATATAAGGAGATCCACTGTGCTGATACCGCCAGCAATAATATAAGGAGATCCACTGTGCTGATACCGCCAGCAATAATATAAGGAGATCCACTGTGCTGATACCGCCAGCAATAATATAAGGAGATCCACTGTGCTGATACCGCCAGCAATAATAAGGAAATCCTCTGTGCTGATACCGCCAGCAATAATAAGGAAATCCTCTGTGCTGATACCGCCAGCAATAATAAGGAAATCCTCTGTGCTGATACCGCCAGCAATAATATAAGGAGATCCACTGTGCTGATACCGCCAGCAATAATAAGGAAATCCTCTGTGCTGATACCGCCAGCAATAATATAAGGAGATCCACTGTGCTGATACCGCCAGCAATAATAAGGAAATCCTCTGTGCTGATACCGCCAGCAATAATATAAGGAAATCCACTGTGCTGATACTGCCAGCAATAATATAAGGAGATCCACTGTGCTGATACCGCCAGCAATAATAAGGAGATCGACTGTGCTGATACCGCCAGCAATAATAAGGAAATCCTCTGTGCTGATACCGCCAGCAATAATATAAGGAAATCCACTGTGCTGATACTGCCAGCAATAATATAAGGAGATCCACTGTGCTGATACCGCCAGCAATAATATAAGGAAATCCACTGTGCTGATACTGCCAGCAATAATATAAGGAGATCCACTGTGCTGATACCGCCAGCAATAATATAAGGAGATCCACTGTGCTGATACTGCCAGCAATAATAAGGAAATCCTCTGTGCTGATACTGCCAGCAATAATATAAGGAGATCCACTGTGCTGATACCGCCAGCAATAATATAAGGAGATCCACTGTGCTGATACCGCCAGCAATAATAAGGAAATCCTCTGTGCTGATACCGCCAGCAATAATATAAGGAGATCCACTGTGCTGATACCGCCAGCAATAATAAGGAAATCCTCTGTGCTGATACCGCCAGCAATAATATAAGGAGATCCACTGTGCTGATACCGCCAACAATAATAAGGAAATCCTCTGTGCTGATACCGCCAGCAATAATAAGGAAATCCTCTGTGCTGATACCGCCAGCAATAATATAAGGAGATCCACTGTGCTGATACCGCCAGCAATAATAAGGAAATCCTCTGTGCTGATTCCACCAGCAATAATATAAGGAGATCCACTGTGCTGATACCGCCAGCAATAATAAGGAAATCCTCTGTGCTGATACCGCCAGCAATAATAAGGAAAACCTCTGTGCTGATACCGCCAGCAATAATATAAGGAGATCCACTGTGCTGATACCGCCAGCAGTAATAAGGAAATCGACTGTGCTGATACCGCCAGCAATAATCGGGAAATCCATTGTGCTGGAAATCGACTGTGCTGATAATGCCAGAAATAATCTGGAAATCCACTGTGCTGATACCGCTGGCAATAATCTGGAAATCCACTGTGCTGATACTGCCAGCAATAATAAGGAAATCCACTGTGCTGATACCCCCAGCAATAATAAGGAAATCCACTGTGTTGATACCGCCAGCAATAATAAGTGAAACTGAGACGATTTGCCATGTCTGAGGTATAGAGATGCAAGTAGGACTGACAGGCGACAGCTGCAGGGGCTTAGCAGCATCTATTTACTCCTGTAGACTTTACTACCCATCTGTGCACACACTCTGAGCGTATGGAGTATTGTCCACTACATGAAATTTGAGCCATGGCAGAAGAATGCACCAGTGTGGGCTTTGTTCAGCAGACTTGGATGTCAGCCGTGCCAGTGAACACAATATTTGAACACACCCAACCCTGGAGAAGAAGTAGAGGCTGCAGTGAAGTTGCTGAAAAAAAGGGAAGGCAGCACGAGCAGACAACATCCCTGCAGAGCTAGTTTAAGAAGGGGAGAAGACATGATAAGCGCCTTACTAACAATCTGCAATAAGATCTGGCAGTCAGGGGATTGGCCCACACCCTGGACCCAATCACTTATAATAAAACTCTCCCCAAAAAAGGCAACTTGCATCAATGCCAGAATTATCGCACGATCAGTTTTGTATGCCACCCAAGCAAAGTCGTGTTAAAGATCCTGCTGAACAGGCTGAAGCCACAGGCAGAGGAAATCATAGCTGAGGAACAGGCAGGCTTCAGACCAGGGCGCAGCACAACTGAGCAGATCTTCAACCTGAGAGTTCTATGTGAGAGGTACCTCCAGCACCAGCAAGACCTCTATCATGTCTTTGTGGATTTTAAGAAAGTGTTTGACAGGGTGTGGCATGCAGCCCTTTGGTCCACCATGAAGCTATACAACATCAATGCCAACCTGATCAAAGTCATAGCAAACCTTTACAACAAGGCCACTAGCGCAGTCTGCTTCAACGGCAAAATAGCAAACTGGTTTAGGACTACAGTCGGAGTCAGACAAGGTTGCTTGCTCTCACCTACTCTTTTCAAAATCTTCCTGGAAAGAATCATGACAGACGCTCTGAAAGATCATGAAGTTCTGCCTCAGTATTGGAGGCAGAACAATCACGAACTTGCGCTTTGCGGACGACATTGATGGCCTTGCAGGAACATAGAAGGAGCTAGCTCAGCTGGCAGAAAAGCTGGACAGTACAGCCATTGCGTATGGGATGGAAATCAGTGCAGAGAAGACCAAATTGATGACAAATAACACCAGTGGCATTGGCACTGACGTCATGATTGGAAGCCCAAAAATGGAAACAGTTAATAAATTCAAATACTTAGGAGCCTTTGTGACAGATGAGGGATCAAAACCAGAAATACTGTCCGGGATTGTGCAGACAACAACAGCACTGACAAGATTGAAGACCATATGGAAGGACAGAAACATCACACTCTGCTCCAAGATCAGACTGATGTGCTTCTTAGTCATCTCAGTGTTCTTGTATGCCTGCGAGTCATGGACCCTCACAGCAGACCTTGAAAGGAGGATACAAGCCACTGAAATGAGATGTTTTCGAAGGCTGCTTGGCATTTCATACAGAGATCACATCATGAACGAGGAAGTGGGAAGCAGAATCAGGCAAGCCATCGGGCCCTATGAAGACCTATTAGCCATTGTGAAAAAATGCAAACTGAAGTGGTATGGGCATGTCACGCGTTCAACAGGGCTTGCCAAAACAATCCTGCAGGGCACTGTGCAAGGAGGACAAAGGAGAGGAAGACAGAGGAAAAGATGGGAGGACAATATCTCAGAGTGGATAGGACTGAAGCTGGGCGATACGCTAAGAATGGCAGAGAACAGAGTGGAATGGAGGGAGCTGGTTGCCAAGTCATCAGTGGTGCCCCAACGGTCGGCAAGACTACGGGATATAGATAGATAGATAGACCCTGGTTTAGTTCACCACTGTTAGCAGTCTACATCAGTGTTTATTCTATATAAAAAAATTACACACATGGGTCATTGATCAACACAGTACAGATCCAATGGGTCTGAAAATGGATGGGCCAAGCGACGAGAGGGTGGGGGGCGGGGCCCTTTCCCCCCCTCCCCTACCCCACTCCCTCCCCACCCCCTGTTGGCCCTTCCAGTTTCAGGGGGGGGGGGGGGGGGTAGAAGAGTAGCGCATCAAGCATGGGGGGGAGGGGGGGGGGAATGGTATGAACAGTAGCACACTAAACCAACCGCAAAATATCAAAAGTGAGGGGTTTTCTTTCTTCTTTTTTTTTGGGGGGTGGGGGGGGGGGGGTGTGAATCAGGTGGGCCTTTAGCAGCATGTGAAAGGAAAGCCCGCTGCCTACAGAAACCTAAGCCCTGTAATCCTCAGGCCTGTGTCAGCCTGCGCTCAGATGTGCTGAGGGCCAGCTGTGGCTGACTTGGGCCCACAAACCTTTTACATCCGGGCTGATGAAAACTGGGTAGTGTGACAGAATTACCAGTACATATGTGTGCGGTTTATTGTCTTCACGTTTGCTTACACTGGTGTTTCTGGCTGAACTCCTGACATAACCCCTTCACTGCCAATAAATGCAGATTGTGTTTTTGAGATCATTGCAGATTTAACGTCAAAGTGCTCCAGCCATTTTAGGACCATGAACACAAAGTGGTGTCACCAAGAGACATGGATCCTCATGAGCCCACGCAACTGCATGGGCTCATGAGGATCCACGTCACTTGCAGTTGGATCATGTTGGCTTTTTCTCAGCTGTCAAGGGGATAAAGGGATTGTTTTTAAAGTCCCCCACCCGGGTCTGCCCTGGGGGACTTGGGTGGGGTTAACTACTTTTTAGTTCCCAGGGTCACCCTGGTCAGCCCCACGGGGTGGGTTTTCCATTCTATTCTGGGGCATGTGTTTCTGTCTACCCTTGGTCCATTCACCTGTATTTTCCTTTTTTAAACTCTCCCTACTGTCTGCGCTGCCTGTAGCTCTTGATATTGGATGTGTGTTGCTAAATGGTCTTAGCTTTATTTAGGCCCCATGGCGTAGGTTTATTTAACGTATTGGACTGGCTGGCGACATACATTCAATATTCTGTTTAGTTTTTTTTCACAAGCAGTGCAGGCACGTCCTGAGAAAGCCTTGTTGCTGTCGGGACGTTAAGCAATGTACAATCAATCAATGTTTTTAAAGTGTTTGAATGTGGATGGATTATGCCAGGTTGGAGTGTCTGAAATAAAGCTTTAATCAACAGTGGACTTCAGATATAAAAAACTGCAAACAGACCTACAGTGTTTTGTTGTTATATCCTAAATTTGTTCGCTGAGTATTTAAAGTGTGGTCAGGACCTCAGAAAAGCAAATCCAAAATGGTTGACTGCCAGTGCTTATAATCAAGAAACCGTTCCAAGTTGGTAGGAAAAAGCGCTTGTGAGTGCTTTTTCCTCCATACTTGGTATGTTCTCCTCTGAAAACGCCTTTCTATCCTTACTTTTGTTTTCTCCCACCTTTGTGTAAATGAAGTCCACTGTATCACTTATCTGAGAATGTATGTGTTGATTTTCTGTGATAATTGTTTTTCAGAGAAACTGTATCGTACAGACTTCTTCCCTGGCCTGGGCTGGATGATCGAGCGCAGGTTATGGTTAGAGCTGGAGCCCAAGTGGCCGGAAACGTGAGTGCCTCTCATGCTGTATGTACATCTATTTACCTGTACCGTTGGCAGGTGTACACTCCAGATAGACACACTCGGGTAGACCCACTCTGCCGCCTTCGACACTATAGACCACTCTATCCTCCTCCACCGCCTTCACCACTCCTTTGGAATCACTGACTCTGCTCACTCCTGGTTTCTCTCCTACCTCTCCGACAGACAGCAGTCCGTCACCATCGACGGCGTCTCCTCCAACCCAGTCACGCTCTCCTACGGAGTTCCACAGGGGCCCATCCTGGGCCCGGTCCTTTTCACGCTCTACACCTCTCCCCTGTCCAACATCATCCAGTCTCACCTCATAAACCACCACCTCTACGCTGACGACTCACAACTACTAGACAAAGACAAACTCGACAACACTCGGTCACTACTGACTCGCACGGCTGACTGCTACGAAGACGTGAAAAACTGGATGACAGCAAACAAGCTTAAACTGCAAGACGACAAAACGGAAGCCATGCTAGTAGGCACTCGCCAAAAACTTTCCCAGCTCCCTTCCTCTCTCCACCTTCAACTCGACAGCACCCCCATCTCCCTCTCTTGACTCGGCCAAAAACCTCGGCGTTATCCTCGATTTCTCTCTTTCCATGACCAGCTTTGTCTCTGCCACGGCGCAGGCATGCTATTTCCACCTCCGCCGCATCAGTCAGATCAGAAAATACCTCACTACCAAAGCTGCCACCAAACTTGCAGTCTCTCTCATCCTATCTCGCATCGATTACTGCAACTCTCTCCTTTCCGGCCTCCGTCACTCCACCACTTTCACCCTCCAGCATGTCCAGAACAATGCTGCCCACCTTGTCCTCAGAAAGAAAAAATCTGACCGCATCACTCCCCATCTCAAACTCCTTCACTGGCTTCCCATCCCCCAATGCATCCAATACAAGATTCTGTCTCTCTGCTACAAATCCCTGAACAACTGCGCTCCTGCCTATCTCTCCAACTTACTTCACCCCTACACTCCTCCCCGCTCCCTCCGCTCCGCCTCCGACCCTCTCCGCCTCCACATCCCCCGCACCAAACTCAGCACTTTCGGCACCCGCTCCTTCTCTGTATACGGTCCATCCGCCTTAAACACTCTCCCACTCTCTCTCCGTCAGAAACACTCTCTCTCCTCCTTCCAGTCCGCCCTCAAAACTCACCTCTTTCAACAGTTCTAGCACTATATCACCACACTCCCCACCCCAAGTCGACTGTCGTAATGTATTTCACTTTTTGTGGTACGCGAGCCGTTGTCTAAGCGTGCCCATGCGTGCGTGAGTTGTGAGTGCGCGCTTAGAGTTATAATTATTATAAAATAAGCGCATTATAAATACCGTAATTATTATTATTATTATTATTATTACACCACAAGTACACTTCTCTTCAAATGAGATGCGAAAGCATCTCATTTGAAGAGAAGAGTACTTGTGTGTACTCCCTTAGTTGGTCTATCTGGGGAGCACACCTGCAAACAGTACTGGAGAGTACTGATGTCTGAATATGCACAAGAGGATTAATAATGACTGTGCACAATACTGGTGGCTGTATGTATAATGGGGTTACAAGTCTTTTCATATTCCGGTGATATTCCGGTGAAATTCAGACCAAAATGATGACTGCCAAGCTTGTAAAATCCAGAGAAGAACAAAATGAAAAAAGAAACACGCTTACGAATGACAGTTACAAGATAAGTAACGACTGAATTGTATACTTGTGTGTTTGTTTATTTTGAAAAAGTGTTTTTACCCGAAACATTAATAAATTTGAGTTGTAACTGTCTTTTCTAAGCGTGTTTCTCTGCTGGGTTCTTGTTTCCATATTTCGGTGGCATCATCCACAAGAGGGTTAACCCCTTCACTGTGGATAAAAAAGTGAATGTGATCCAAATGCAAGAGACAGATCCTCCATGAGCCTCCTGCAGTTGCCGAGCTCTCCTTTGCTGAGACCAATCTGTTTCCATGTTACTTGAATGGTCCGAGTTGTTGCTTTTGAATAAACAAAGAATTAAGAAATAAAATGTGCATGGGGTAGCAGAGAAGGGGTTAAGAGTTGGTCCGTGAATGTGCAGGTTCTGGGATGACTGGATGCGACACCCTGAGCAGCGCAAGAACCGCGAGTGTATTCGACCAGAGATTTGTCGCACCAGTACATTCGGCAAAAAGGGTGTCAGCAAGTAAGTGGTGGGCTGTCTTTCGACCAAGGCAGCATTATTCAGTTTAACCCATTTAGCCCCGGCACCCTACAGCAGGAGACGGATCGACCTTGATAATTCAAGGGTAGTGCCAGATTAGCCTTGGCGCCTTCAGGTGCCAAGCTAATCTGGCACTACCCTTGAATTATCATGGTCGATTGTTATCCTGCAACCGACACACGGTCGTTAGGTGACACCTGCAATATTTGGGAAATGCGGCTGTGCGGGTTACATGGGTTAATCTTCAAAGTGTACTGATCCAGGGAAACTTGGGACTTGGGACTGACTAGCTGCCCTGCTGACATCAAGCGTACTTGTAATGGACATTTCTGCATTTTCAATATGACTGCTGACATGGCTGATTTTCTCATTTTTGTAATCGCTATTTTTGGATTAAGTGTGATGGCTGCAAACCTACACTTGGGACAGACATGCCTCATGGTAAGACCTTTCTACGCATACTAATTTAAGTGACCTCTCAGAAAGTTTAAGGGTCACAAGAAGTCAGCAAATGTGTGAAAAATTCCAGTTTTTGATAGAATTGTTTTTATCAAAGTTTTTGCAAACTTTTCAATGAAATTTGGAATAGAGTTAGCTGGTAACATCTTTCTATGCATACTAATTTAGTTGACCCCTCACAAAGGTCAAGGGTCATGGAGGGTTGACAAATTTGTGAAAGATGCATACATTTTGAGAAAACTCAGATTTCACTGGTACAAAAGCCAACCCTTATGTTTAGACACTTGAACACTTGCTAATTTCAATGACCTGTAGAAACTTATCATTGTTTATTGATTACATTGGTTTTACAATTTCTTTGCAACATTCCCGAGTGGTCTTCTTAAGATATTGTGATTTTGTTAATTAAGATCAGCACTACTTTTGGCATATATACATTGTAAACCATGAGTGTTGGTGATCACTCACTGTCATTTATTTTCTTTGCTAGAATGTTTATTTCAAGAAGTGATTGTTTTTCTATGTGCATAACAGCATGTAAATTGTAATTTATATATTGTGTGGGTGTGCCATTTTGGACAAGTAGCAGTTTAACCCTTTTCTCTGTCTGTAGAGCTTCCCAGTGCGCAATAGGCCATCGGGTGGCTGTTGGTCTGCAGCGCAGGCCAATGGCGGCCCGAAGTCCTTTTGTGCATTTTTTTTTTTTTGTCACAATGATTCCTGCATTGACAAAAAGCGCTACCCAGAGCCAAAGAGTCAACCCATTTAGCCTCAACGCCCTACAGCAGGAGATGGAGTGACCATGATAATTCAAGGGCAGTGCCGGATGAGCTTGGCACCTGTCGGCGCCAAACTCATCTGGCACTCATCATGGTCAATCTATCTCCTTCAGCTGGCACATAGTCTTTAGGTGACGCCTCCACAATGTTGGAAATGCGGCCTTGGGATTACATGGGTTAAGAGAAGAATGAACTATATGCTGTGTTGCCGAGCATATACACCAAGCTGTTGTGTTGTCTGTCACAGGGGGCTGTATTTTGACAAGCACCTCAAGTTCATTGAGCTCAATAAGCAGGTCGTTCCCTTCACACGTATGGACCTCACATACCTACAGAAGGTGGGTGAACAAACTTTCATCACTGTTTATCAGGCCTTTAGTACTATAGAAGTGAGATTTTGTTCAAACTGCTGGAGTGTTGGTTCAGAAGGGATCAAGTATTGTAGCTGAAGGGTAGTGCTGACGTAGCTGGAGACAAGAAGAGACATTGCCATAAAGCTCTTTATACTCTGGCCCTTCCTTCTTCTCTACTTTGATACTGCTTTCACGCCTGTACAGTACACAATACTAAATACCACAATGGATCCAAATTTCAATAACTTCTGTGAAAATGTACCAAGTGGGTAGGGAAAAAAAGCACTGATAAGGGAGACAACTGTGCATTATGGCCCAGTGATCATAGGTCTAGTTGGTCAGCACAAAACATGATAGAAAAGAGGAGGGGCTAAGTAAATGCCTGGAAGCAGTAAATGCCAAAGCTGCCCTGAAGGGGGGCGTATCACACAATCACTGGATTCACAGCCCCACGATGCATGGAAACTTAGGTTCCCCTAGTGGGGTTGTGATTGTATTGACCTGTGCGGACAGCAGTTGAGGTCTAGGGGACTTCAACAGCACACACATGCAAAAAAACCCCATGTTACTGTGGTTCCTTCAGGGGCATACATTCCATGCCACCACATAGAGCTAAATGTTTATGCATCATGCTTTTTCCTACTCACATTTGTTACAGTAAATCCATGACATCAGGAAATTCATGAATTTCCTAAACCGGTGACCCCCAGTCATTACACGAAATGACTAAAGAATACAGGCATTGCCTGAATTTCCTACAAATAGCGTCCATTTTATACACAGATTTCCCAAACCGCTTCTGTAATGTGTGAAGTGCCATTTTCATATTTTATCGATGTTGATCATTTGTTGATCTGTTATGACATTTGACCTTTCAGAGGGGCCAGTCAATTAGTTATGATCAGGTATCTCCCTACCAAGTTTGACTTTGACGACGTTAAAACACAAACTAACCAACCATATCATGACAAAAGTCCTGTATTCGCAAACACTATCTTTAATTTCAAAGTCAAACTTGGTACGGAGATACCTGATGATGCCATCTTCCATCTTTAGCAGAGTCATAATGGTGGAATATGGGGTACAGGGACAGCTATTGCCTATGCATTATGACCTGAATACTGATCAATTTAGGCACACTGCAACCATCCTACTTTGGTGTACAAGGACCTTTCAACAGACATGCTATAGAACAAGCCCTTCTTTTTACCTGTTTTCAATATATGGCAATTTATTTCCTACATAATGACTTTGTGTGTGACTTTCACAATTGAGAGAGGTAACTCAGATTTGCATGTCTAGAAAGGTCTTGTAACAAAACATTCCTGTTTAACTCATTGTGCCCTAGGTACGAAATACCCACATTTGGAGTTATCCTCTGAGGAATGCATTACAGTTCAGGAGACAGATCGAACATGTTAATTCAAGGTGGTGGCAGAATAGCTTGGCGCCTATATGCGCCAAGCTTTCCTGCCACCACCCTTGAACTATGATGGTCGAGGCATATCTTGATGTGGTGTGTCGCGTGCAGAATGAGTTAAAGTTTTAAAGTGTATGGTTTGAATAGGCTCTGAGAAAATATGACGTTAAAGATTACCACAGACAGACTGATGACGGAAGAATCGATGGGTGGTCAACTACATACTCATCTTTGCTATAACATGTGAGCCAAAAATCAACATGAATTCTAGATCTGCCATTTGTATTGCAGGTAAATGGCAGTAAAACAACTTCAGCTCTGGATTTGCATTTGCTATTAATAGATCAGGCAATTCATATATTTCCTGAATGTAATTTTAGGAGATTCATTAAATTCCTAGCCATTTTAGTCATTGCATTTCATGTCTGGAGGTCACACTCAATTCATGTATTTCCTAAACTGTGTGGGAGACTCAAGAATTTCCTAATTTCATTGACTGACAGTATGGTCGGGATCTCTGAAATTAAAGTGATTTGCTCCATGGCAGGATTTGGTTGCTAAAATACAATGAGTTGTCAAAGCTGTCTTGCCTCAACTAAGAGTTTTCTTCCCTACTTTTCACAATTTTTGTGAGTAGGCATACATACTAGATGTTTTCCACTGCAAATCCCATTATTGTTGTAAATAAAGCGTTCTTAAAGTAATAATTTATTTGATACTGTTGATAGTCACATGTGAAAAAGCAGTTGTTTGCACATTACAGAATGGGTTTAGGAAATCCGTGTATAAAATGACCACCATTTTTAAGAAATTCAGGAAATGACTGGATTTATTAGTCATTTCAAGTAATGACTGGGGGTCACGCGCAGTTCATGTATTTCCTCGACGGTTTAGGAAATTCATGAATTTCCTGACTTCATAGATTGACTGTAACACATACACGGTATTCTTTCAAGGTCATAAGCGTAGGTAGTAAATTGCTTTTGCTGGTATTGGCTGGCCATTTACACCAAGTGTACTATGTATGTTTGTTTTTATTGTCAGTGTGTGAACTCCTCATGCGAACATTTGTGCTGGTTCAGCTCATGGCTGCACTTTGAGATGATTTATTATTTGAATAAAGTACTTGTATAATGCGCTGTATTATTATTTGTTTGTATCAGTGTGTTAACCCATTTAGCCCCAAGTCCCTACAGCAGGAGATGGATTGATCATGATAATTCAAGGGTAGTGCCAGATTAGCTTGGTGCCTTCAGGTGCCAAGCTAATCTGGCACTACCCTTGAATTATTATGGTCAGTCCATCTCCTGCAACTGGTACATAGTCATTAGGCAACACCTCCAAAATGTCAAAAATGGGACCTTGGGGATAAAAGGGTTAAACGGAGTGTGACATCCCACTAGGAGCGTTACGATGCAGACTTTGTGAAGACCGTGTACGGGGCGGCTGTGATGAGTGCAGCGGAAGTGATGAACGGACTGCGGCCGGAGGAGAAGGTTGTGCGTGTGCAGTATGACACCAAGGACGACTTCAAACGCTCCGCCAAGATGCTGGGGATAATGGATGACTTTAAGGTGAGTGTTCAAATGACGACTTCTATGTAAACTTTAACTTTGTTTCCTCAAAAACATTACCGATGTCATTACTACCATGGAACAACCTATAGCTAGCATAATTTTAGCCCAAAATCTTACGATGTGTACCTTTAGGGCCAGGGGAGGCCACCAAGGGTGCCGTGACCTGGTACCCGGGTAGCCTCCCCTCCCACCCATTACGGGTAACAGCCCGAGCAGCCAAGCCACACCAGTTCTTTCCTTTAGCTTGCAGTGTATAGATGTGTTTGCTTAGCCCTCTGCTGTGCTTCTACGGCTGTGTATGGTTCAAGCTGTACTTGAATATCTTCGTCAATGGAATTCGTTCCCGGCCTGTGCTTTCGCCTTGCCTTGGAACTTTCTGGCCTTGTTTGTACCGACGGCTGTGTATGGTTCAAGAGTACTTGGACTTTCGACAGTGAGCTTCGTTCCCGGCCTGTGCTTCGCCTTGCCTTGGATCTTTCTGGCCTTGTGTGTACCGACGGCTGTGTATGGTTCAAGAGTTTTGGACTTTCGACAGTGAACTTCGTTCCCGGCCGGTGCTTCGCCTTGCCTTGGAACTTATGGCCTTGTGTGTGCCGACGGCTGTGTTGGTTCAGAGTACTTGGTCTTTCGTCAGTGGACCTCGTTCCTGGCCTATGCTGTCGCCTTGCCTTGGAACTTTTCTGTCCGTGTTGTAGCGTAGGGTCGTGTTCTTAGAACTCTACTGTGCTACCTAACGGCTGTGTTGGTTCTTGGAGCCCTTGGACTTCGTTAGCGTGGCTTCGTTCCCGGCCTCCCCCACCCGGGTCTGCCCTGGGGGACTTGGGTGGGGTTAGGTACTTTTTAGTTCCCAGGGTCACCCTGGTCAGCCCCACAGGGTGAGTTTTCCTCTCTATTCTGGGGCATGTGTTTCTGTCTACCCGAGATCCATTCACCTGTATTTGCCTTTTTAAAACTCTCCCTACTGTCTGCACTGCCTGTAGCTCTTGATATTGGATGTGTGTTGTTAAATGGTCTTAGCTTTATTTAGGCCCCATGTTTTAGGTTTATTTAACGTATTTGACCGGCTGGCGACATACATTCAATGTTCTGTTTAGTTGTTTTTTTTTTCACAAGCAGTGCAGGCACGTCCTGAGAAAGCCTTGTTGCTGTCGGGACGTTAAGCAATGTACAATCAATTGAGTGTCACAGGTGCTTCTTGCGTCGCTGCCGGAAGATAGGTCCCTGGGCCGTGGGGCCGGCCTTCATCCCTCGTGGGAGCGCTGTCCTGCACCGGTTCTGGCTTGAGAGATTTATGTCGGCTTCGCCGGTCAAGTTCGCTGGTTGGACGGCCGGGACCTTCGTCGCGGACCCAGCCTTCCTCTTCCTGGATGCTTCTGGGCCTCTGCCGTGTGGGCGCTTCTTCTTCTTCTTCGACTACAGGTGCTACCTTCCCCTGTCCCTTGCGAGATGTCCAGGTAAGGTCTCGATGTTTGCCAGCGCCGCGCCTCTGGCGGCGTGCGCTGGCATTCTTTGCTATATTGTTGCTTGTTATTAAGAAAGCGATATTGCTCAGAACAGGATAGTGGAGAAGGGTGGAAGTGTGCATGGTTTTTATGCAGGGACTGCTGTGAGATGGCCTTAGTCGCCTGCTCGGCGTTAAACCCAAATAACTAACTAACTAGTTTCGGGGAACGTGGCCTTCTACTAGGACCAGTCGCTTCGTTGTTTCACTCTATGTTGCAGTGCTCAAGCCCGCATCTGCACACCATGTGGCGACTTGCAGTGGGCGAGTTACAAGCATGCGATCTACCTCCCCGGCGCTGGCTACGCTTCGGGACCCTCCCGTGATGTCTGCGCTCTGGGTGGAGGACCTTGGGACACCCAGCTGCGGAGCCTACGGCGTGACAGTCCGCCCGCCCCCGCAAGCATGCTTCGGCCCCGGATTCAGCAGGAACACACTTCGCTGCCGTTGGGGGACGGCATACAAGGCTCCCCCCTTGCGCACCCACTCTCTCGAGTCAGGTCCGCAGCGAGTCCGCTCGCCCCGCTCTGCAGAAAACAAACCCCAACACTCTACATTGGGGGACGCCTTGATCCCCCCTTGCGCACCAGCTCGCTCGAGCCAGGTCCGCAGCGAGCTAGCTCGCCCCACCTTGCTGAACCCAAGCCTCACAAGACCTCTGGCAGAACTGAACGCCGCTTCTCTCCGCTTGCGGCTCCGGGTTCACGACCGCCTGGACTCAGCTCCTCGCCCCTCGCCTGTGTACGCCCCTCGGACTTTGGCGTCCTACTCCGGACCCGCAGCCCTGCGTCTTCAGTTCTCGCCTCCTCTTCGCTCGCCGCTTCAGCTTCGCGGACGTCTCGCCCTCCTCGTCGGTCTTCCCCTCGGGCTTCGCTGGTTCTTCTTACAGTCGCCGCCCCTTCCGGTCGGTGTCCTACTGGGTCGTCCGTGCTGCCCGCCCTCCGGCCTCGTCTTTCCCCCTCTCCTTCCCCGGCACCCTTTCCCCACCCTCCCCGCTCGCCTCCCCTTCGCGCCGTCGGCCAACGTGCTCCGCCCTTCTTCGTACGGACGCTCCACTCGTCGGTCTCGCCGCCCGCGCCTTCTCTGCCGCTCGCCCTGTCTGACGGCGGCTTCCACCTCTCCAGCTCCTGGTGCGTCGGCCTCCTGCTCCGCCCGTCGATGTGGATAGCAGCCTTCGGCTCGCTCCGGCAGATTCCGACTCGGCTCCCTCCTTCCGTTCAACCTCCGCGCGCTCTCTTCTACGCCCTTGACCCTGCGTCCAGGACGCCCAGGACGGAGACCCTTCCCTCGCTCGACGCACCGCGCCTCTACTGTCTCGCGTCTTCCTCGAGCCCGGACGCCTTCCCCGTCGCCCGCTTGGACGTTGCTCTCCCCCCTAAGAAGTACCCAACGGAGAAAGAAACACGCTTAGAAAAAACGGTACAACACAACCGTTTTTTCTAAGCGTGTTTCTTTCTCCGTTGGGTACTTCTTTGCATTTCACACGCTTGGCAGTCACCTTTTTGGTCTGGATTGCTTATCTCCCCCCTAAGGGTTTCGTCCCTGCCACGCCCCGAGGTTCAAGGGTTCGTGTCACCTTCTTCGCCCCTGCAGCAGGATTCAGGCTCCGACGCGGGTTCTTCGTCACCGTCATTCGCTGGCCGGTGGATTGGACATCGCCTTTCAGCGCAGCTGGATGCCGGACATGCACAGGCCTTGCTTCTGCCCTCTCCGCAGTGGATCCTGCCGCTCAGCAGCAGCTGGTGGACTTTGCGCCTCGCGCCGTTGCTTCCTCCCTGTCGGATTCGGACGGCGTTCCCCTCCGCGGCGCTCTCGCCTGTGCTGGATCCCTCGACTTGGCCAAGGAAGCGCTCGTCTACCTTGAGCTGGCTCTTCTCCTTCTCGCCGCTGTTAGGGCCCCTCCTCGCTCTGGCTGTGGGGAAGAAGTCCTGCCTTCCGAGCGGCGTGTCAACGCTTAGGTCTTCGATGCTCCAATGCCACGCCCTGCTGTGCTCGTCGTCTGCTCCTACCTCCCGCTGCCTGCGGAGACAGCTGCGACAGGCTCCGCTCGGCATCCCCTCCTCTTCGGTCTTGGCAGTCGGTGAAGGACGCATTGAGATTCTTAGTCAGCCCGCCTCACCTCCTCCCGCTTCCAGCCACCCGCGAGGTCCTGGGTCGCGCCCTGTGGATCGCCGGACCCGTCCAACACCCGCCCTACCGGCGTCGCTGCCCTCCCCCGCGCGTCTCCGCCGCCCGCCGCACCCACCCGCCCCCCGACCCCGCCTCTGCCCCCGCCCGGCCTTGCACGGCCTCAGGCGGCGTCCGACCTCGACCTTCAGCTTGGCACGAGTTCCTAGCGGCGCCTCCCTTCCTTGGAGACTGCCTGAGCCTTTGCGCCGAGGTTCCTCCCTTGGACTTCATTGTCAGCCGGGATCTAGCGGACGCCTACACTCTCGTTCCCAGGCTTCTGGTTTCCAGACGCTTCTGCGCTTTGCATCGACGGTGACCTTACCGTTCCGCCATCGCCCGCAGCCTCCGCTGGGTCTTCGCCCGTCCCTTGGTCGGCGTCTTCGCCACGGCCAGGCGGACTTCGTCGAGCCCTCCTCGAACTACGTCGATGATCTGCTCCGGCGCCTCCGGTCGGCACCCTCCCGGGAACAGCGACGCAACGCCTTCTGGCCTCCTCGACACCCGCAGCTTCGTAGTCTTTTAGGCGACTCGGATCTCGCTCTGTCCCGCCGCTTCGCACGCTGTGGTGGGAGTTCCTGACGGATCTCGTTGGGTGGGACTCCCGGAACTGAGGATCTGGAAGTTGGCGAACCTGGCTCGTCTTGGTGCACAGCAGGAGACAGTCTCCGCCAGACCCTGGTTGCAGCTCTCTGGCCTAGTGAGCACCGCTGCGGATCTCCTTCGCTGGCGCCCTCGACCGGAGACATCGAGGCTCCCTTTCCGGCTCCTCCCTTGCTCGTTCCACTCCCCCGCCACTAGGCGGTCCCTGCCTGGCTTGAACCTGGTGTCCCTCTCCTTCGCCTCCCCCCCAGTTGTCCCTTGCATCGACGCCAGCCGTTCCGGCTGGGGTGCACACCTGCTGCCGACATGCCACGGCTTCCGGCAGCTGTCCACCGGTCCTTGCGGTCAAGCCTTCAACTGGTTGGAGTTACAGGCGATATGGCAGCTCCCCTCCCTTGGAAACCGACTCTCGGACATCAGGACCTGATCGTCGTTCCGACGAATCCGCTGGTGTGTCCTACGTACAGAAGCAGGACGGGACCTGCTCCCCTTCCTCTGCCTTCTTCTTACCAGCGCCTCCGTTGGTGCAAGGATCGCCGTGTCTCTCCCTGAGTGAGATACTTCACGGCCACCTGCTTGTCCTTGCAGGCTCCCCCTCCTGGCATGGTCAGCGTCTCCGCGCCAGTGAGAAGAAAGAGGAAGAGGCGCTTCGCCCGGATGTCGCCCGGATGATCTGCGCCACGTGGGAGACCCCCCCCCCCCCCTCTTTGTTCTTCGCGACAGGGTGGTACCTTCAGCTCCCCCCTCCTCGTCTCACCCGTCCCAGAGCCCCTAGCCTGGGCGGACTTTGCGCTCCCCCTTCCCTGGGACGGCCCTTGCCCTCCTTCAGTCCTTGTCCCCAAAGTGCTTCTCTAGCGCAGGGATGCTACGCGATCCTGTTGCTGGGGGCGCCGTTCTGCTGGACCAGATTCTGCGCCACCGACCTGAAGAACCTGGCCACGGGCCCCTCACTCCGGCTTCACGCTCCTCACACGATGCTCTAGCTACCGCGCCAGGTGCTCTACTTCCGTGCTCTGGGAGACTCCTGCTACACGCTTGGAGATTGGATGGCAAGCCCTCGCCGCTGGAGTTCTCGAGTGAGGCAGTGACAGCTATTGCTTCAGGCCGTGGACCCTCGACCCTGTGTGTCTACGAGGGAAGGTGGAGAGTACTGGGAACTTGGTGCGACCTCCGTCGCCTCTCCACTACCGATCTGACTTCCCCACCGCTGGCTGAGTTCTTCCTGGCTTTCGCCGAACAGCACTTGGCACCGATCACCTCAGGGGCTATTTCACTATGATCGCCGACGCTTACCGGCACCCGGGCCGAGCGGAACCCGACAGTTTAAGGTCCTCGCTGACCTTATGGCCCTCTTCGGCACACAGCGACCTGCCCTCCGCTCCCGGATCCCGCGCTGGGATACTCTTCTGGATGAACGCTAGCGTTTTGAGCCGCTTCCCCTATGCTACACGAAGACTTGCTTCTGCTCGCCGTAGCCACAGCCTCCAGAATGAGTGAGCTGCCCGCGCCTTCCGCGCCCCCGCCTGCCTGTAGTGCAGGTCGGATGACCCCGTGCAACTACTAATGGACCCGGTCTTCTTGGCCCTGAACCAGTCCCCGCTGACGGCCCCACAGGTGATCACTGTGCGATCGCTTACGCCGATCGACTCCTACGAGGAAGTCAGACAACAGGACCCGGTGAGAGCCTTACGCGTGTACCTACGCCATACCAAGCCGCTCCGCCAGGGACGCACCCGCCTCTTTTTGTTTTCTCTGTCCCCAGGTAGATCTTCCTGGCTAGATGGGTGATGCGCTCCGCCTACCAGGACTTCTGCCCCGACGCTGCCAAGCGGCTACTCTTCCGGGCCCACGAGGTCAGAGCCATGGCTGCTAGCGTCACGTTGACCGCTACTGCGCTGTCCGAGACACTCTGGCTGCTGTAGGCTGGCGGACCAAGTCGACCTTCACCCGGTTCTACCTCCGTAACCTGGTTGGCCAGCGAGACAACCTGGCCCTGGTGGGGGACATCGCGGCGGCGCAACACTCCCTCCCAGCACCTTCGGTGCCGTTGGTAACCCTTTAGCTAAAATTATCGGGAGATGGTGCCGGGGAGGACGGGGCTGGCTGGCTCAGTCAGGCACTGGGTTATGCGGCACCCTCCTCCTCTTCGCGATTCTCCATGGTAGTAATGACATCGGTAATGTTTTTGAGGAAACAAATTAATTTTTCTCTAAAATGTATTTTTTCGAAAAATACTTACCGATGTCATTACTCGGATGGCCCTCCCACCTGCCCCGCTTGCCGCTCGCCAGTTAAACGAAAGAACTGGTGTGGCTTGGCTGCTCGGGCTGTTACCCGTAACAGGTGGGAGGGGAGGCTACCTGGGTACCAGGTCACGGCACCCTATATACATCGTAAGTTTTTGGGCTAAAATTACGCTAGCTATAGGTTGTTCCATGGTAGTAATGACATCGGTAAGTATTTTTCGAAAAAATACATTTTAGAGAAAAATTAATTTTCCCATCGAAACGCTTTCGGTTTAGTGTTAGCCCAAACAAACCCTTAGCCATCGTAACGCTTACATTATAGCGTTGTGCTCGTTGCCGTCTATAGACGAGTCACTAGTATTCTAGGGTTGTTTTTTTACAAAAACGCATGAAGCACGGCTATCGGTCTAAGGGAAGCAACCACTTTAATATGTTTCATCAACCATTTCTAAAATATCTGAAAGTGAATGCCCTTGTCGGATGGTGTTGGAACAAGGCCAAAGTAGCTGACAACGTGCCTTGGATCGTCTCCGATGATGAGCTTGTTTGATCCTCATGAGCGTGGTTTCAACAGTGATTTTTAGCTCATAAAATTGTGATTCAAGAAGGGACAGATCTCTTGTGTGATTTGTTTGCTTGTGGAATACATTTTTTCTGCCATGTTGGTGAGTAAATCTGGGTTTTTCGTTGCATGTACTTACACTGTTGCTACCAAAACCAAGTTTCTCATTTTTTGCTCCGCCATGTTTGTTCTGTTGCGTAATAATCAAATTGGTTCGACTTCCCACTAAACTGATGCACAAACACGTGCAGTTTTGAAAAGTACTTTTAATGCTCTTTCTAATGATACCCAATTTATCTATGGTTGTTAGCTTGGGAGGTTGTGAAAATTAATTCAATCTACCCCAAAAATGTACGTCACCAGGGAACACGCGTCCTTTTCCTGCGACGTCTGCAGGGAACTGACTTGCTGAGAATTTTACGATGGGAAAGAGTTAACCTTCTCATGCGTACAGCCACGGTACTGTGAACAGCACTGGGGTTGGTGGCTGCATCACAAGGGAGTGACTACAGCAGAACCTGCTTTGAGTGGCAACCCTTATTAGAGATCACCTGTCATTAAAGACCATCATTTAGGTGGCTGTGGCCACCTAAATCATGGTCTTTAATGACAGGTGACACTTTTCGCCCTTCAAGACTAATGCATTTAATTTTTTGTTGCTAATTAAACGATAGATTCTCATTCTCGCGGCGGTCCGTGGCGCAGTGGTTAAGGCGCCTGCCACCAATGCTAAAGGTGCGAGGTTCGATTCCGGGTTCTGGCATCGGACTTTTCTCCTCTAGTAAGTGTCACCGTTAATTCGGGCAGACCATCGGGGGTTCTTTCTCCGGGTACTCCGGCTCTTCCTCCTCCTCCACTTTGGTATCTGTTTCAGCCAACTTAATAAAATTTCAAATACAAACGATTTCCAAAAACAACTTCAGTAGCTCGTTTGAGCTTGCCCTTAGCACCACATGAATGTTCTGTGTTTACGTACAGTGTGTGAGTGAATGCACGTGATTCACGTGGCTACATTCTGCGCATTGAGTTATATTATAAATATGAGAAATGCGCCATATAAATACCATGTAATAATAATAATAATTTGTACCAAAAGTGTCATGTATCCCCAAAATGTTACATAAACCAATAGCGAAGAAACATTTAATCATTGTAAATCTCTGAAAAAAAGGGGGTACCAATCAAAATGAGTGTGGGAGCTGTCCCCCCTACCCCCCCCCCCCCCCACCCCCCTTTCCTCCCCCTTTCCCTCCTGCTGCGATTGAAAATACTGTTACAACAGCACATTGTCATATATACCAAAAATGTCGTATGTATCCAAACAATGTTAATAAACTAGGACAAAAGAAAAACGATACCCGTAAAAAAAAAGTAGTGCTGAGGTAGTATGGGGATGGGGGCGGATAAAAAGTCAAACAATTCAAAGGCAGTAAGGTGCGCAATGCCACTGTGCACCCACAATACAGTAGTCCCCTGATTGGTTAGTTTTTATTGCTCCTCACTTGCATCGCCTGCTACTCACTATTTAACAAGTGTCGCCCTTGTATCACAAAATAGATTTAGGTGGCTGCAGCCACCTAAATGATGGTCTTTAGTGAGAAGTGACACTTTGTTTCCTCAAGAAAATTACCGATGGCATTACTGATAGGAAGATACGTCTAGCTACCGATTTCAGCCTAAGTCTCCGTTGTGTAAGCAACACAACCGGGGAGGCGACTCGGGGAGGCGTCGTTTTATATAACTCCCAAAGTGACCTCCCCTCGCTTCCCATAAGGCCCTTTGGGCCTAGCAACCAGTCATACGCTTAGCTTCGACGCGAACGGCTGTTCCGGTTTCGGCTTATGTTTATCTCGTGTTCTCCGTGTGTTTTCTCGACTTCGTTTGTGTTTTTCTGGATTTCTTCGTGTGTGCGATTATCCATCCTGCGTTGATTCTTATCCTTACGATATCTGGTGGGAGTTGAACTGCGATCTTTTCCCTTTTCATAGCGGACATGAGGTAAGGTCTCGGATTATAGTTATACATGAGCCGGCCATTTTTAATGGTTTAGATCTGACTCGAAGCGGTTCCCGTTTGGCACCGTTTTTTCTTCGCGCATAGGGCGGCGTTAGGCTGCTTTCGATTTTCTCGTTAGCCCTTAGTTGTTTTGTTTTCGGGTTCTCTCCCAGTCGTTTCCGTTTTTGCTTTTAGTGCAACTAAGGGGCCTATCTTTTCATGGTTCCTGTTTCTGTTGCAGTTCGCAATTACGTACATGCCCGCGCTGCTTGGGTTTTCAGTACCCGACTGATTCACATGTTTTATGTTTACCATGCTCGGGATGTTCTTCTTCCCGACAGTGCCATGTCTGCTCTTCGTGGAAAGAGCGACGTTGGTCACAACTCTGGGATTTTTATAATCGCGACCGGCCTGCGGCTCCTCGCTTACTTAGCCGCTCGCCAGCCGCTTTGCGCCCCCCTGTGCCGCCAGTGCGACATCCCTTCCTATAACTTACGACCATTCGGGAACCCACAAACGAGCATCGTTGGATATTGTGGGTTTTTTATCGAACCAGATATTTCCTACCTCGGACCTCAGCGCTCGCCCGTCGCTAGTCCCTTTCCACTCTACTGGGAGTCGGGATTTTCCGCGATTGGAACGGCCCCTCCCTACTGCCTCAATCCCACTGGGGACCCAGGCTATTTCACCAAATCAGAGGCATTCCCAGGCACGGCATGGGTCCCACATGCGGCCTCAAAAGAGTCGCACCCCATGAGTAGTAAGACTCTGGGGCCCTTGACTCAATCATCTGTGACCTCTGCCGAGTCGCACCCCATGAGTAGTAAGACTCTGGGGCCCTTGACTCACTCCTCCGTGACCTCTCCCGAGTCTCACCCCATGAGTAGTAAAACTCTGGGGCCCTTGACTCATACGAGCACTTCCCGCCCGGCGTTACAGCCACCGGCGGCGGGTGACTCCCTCACTGTTTCTTTCAGACGCTCTTGCGTGGATGATCGCACACGGCGCACACGGCACACTCATCCTTCTCAGCTTTTCTCCACTAGTCCGCTTCGGACAGTGACGTTACGCGGTCGTTCTTTCAGCCGCAGCCCTCTCTCCAGAGACGCCTGCTCAAGCGCGTTACAATCACATTCTCCGGACCATCGCCGCTTTGTTCCCCCACGTGGCTCCTCCCCCAATCGCCAGTCTCGAGACCAATCGCGACTGCCTCTCCATTCCTCTTCCTATCGATCTTCTTCTCAGGTGAGCGCTCGTTCTGCCCCCCCCACCATTCAGGCCTTCCGGCCCTGAGAGTGGTCTGTGCACCCGCTAATAGCTTTCCAGTCGCGCCTGTTCGATCCCTCTCTGCCCATGGAGTTCCGATTCCCTCCCCCCCTCCCCCCCCTCGCCTGGCGGATCCTTGTGGGGGGATCGAGACGAGGTGCTTAGCCTACACCCCGCAGATTCTGCTTCCGTGTTCCTCGAGCTGCAGTCTCCGCTTTCGAGTCGCCCAGCTCTCCCTCTCTCCCGTGCGGCTCCCTTACCCACCCCTGCGGTGGCTTCCCCCTCCTCTCCTCGTAGCTTATCACCCTCTTCCCCCCACCTTGCCTTGGGCATAGATTACTGCCAGAGCCCTCAACGAAGCGGCCCACCTGATTTCTGCTGCTCTTCCTCCGGAAGCTTGCCCCCCCCCCCCCCTCCCCCCTCTCCTCCCTTGAAACGGAAGGCTTCAGCTTCGGTTGACGCTTCGCATCAGTCTAAACGTTTTAAGACCCTCCCTCAGCCCACCTGCTCGGAACCTCACTGATGCTTTTAACGCTCATTTACAACAGGGGAATTTGTCGGACATTGGCTTCTTTTCCAACCGCTGCTGGCCTGCGGATGTGGAGATTAAGTTCCGACAGCACTGGTACACAGGACACAACCAGTCCTTCCTGTGCCCCCTCCCAACGGTGGATCCTGCTGCAGAGGCGCAGATTAGTGGTAAGGCCGCTGTGGGTCGGTCTACTCCCGCGGGCCTAGACAAGACGGCTACCCTAATTCGGAATTCTCTAGCTGTGTTGGGTTTTCTGGAGTTAGCCACACAGGCTGTGGTACGACGTATTGAAGACTTCTGGGATTCTCCTGAGGCCTCTGACCCCCTGGCGGTGACGGCTAATCGGGCAGTGTACCACGCTTCGACAAACGCTTTAACGGCAGCCTCCAACTGTGACCTTATGCGGCGGGACGGTGTCCTCCAGCGATGTGTCGGCATTCCCACTCCTGTGAAGTCCCAGCTGTGACAGGCCCCCCTCGGCGGTGCTCTTCTGTTGGCCCTACCTGGCAGTCAGTGAAGGAGTCTACCAAGGACCTTTGGCCTCGCACTCCCCTCCCCCTGTGGCTTCTCACCGCTTTCAGTCTTTCCGCAGGGCCATGGGTCGTCCTCTACGGACCTTCAGACCACCCCGCGACCCTCCCGGGGAACCTCTAGGCCTGGACGTCCCGTCTTCTCCGGCCGTTCTTGCGCTCCCCCCTCTTCGGCCCCCTCGTTTCCGCCGCTGCTACCGGAGGTTCGGGCAGGTACGGGCCCAGTGACTATCACCCTCTACCTTCCTTCCAAAGCTCAGCGGTCAGTGGCATCCGGTCATCGACCTATCAGCTCTAAACCGGTTCATTTCGGCCCCCTCATTTCGCATGGAGACAGCGCGGGCCGTGCGGTTAGCGGTGCGTCCTTTCGACTTTGTGGTAAGCCTCGACCTTTCCGATAGTTACCTCCATGTTCCCATTCACCCAGTGTCTCGCCGCTTCCTACGTTTGGCCTTCGACGGAGTCGTATACCAGTTTCGGGCTCTCCCCTTTGGCCTCAACATCAGCCCTTGGGTCTTTATGGATGTGGTGATCTCTAGGGCCCGACAGTCCTTGTCCAGCCCAACCTCCAATTACCTGGACGACCTCTTGCTCCACAATCAGGACCCCCAGTCTCTGGAGACGGACCGGGACGCTCTACTGACTCTTTTTCGGAGACGGGGCTTTATGGTCCACCAAGGGAAGTCAGATTTCACACCCTCCCGTACTTTCATCCATCTCGGAATGGAGTTTCTGACTGACTGCAACACTGTGAGACTAACGGTCTCTTGCGTTCAGAAACTGGCTGCGGCCACTCACGAGGTGTCGCGTTCCGAGTCGTGCCCTGCCAGGATCTGGCTTCAATTACTGGGGCTCATCAGTGCGGCAGCTGATCTCCTTTCCCTTGGTCGCCTGTACTCTCGGCCTCTTCAGCTCCATCTCCTTTTCCATTGGCGACCTTCCTCAAACGACCTTTCGGCCCTAGTATCGTGTCCCCCTTGATCCGGTCACACCTACTTTGGTGGACGGATCTGACCTGGCTCGCGTTGGGAGTGCCCATTTTCTCCCAACCTCCTCGGCTTTCACTCTGCACAGATGCGAGCCTATCCGGCTGGGGTGCCCACCTACTTCCAGATTTAGAAGAGGTCTCGGGCCAGTGGCCACCATCCTTACAGAACAGACACATCAACTGGCTGGAGTTGAAAGCAGTTTGGCTGGCTCTGACTCATTGGGAGACTCGTCTCCATCACAACGAGATCTTGATTCTGTCCGACAATTCCACTGTGGTATCGTACATCCAGAAACAAGGCGGGACGCGCTCTCCGTCTCTCTGCATGCTTCTCTACCAGCTGTTCCTCTGGTGCCGGGATCGACACATCTCTCTCCGGGCACGCCACATTCCGGGTCACCTCAACGTGCTTGTGGACTCTCTCTCTCGCCGGGGCCAGCTGCTTCATACTGAATGGACCCTCAAACCAGAGATCTTCCGGCTGATCAGTACCCGCTGGGAGACACCAATGGTCAACCTTTTCACGACACGGTGGAACACACAGCTTCCCCTCTTTGTCTCACATGTTACAGACCCTCTCGCTTGGGCAGTGGACGCCCTGTCGATCTCTTGGGACGGCCTGATAGCCTATGCTTATCCCCCGGTCGTCCTTGTTCCCAAGGTGTTACTCAAACTCCGAGGCTTGAACACAATACTCTTCCTCGTAGCCCCCTTCAGCTGGGCATGCAGCTGGACGACCGATCTGGTGAGCCTCGCCACGGACGCTCCCCTGCTCTTAACCACACCACGCACGATGCTGAAACAACCACGAGAAGCTCTCTTCCACCCGTGTCCGGAGCGGCTCCTATTACACGCCTGGAGGTTGTGCAGTCGGCCCTCACTGCTAGAGGCTTCTCGCGTGCAGCAATGGAGGCTATCGCTGCAGTCCGCAGGGCTTCCACCAGAAGGGTATACGAGGGTAAGTGGAGAGTCATGCAGTCCTGGTGCCTCTCCAGACACCTGTCTCCAACAGCCTTGTCTACACCCCAGTTAGCGGAGTTCTTCTTGTGGCTCTTTGACGAACAAAACTTGGCCCCTATCACCATCCGGGGATATCTCTCTATGGTCGCAGATACCTACCGACATTTGGGCCAACCGGATTCGGTTGCGTGCAAAGACCTCGCTGACCTCCTTGCCCACTTCGAGTTACAGCGACCTGTTCAGCGTTCGCTACTTCCGCGCTGGGACCTGGCCTGGATCCTCACTTGGCTTAATTCGGACCGCTTCGAACCTTTGCCCTTAGCCACTATGGCTGACGTCACCAGGAAGACCTGTTTCCTACTCGCTCTCGCTTCGGCTGCCAAAGTCAGCGAGCTGCATGCATTATCAGTGGACCCAGCATGCCTCCAGTTTCGTGCAGATGGCTCCGTCCAGTTAATGACGAACCCTTCCTTTCTCGCCAAGAATAGGCTTCCCTCGGCCGGAGCTCAGATCATGACCCTCTGCCCGCTTAAGGGTTTTGACCTTTCCCGGGAATCCCGACAACAAGACCCTGTACGGGCCTTGCGGATCTACCTGCGTCTTTCACGGCCCTTCCGACGGGGCCGGAAACAACTCTTTCTTCCCCTGCGACGCTGCAGGGACGATATTTCAGCGCAGACTATATCCTCATGGATCCCCAGGATCATCCGCTCTGCTTATGAAGAACTCTCACCGGACATGGCAGAGAGACTTCGCATTCTAGCGCACGAGGTTCGGGCGGTATCTGTGAGTCTTGCCCTTGACCGCAACTGTGCGGTGCGGGATATTGTGGTGGCCGTTGGGTGGCGAACGAGTTCCACCTTCGCCCGCTTCTACCTACAAGACCTCTCGGGCCAGAGGGAAAACCTGGCCCTTGTTGGGGACATCTCGGTGGCGCAACACTCCCTCCCGGCGCTATAAGTAATGCTTAGTTGAAATCGTCGGGAGTTTGCGCCCAGGGCACCTCGTTAACTAACATGTTCTCAGGACAGGGTCTGGTGGGCGGCTCCCTCCACCTTTTTGTTATTCTTCCTATCAGTAATGCCATCGGTAATGTTTTTGAGGAAACAAATTAATTTTTCTCTAAAATATATTTTTTCGAAAAATACTTAACGATGGCATTACCTCTAAGGGCCCTCCCACCTGCCCCGCTTGCCGCCAGCTACATTAGCTTAGCATATGACTGGTCGCTAGGCCCAAAGGGCCTTATGGGAAGCGAGGGGAGGTCACTCTGGGAGTTATATAAAATAATGACTCCCTGAGTCACCTCGCCGGTTGTGTTGCTTACAGAACGGAGACTTAGGCTGAAATCGGTAGTTAGACGTATCTTCCTATCAGTAATGCCATTGGTAAGTATTTTTCACAAAAATATATTTTAGAGAAAAATTAATTTTCGCCATTCAAGACGTCTCTTGACCTGATGTTTAAGACCACTTTCTCTCGCAAAAAAGTTGGTTGCTCAAACAGGTTGTGCTGTGTCGGTGGTTGGGATGGAGTTAGAGGGTGGGCTGCTTGGTGTCATGGACACCTTATAGTCCGTGTTGAGGTGAACATTTCACCATTAACCCCCTTGTGCTTGCGGCCACAGGTACTGTAAACAGTGTGTGTGTGATACCGTGAACAGGACTAGTGGCTGCATGCACAGGGGTGTTCAGGTCAGCGTTAACCCTTTGGCTGTCAGTAGCACTTTTCCTGGAGGTCATTCCTGCAGGAATCACCTTGAGTAAAAGCGCTACCGACAGTTAAGAAGAAAATCTTCAGCGTTGGTGTTGACAGGAAGGTTGGGATGGGGTTGGGGAGTTCCAGCACATTTCATATGCAGATACCTCCTTCTGGACCGTTTGTTTGGGAAGGACACTGTTTCGCATCTCGTTTTAGTAGAAGTGTACTTGTGGTGTACTCCACAAGTTGGTCTGTCTGGGGAGTACTCTCGCAAATGGTGTGAGATGAGTTCATAGCTATTAATGTTGGGATGAGACTTTGACTCCATGACTGAAAATATTTGTGTGTGTGTGTGTGTTTATCTGCATGCAAGTACACATGTTTGCATACTGATCAGTAATCGACTATAATTTACATATTGTGTACAATTGTGTACAGCTGTGTACACATGCCAATGATTATATGTAGAACAAGAATATTGTATTGTCATAAATGAATGTGACTATTTAGTTTATGATCAATATCACGTTTATTTGTTTGCAGGCAGGTGTACCACGTGCAGCATATCGGGGCATCGTGAGTTTTATGTTTAATGGACGGCGGGTGTTCCTGGCTCCACCTGCCGACTGGACAAGTTACGACATCACCTGGTCATAACACAAGGACAGTGGTGACCGCCAAACTTCATCAGTTAGAAACATCATCCATTTGGCCGTTTGGCTGTTGCTGGTGCTTTTCACTGAGGGAACTCCTGTAGGAATCACATCACAAGAAGTGCTAACAACAGCTAAAGAGTCACTACATTGTCATCAGTCGGAAATGTCATCATTTCTTGGAAACTCATCAACATGTCAATTGTTAGACACGTTGCCATAGTCATCGGTCATCGGTTGGAAACACATAATTGGTCATGAGCATTGTCATCAGTCAAGAATATTGTCATTTGAAAACAGATCATCAGTTGGAAACAGCATCATCCATTGATAATTGTTATCATCCAGAATTATCATCATTTGTTGGAGAACTTGCTATGTCATTTGGAAACATAGTTTGGCCATTGGGTTTTAATGGGAGGTTCATTTCATCATGCTGCAGTTTTATGGTTCATTTTGTCAGTCTGTGGTCCCTCTTTTCTGTCTCATACTGCGCAGGGTGTATTACTTTACAGAATGAATGGGTAATTGTCCCTGCGCTCTGATACAGTGTGGGTTGAGCCTGTGAAAGGATGATGACCCCCCTGTTATTTGTCACATTACCAGTTTGAGTGGGATACAGCAGTTAGGCTACACAGCTGTATGGCAAAAGACGGCTGTGATTAGCTTAAAACCTTGGCCTCCCCAAACGAAATGACCTCCAGTCCATAGGATGGAAGTCATTTAGCAGGTGATGGATCGACCATGATAATTTAAGGGTAGTGCCACATTAGCTTGGCGCCTGATGGCGCCAAGCTAATGTGGCACTACCCTTGAATTATCATGGTCAGTCCATATCTTAGAAGTGGTACATAGTTATTAAGTGACACCTCTAAAATGTGTGGCCGCAACATAGCTTTTATTACAGTTGCTCTTATGCTGTACAACGGGAGATGGAGTCACCGTCACACATTTTCAAAAGGATTATCGTATCAAGGGTAGTGCACGATCGTGTACCATTTGCTGCATACTACCCAGATAGACCCGCACAGGGAGTACACCACAAATACAAATGAGATGCGTGTACACTTTTATTCAAGAGAGATGTGATCTCCTTTGAACAGAAGTACACTTGTGGTGTACTCCTCGCGTGGGCCTATATCTGGATATGGGCGCCAAGCTTATCAGGCACAACCCTTGAACTGTCGATCCATCTACTGCGGCATGTACCACTCCTGATTGTGGGAATAAGGAACTTTGGGTTGAAAGAGTTAAAACATCTAACACAATCCATGTGCAGAAATATGCAGCACAGAGAAAGAGTAAATGTTAATCAGTGACCTACTGCATTATACGTGCTTTAACCCTCTGACTCACAGTAGTGCCAATTGTCGAGGGTGATTCCTTTAATCACCTTGACAAAAAGCCCTACCAGCCAAAGGTTTAAAATGCTCCCTTGTAATTTTGTGTTGGTTGTGTTCACAGTTTTGTTAATGTTGCTGATTTGTTGGGTTTGTTGATTGTTGTTTGACCAGACTATTTCTGACATTGCATCATTTTCTTCATACAGTTCAACCCTTTGCCTGTCTGCATCGCTTTTTGTCATGGTGATTTTGCAAGAACTGCTAATGACGGCCAAAGGGTTAAAGATATCAGCATATGTATGCGATGCTCATTGCAGATTAAATTCTAGTTATGATGCTCATCATTTGATTGCAATAACTTTTGTAGCATGGGCAGGCCTTTGGCTTCGCATCTCATTTGAATAGAAGTGTACTTGTGGCATACTCCCTGAGTGGGTCTATTCGAGGAGTGCACCAGGCCAGTATTGAGCTGTTTGGGAAGACATTGAAATGCAGTGTTCTCAATGGACATATTATCGAGGTTCATTTGTACTCCCCCACCCAGGTCTGCCCTGGGGGACTTGGGTGGGGTTAACTATTTTTTAGTTCCCAGGGTCACCCTGGTCAGCCCCACAGGGTGGGTTTTCCCCTCTATTCTGGGGCATGTGTTTCTGTCTACCCTCGTTCCATTCACCTGTATTTTCCTTTTTTAAACTCTCCCTACTGTCTGCGCTGCCTGTAGCTCTTGATATTGGATGTGTGTTGCTAAATGGTCTTGGCTTTATTTAGTGTATTTGACCGGCTGGTGACATACATTCAATGTTCTGTTCAGTTTTTTTTCACAAGCAGTGCAGGCACGTCCTGAGAAAGTCTTGTTGCTGTCGGGACGATAAGCAATATACAACCAAATCATTTGTACTGTTTTTCCATCATATTTATTGGAAGGAGACTTTTAAATTATGTGATGTCATCACTGGGTATTTCTTGTGATCATACATCCTCAGTTTGTTTTGTTGACACCATTCACTGGAGACTTTGATTCTTCCATTTTGTCTGTGGCCTGCAGGGTTTCTTTCTCTACTTGATGTGCATGCTTGTGGCTGTCTGCCTTTTTCTTCAGTTTTTTTTCTGGGTTGCAAGTGTCTGTGACTTTTCTAGATCTAGGTCTTTTTGTGTGAGAAGTAATAAAGTAATACTGCATATTTCCCTTGACTGGAAGACGAGCTTATCACAGAGTATTCAGGTCTTTGTCAGTCATGAAATTTGCAATTATGTCTTTAATCAGAGCTTGGTGAGGAACACGTTGAATGGCTCATGCTGTGGCAGATTTCGGAACAGTTGAGTCTCCAAAGGTGTGTTAGTCCTGAGGCTGCAATACTCAGTCAGTACATCAGATTCTTTCTGCCAGTCTGGCTTTTAAAATCAAATATTTATAAATCTCTTGAACCTGCGGCCTAGTGCAATGACATCATGACTGTGCGCACAAGGTTATTGGTCCGACCTCGGCTGTACGTGGACTAACAATGGCCAGTGTTGGCACAATGTCCTTTTACATGCGGAGATGGCTCATTGACTAGCATTTGGCCCCGAGGTGATTAGGAGGTGTCTGCCCCATATTTGTAACGATTCAGCTGGATCATCGTGGGTGCGATCAAGTTGCTGCAGAGGTTGTCAATCTGAAGTTGGTTATGCTGTTCTTCTGTTAAGCGCCTTATGTATGTATCCGCCGGTACTGCTTACAGCTCTTTACAGACTATTTGATGTTTAACGTCCTATGGCACTAAATGTGATCAAAGACGAGACAGCACTGGTGGCTGCATGCAGCTTTCGTATCACAGAAGTGGTCTTCTCTAACTCAACATCCCGCTCTCTTTGCACATCTCGTATCTAGGTTACAGCATCAGTAATAAGCAAATAAAACAGAGTCTGATCTTTGCAGATGTACTCTGCAGATAGACCCATTTGAGGAGTACACCACATGTACACTTCTATTCAAATGAGATGCAAAGCATCTCATTTGAATAGAAGTATGCTTATGGTCTACTCCTCGAGTGGGTCTCTCATTTTGAGTAGAAGTGTACTTGTGGCGTACTTCCTGAGTGGTTTTGTCTACAAGGTATTATGCTTCTCATTTAAATAAAAGTGTAGTTAGTAAGTGGTTCTGTCTGGGAAGTATTTCACATCTCATTTGAATAGAAGAATACTTGTGGTGTACTCCCTGAGTGGGTCTGTCTGCGGATATCACCTACAAACGGTATTTTCATATAACCTATCCACGCTATGGCTGGTATTTCAATGTTTAGTCTGTAGGTGTCGATCTGTAGTGCCATACTTGATTGGTAAAATTTGCTGAGGCTGTGATAGCTTTGTAGAGCTTGGTAGAAATGGGATATCTGTGATGTGAGCGACTGGACTTTGTGTGCACTTCTGTGTTTTGTTTTGTTTTGTTATTGTTGTTGGTTTGTGCAGATGTGTGTGTGTGTGGATAGCATTAACTTGCAGAAGCTGGGTAAGGCTTGAAGTCGGTACGATAGGTCAGGCTGGTGGTTTATTGTCATCGAGTCAATTCACGCCACACCTGACGCCTGCACCAGCAATATTATGATTCAGCCTACACAATGTTTATTCGATTATTCTCTCTCCTGTGCTGACAGTGTCGTATGTGAAAATGCTTTGCTTTAACCCCTTCACTGCCAGTGGACACATACTGTGCTTGTTAACCCTTATCATTCGGAATACACCAGTGTGTGAAATAAGTTTGACTAAAAATAGTTAAAGGGTAGTGCCAGAATAGCTTAGCGCCTGCACCAAGCTATTCTGGCACCACCCTTGAACTAAAGCCATTGGTCTATATACTTATCTGTGTTATAATGTAGCTTGCATATGGCAGTGTACACTTTTAGCCTCAGTATGATATGGGTTAAACCTTTGTAAATTCAGTCGTCAAAGAGCCCCAGCCGTCCCTGGAACAGGGATGCAAAGCTGTGTCAGCAAGAGGCATAGATCCTCATGAGCAGAGCGACTGCGGGGTCTGATGAGGAGCTATGCCTCTTGCAGTTGCGTCGCATTCATTTTTCTCTGGGCAGTGAAGGGGTTGATAGGTGCACGTGGAGAAGATGAGAAGGCGGGGATATATCCCGCAGTGGGGATACGCTTTACTTTCTGTTCCTGCGGCTGTTTCTGATTCTCCTCAAATTGCCTGTCCAAAGTCTCCCCCTTGTCTGTTCAGCCTGTATATTGATACTGGGTGTGTTGTTGAGTGGTCTGTTGGACCTAAGAGGTGAGACATGATGTATTTGCAGTTTTTGAAGTTATTTCCCTGTACGTTATTTCTTTTAATTGTAAGGATTTTTAACTTAAAAAGAAAAGCTGGAGTTCTGAAGACAAATTTGAAAGTACAGTGTCTCCAGCATGTCTTTGTATTTAACACATTTAGCCCTGATGCACTACAGGAGAGATGGGTCCACCATGATAATTCAAGAGTAGTGCTAGATTAGCTGGTTGCTGAATGGGGCCAAGCTAATCTGCCACTACCCTTGATATGAATTATCATAGTCGCTCTGTCTCGTGCAACTGGGTTCATATGCTTTAGGAGATGCCTGTTGGCCTTGGGGTTAAATGGGTTAATATTATATTTAATTAAAATTTATATGACTTGTTGGACTGGCTGCTGACATGTACACACGTGTGTGTGTGTGTGTGCGTGTGAATAAGTTGTAAGCGTGTTTCTTTCTCTGTTGGATTTTTTTTCTCTGCTTTACACACTTGGCAGTCACCTTTTTGGTCTGGATTTTTTATCACCTGCAGCACAGACGCATCCTGTTTAACCCTTTTAGCCCCGGATCCCTACATCAGGAGATGGATCAACCATGATAATTCAAGGGTAGTGCCAGATTAGCTTGGTGCCTTCAGGCGCCAAGCTAATCTGTTGCCCTTGAATTATCATGGTCAAGCCATCTATTGCAACAGGTACAGAGTCGTTAAGTGACGCTTGCAAAATTTTGGAAATGTGTCCATGGGGCTAAAAGGGTTAAATCTTTGTTGCTGTACAGTCAGTCAGTCAATCTAACACCCTCTCAGTCAGTCCTGCTAATTGTTTGATTCATGTGACAATAGTTTTGTGCAGCTGCACACTTTTAAATATTCTTTGGTGGAGGATGCTTTGTCTTCGTCATGGTTTGGGGGTAGGTGGTTTGGACATAGACGACCCCGCCCTCCACGAGTCGCCTGCTGCCTTGCAGGCCTGGCCGCTTGGCTGCGGAAAGGCTAAGGGAGGAAACCCCTGACATCAAAGCCCCCGTGTCTCCGGGGAAGGCTTTTGAGCCAGAGACTAGGACAAGGACAGTCTGATATAAAACCTACGACCCGAGGACCTCGATGCCATCGTCCCAGCTTGCTAGGCCATGGCAGATGAACCAAGGGTTTAAAGGGTGGGGCCAGTACTGCGCACACTGCACTCCACCAAAAAGCTCCACCGCGCAGGCTTTAGGAAACGTCCACGGACCATGACACTGACCATTCCAAGTCCTGTAGCGACGGGCGAGGGGCGAAACGGCAGGTGAAAGATGTCACTGGAAGCCGCAGTCTCAAACCTGCATGCAGGCGGTTCAGGATATTGGTCGCCTGATGTTGACCTGGGGATGACAACATCACTCGGCACACCCTGAACGACCAAGCAGCCTTCTCTAGGGACAGCACTGCTTGCTCCACACGGAGAGGGGCCTAGAAAAGGTGGCCTAACCAAAGCTCGTCCCCTCGCAACCCCAGTTGGCTAGCCGCGGTCAACGGGCATCTTCTCCTGCGGTCAAAAAACAAGAAAGAATAACGGATCCACTCTCATGACGACCACGACCGGACTCAACGTAGCATGCTGGAACGTCCGAACCATGCTCGACAAAGCAGACAGCGGACGCCCTGAACGTCGCTCCGCCCTCATTGCCCATGAATTGCGGAGGTTAAACATCGACATCGCCGCGCTCAGCGAAGTACGCCTTCCGGACGAAGGCAGCCTCCAAGAACTTGGTGCTGGGTACACCCTCTACTGGTCAGGCAGGCCTGCATCAGAAAGACGGCTTTCAGGCGTGGGTTTCATGGTCAAGACATCCATTGCGACTAAGCTGGAAAACCTACCAACGGGCCACTCAGACCGCATCATGTCCATGCGCCTCCCACTGAGACACCAGCAGCACGTCACCCTTCTCAGTGTGTACTCCCCAACCCTCCTGGCAGAGCCTGCTGAAAAGGACAAGTTTTACACTGACCTGCGCAGCCTCCTACAGAGTACCCCTGCAGACGACAAAGTCATCATCCTTGGCGACTTCAACGCCAGAGTGGGCCAGGACTCTGAAGCCTGGAAAGGAGTCCTCGGCAAGCATGGCGTGGGGAACTGCAATGACAATGGCCGCCTACTGTTGGAGTTCTGTGCGGAGCAGCAACTGGTCATCACCAATACTACTTTTCAGCAAAAGGACAGTCGAAAGACCACCTGGATGCATCCTCGCTCCAAACACTGGCACCTTATCGACTATGTCCTAGTGCGTCAGAGGGACCGCAGTGACGTCCTCCTCACCAGAGTGATGCCCAGCGCAGAGTGCCACACTGACCACCGCCTTGTCCGCTGCAAACTCAGGCTCCACTTCAAGCCAAAACCCAAGAAATGGGGGCCCCCCAAGAAAAAGCTTGATGTTGCCAGCCTTCAGCGTGACGATGTGAAAGCTGCCTTTCAGACAGATTTACAGCGCAGGCTCAAAGACACAGCGGACCCAGTAGACTCCTCCCCTGAAACACTTTGGGAACAACTGAAAACTGCTATTGCAAAATCCTCTGCAGAAGTCTTGGGTTTCGCCAGAAAGAAGAACAAAGACTGGTTTGACGAAAACGATGTAGAGATCCAGGAACACCTAGCAAATAAAAGAGCCGCCCATCAGGCCCACCTAGCCCAGCCTTCCTGCCCTGTGAAGAAGTCTGCCTTCCGCCTCGTCTGCAGCAGTCTCCAGCGCAAGCTCAGAGATCTCCAGAATGAGTGGTGGACCAGACTTGCACAGAGGACCCAGCTTTGTGCTGACAATGGTGACTACAGGGGCTTCTACGAAGCACTGAAAGCAGTGTATGGCCCCAGGCACCTGGTACAAAGTCCCCTGCGAAGCGCGAATGGCCAGGCACTCCTCACAGATAATACCTCCATCTTGAACCGCTGGTCGGAATACTTTCAGAGCCTCTTCAGCGCTGAGCGCACTGTTCAAGAAGCAGTCGTCCTACAAATCCCACACCTCCCAGTAAAGATTGAATTGGACGAACCGCCCACCGCTGAAGAGACCCTCACAGCCATCCACCAGCTCAAGAGTGGCAAAGCAGCAGGCATTGATGGAATACCGCCAGAGGTCTGGAAACATGGAGGCACAGCACTGCACAACAAGCTCCATGACCTCTTTCTCTGCTGCTGGGAGGAAGGAACACTACCAAAAGATCTCCGTGATGCAGTCGTTATCACCCTGTACAAGAACAAAGGCGAGAAGTCTGACTGTTCCAACTATCGGGGAATTACCCTGCTGTCCATTGCTGGGAAAATCCTTGCAAGGCTGCTCCTGAATCGGCTGGTACCTGCCATCGCTGAAGACCAACTCCCAGAGGGCCAGTGTGGCTTCAGAGCAAACAGGAGCACCACCGATATGGTCTTTGTGCTGAGACAGCTACAGGAGAAGTGCCGCGAGCAGAACAAAGGGCTGTACGTAACATTTGTCGACCTAACAAAAGCGTTCGACACTGTGAGCAGGCAAGGCATGTGGCAGATCCTGGAGCGACTTGGCTGTCCCCCAAAGTTCCTCAACATGATTGTCCAGCTACACGAGGACCAGCAAGGCCAGGTCAGACTCAACAATGACCTCTCAGAACCATTCCCTATTCTCAACGGCGTAAAGCAGGGCTGCGTGCTGGCACCAACCCTCTTCACCATCTTTTTTAGCATGATGTTGAAGCAGGCCACAGTGGACCTCGATGATGACGATGCAGTGTACATCAGGTATCGTCTCGATGGCAGCCTGTTCAACCTCAGACGACTGCAGGCCCACACGAAAACCCTAGACAAACTGATTCGTGAGCTGCTTTTTGCTGATGATGCTGCCCTCGTTGCACACACAGAGAGAGCCCTGCAGCGCATCACGTCTTGCTTCGCAGATGCTGCCCAGCTCTTTGGACTCGAGGTCAGTCTGAAAAAGACAGAGGTCCTCCATCAGCCGGCACCCAAGACAGTGTATCGCCCTCCTCACATCACCATTGGCGAGTCTGAACTAAAGTCAGTGCACCAGTTTACTTACCTTGGCTGCATTATCACGTCGGATGCCAAGCTGGACAAGGAGCTTGACAGCAGGCTGGCAAAAGCGAACAGCGCTTTCGGGCGACTTTTCAAGCGGGTGTGGCACAATCAACAGCTGAAAACAGGCACCAAGATCAGCGTGTACAGAGCTGTGGTCCTCACCACCCTGCTGTATGGTTCCGAGTCCTGGGCCCTCTACCGCAGCCAACTACGACTCCTTGAACGCTTCCACCAGCGCTGCCTGCGTACCATCCTGGGCATTCACTGGAGTGACTATGTCACCAACGTCGAGGTCCTTGAACAGGCTGAAGCTGTGAGCATCGAGGCTTTGCTGCTGCGGACACAGCTCCGCTGGGCGGGGCATGTCTCCAGGATGGAGGATCATCGCCTACCAAAGATCACCCTGTTCGGCGAGCTTGCTACTGGACACCGTGACAGAGGGGCACCAAAGAAGAGATACAAAGACTGTCTCAAGAAGTCACTTAGTGCCTGCCAAATCGACCACCACCAGTGGTCTTCGCTTGCTGCGGACCGTGACACCTGGCGCTCCACCATTTACAAGGCAGCTGTCTCCTTTGAGGACTCTCACAGAGCTAGCCTTAAGGACAAGCGGCTCAGGAGAAAAAACAGAGATGCCGCAGCTCAGAACCCTGGCCATACCTTCCCCTGCAGCCACTGCGGTCAAACCTGCCTGTCTCGGATTGGCCTCCGCAGCCACGAACAAGCCTGCAGACGTCGTGGGCAACTCCTATAAAATCTTCGTTCGCGAAGTCAAGCCAAGAGAGAGAGAGAGAGGTTTGGGGGTACTCGGTAAGAAATGATCAATAGTTCATGTTACGTCTTGATGTTTTGAAAGTCAGCGCGGCACAATATTACTTGATTGACACATCTCCTGCAATTGCGGAGTATGTACTCCCTTTGACGTTAACCCATTTAGCCCCAACACCCTGCAGCAGGAGATGGATCGATCATGATAATTCAAGGGTAGTGCCAGGTGAGCTTGGCACCTCCAGGCGCCAAGATCACCTGGCACTACCTTTGAATTATTATGATCGATCCGTCTCCTACAACTGGTACATAATCGTTAGATAACATCTTCAAAATGTGGGTGATGCGGCTGTGGGGTTATTTGGGTTAAAAAGCTGCACTTTTGTGAGACTAATATAGTTTGTAAGGCTCACATTGCAACAGTACATGACATGCACATGATTTTGGGCACAAATATTGCTTCTGGTATGATCTTTGATTTGGCAATTTCATATTCTGTTAATCTCACTCCTCTTGGCGAAACCTGCAGGAATCATCGTGACAAAAATCACTACTGACAGCAATGGGATGGAATCTGGTTTTATCATTCACTGCATCTTGACATTAACTCATTCTACCCCAGACACACTACAGCAAGATATGGATTGACCATGATAGTTCAAGGGTGATGCCAGAATAGCTTGGCGCCTATGGGCGCCAAGGTATTCTGGCATCACCCTTGAACTATCATGGTCGATCTGTGTCCTGCACTGCAAAGCAGTCTTCAGAGGACAACGGCAAAATTTGGGGATTTCGGTGTTGGGGTAGAATGAGTTAACCCCCTTTTGCATGCAGACACCTGTATTGTCCACAGTACCAGTGACTGCACGCGTGGAGAGGGGGGGGGGGGAGGGAAGGGGGGGGGGGGGGTTTCAGCCCTTAACTGCTGAGGAAAACTGAACAACGAGCAAAATGCAAGAGACATGGATCCTTACAAGTCCCAGCAGTTGCGGGAGCTCTCGAGGATCTATGGCTCTTGCTGACACCACTTTGTGTCCATGTTCCTGGACAAACACACAATCTGCAGCCACTGGCAATAAATGACTTAGTAGTGGTCAGGCAGGGGAGGCAGGTCTTCATTGTGTGCCTGGTGGAAATCATACCAGGCAAGCCCAGTCCCTTGTCATGCAGGTGTATTCCCCAGGTAAGCCCACCCTGGGAGTACGCCACAAGTACACTGCTATCGATTGCTTTGCATCTGATTTGAATAGAGGTGTACTTGTGGTGTACTCCCCAAGTGGGTCTGCCTGGGGTGTATACCTGCAAAGGGTGTGGGCGTTTCGTAGTGCTTTGGGCGTGGTAACTGCTGTAAGGTGGAACGGTTCAGTCTGTGTTTTTAATTATTTATTTTGCTTGACTTGCTGCCATTGTTTTATTGAATGGGTTTTAGTTGTACTGGTATTGCTCTTGCCAGCTTCAGCTAATGTGTCCGGTCACGGACATAATAATGGTACGAGATCAGTCATTGAAAACCAATATTCCCTCTTGTATGTTTTCATATGAAAAACAAAAATTTGTGAAGTTTGCAGTCATTTTACTGGGACAAGAATTATACTGACCAACAAAAGAAATGTGGCATCATTCGAGTCATTGGTAACACTGAAGTGTTTCTGATGACTCGAATGATGTCGCATATCTTTTGCTAGTCAGTATAGCACATACTGTGTGCAGGCCTTTGATTTTTGGCTGATGCCATAATATTCCAAAATCATAGACCGTCGCGCATATATAGCCAAGAGCAGGTTGTATGATAGATTTAGGCGTTTTTAACAAAGCTGCTGTGTTGGAGAGGTTGTGGGTACCAGAGTTGGTTGAATTGTTTTGAGTGTGTTTTATTCACATGTACATTATATGCCAGCGTAACTTACACGTTAAAGTCAGACCATGTTATCACGTATAAGGTTGTTTACCTTGTATTTCTGTGTTGCAATACGTTGTATTATCATTTGTTTATGTAGAATCTTGTTGCATTGCTTGTATGTACTTGACATAAACAGATATGGGATGTTAAACTGCCATGCTCCTAATTAGTTTCACTTAGCATCCTCATGCAGAAAACGATTTTTAGCATGTTGTAAAACAAAACAGACTGATGGGTGACAGTCGTCAGTCCGGGAGGCTGAATCAGCTTTTTGAAAATCCCAGAGAGCTGAATTTCAGCTTTGGTTGAGACAGAACAGCCGTTGAGCCAGCCTGTTCCATGTGCAAGAGGCATGATCTATCATGAGCACCTGTGTGGGCAGTGCCTGATGAGAGTTTATGTGTGTTGCTCTCCGTGGATGATTGGGCGTAGTTTGTTCGTGGACCCTGTGCAATCATTTATTTCTGTGGTACGGTCACCCGTCAACACTGAACAGTTAGCAAAGGATGCATCCTTCATGCCCGCCACTACTCATATCCTTCATCCACGTTCCTTCATTCAAATCTCTTCGTATGTCATTTGAATAGAAGTGTACTCGTGGTGCACTCCCCCAGTGGGTCTGTCTGGCGACTACACCCAATAGCGGCGCGGGATTTGACGGACAGCAGCCTTTTCTCTCCTCGTGTCCCAGAAAGTGCCGGCTGACTGTATATTATGCATCATGCGTCACGTCTTTCTGTATGCGAATGTCACATTGCAGATAATACATTTTCCTCAGGAAGCTATGTCATAAATAGAGGTATCTTTGCTTAAGGGCTTACGCAGCGATGAAAAAGTGCCATGTTTGTATACATTGTACTGTATGCCCTGCAGAGAAAGCTCTGTAAACTTAACCCATTTAACCCCATGACCGTATGTCAGATTTTTGGGGTGTCACTTAACGACTGTATAGCAGCTGCAGGAGATGGATTGACTATGATTATTTAAGGGTAGAGCCTGATTAGCTTGGCACCATCAGGCGCCAAACTAATTGGCACTGCCCTTGAATCATCAATCGATCCATTTCCAGTTGTCGGGCGTTGGGGCTAAATTTGTTAAATACAATAAGACAGTTCCCCAGAAAAATTGTTAGGCCGCAAGACTGTTCCTACATGCAATACGGTAGGTAATACACTAGGCTTGTGGTTGTGTTTATAGTCTGGTAATTTGAAATGTGTAATAAGCCAGCCGCTATTCATAATGTGGGTGTGGGGGAAGGGTGTGGATGAGGTGGGGTGGGAGGTTTCAGCAGAATACTGTGGTAAACCCAGAGATCTACAGTGGGCATGCTGCACGAAGAAGCGATGAAGAACGCGGGAGATGGATTCCAGACCAAAAATGTGATACTGCCAGGTGTAGAAGATGCAAAGAAAATCCCAACAAAAAATTAATTCGCTTGGAAAAGACAAGTACAACTGATTCAAGTTTCGGCTTCAACCCCGTTTTTAAAAATGGTCCTGCAGGCGGGAAGACAATAGGAGATGAATACTTTAGATTTCAACAAAGCACTTTGTGTACATGTACTGAAATGGGGCCGGCAACACCCGGCCCCATTTCAGTGTTTGTGCAGTAGTGTCCGTGTTTGCGATATGTACATTTCATAGAATCACACGTTGACGCGTAATATCAACGGTGCAAGGCTGCTCTGATGGTGCAATTAACCCAGTAAGCACTGACTCGACACTGCAGGTGAAAGATCGACCATGATAGTTCAAGGGTGGTGCAAGAATATCTTGGCGTCTGTAGACGCCAAGCTGTTCTTGCACCACCCATGAACTATCGTCGCTGTAGGGGTCAAGCTATTCCCACACCACGCTTGAACTATCACGGACGGCGCGTCCCTTGACCTATAAGGCAATTTTCAGAGGGCAATTTTAGCTCCCAGTTTTGGAAATTGTTTTACCTAATAACTCGAAAGTGTTAAGGTAATGCGTGGGTACAACGAGTGCAGGGCTGTCGGCTGCGTTGTGCCGTCGTCTTTTCATAACGCCGAATATCGGATTTTCCTCGGGCTGGTGATGTAAACGCACTACGCGGTGCCAATGAGAGGTGTAGACTGTGCAGCTGCAGGGGCCCATGAGAATCTGTGCATCTTACAGAGAGAAGCTGCTAGCAGACGGGCTGAAAAAGGCGTGTGTTACCGTGTCCATGGGGAGTTAGCGCGGGGAATGTTCGGCATCCTGTCTCGGAAGACAATGGAGTATGCGCTTGCTGGGTCAGTCACTGGAGTGACCTCTCCAGGGCGCAAGCCTGGGCGAAGTGTGTGGAGATCCTGGGATGCCCAGTCGTCAAGATCCCCCTCTCGGCCTCGCTGATGTATCCAAAGGAATGCAAAGCAGTACGTTTGGCATCAGTTTGGCTGCAGGAGCTGCCAGAACAGTGCGTGAATACAGGCAGCTGTCTGCCTTCGGGGCTCCACTCCTGATTTGAAGGGTTTACTCCCCCACATTTGGCCGTTGGATCCAACCTGATCTCCTCCGTCTTCTAGCCGTTGGCTGTCAGAAACAGCTCATCCGCCTAGTGGTGCAATGTGAACACCACCCCCTCACGTGGTTTAGCCCACCAGCTGAGGTGGTTTGCCAGGGTGTGGCGCTTGGAGCCAGCACGTGAGAGATTAAGGAGATGGATGAGGACCAGTGATGCCCGTCTGTCCTATGTAGGACGCAGCTGCCGAACAGCAAAGGTACTACCTCTATCCAGAGCCCCCTACACCCCTAGCGCGGGGAGGTGCCGAGTTAACTGTAAACCGCCGTCTAGCTCGACACCCTCCCGCTGTAACTGTAAACCGTACATGGACGGATAACCCGTTCACTCGGTCACACATGTTGCTAGCTGGGCACCTCCCTACTTTCACCGTAAACCGTCCAAGGACGGATAGCCAGTTACTCCCCACTGTCACCGTAAACCGCCCATGGACGGATAGCCAGTTAACTCAGTCACAGGTGTGTGTGGGTTGGATGTTTTTGTGAGCACGTCCTGGTTTTAAAGTGCAAGGTCGAGGTTTCAAGTTGAATAATTCATGACATGTACCTGTGTGTGTTGAAAATGCGACAGAAGTGGAAGAGTGTGCGTGCTTGTGCGTATTTGTGTTCGTGAGAGAGAGAGAGAGAGAGAGAGAGAGAGAGAGAGAGAGAGAGAGAGCATGCACAAAGAGTGACGAGTGTCAGTGCTCACGTTTTACTTTCATGAGCGTATGGTTGTTCTTATTTTTAAATCTTAAATTATCTACTAATTGAGGTGTAGGGGACTGTAAAATTATAGCATGAGTGATTGAATATTTATCGATCGTATGAAATATGTACAATTTTCTGTTTGTGATTGTTTTGTCCGAGGGTGAGTGTTTAGATTGATTGAATTGTATTGCATTGTTACGTCAAAACCTTTTATTGTGCTGTTGAAATGATTGAATTAGATCGCGTTAACCCCTTTGTGCACGTATCCACCGGCACTGTAAAGAGAACCAGTGGCTGCACGTACACCGGGGTTAATTGTATTCGTGTCTTGATCAGAATGAACATGTATGACAAAACTTGTACTCACTTGTGAGTGAGTGATTCAGCACTTCATTGCACATGTGAAGTAAATATACTATTTTTGTATATACATGGTGCTTGTCTTCATTTACCGAGACACAACCCAGTGCGCAAAAGGTCATTGGGCCGACGTCAGCCTCCGTTGGCCGCGCACGGCCGTGCGCGGGCCAACGGCGGCCGACATGGGCCCGATGTCCTTTTGCGCATCGGGAATGAGGTTCGTGTGTGGGTGTGTGTGTGATTGTGTGTGTGTGTGTCCTTTTTGTCTACCGTATTGAAAATACGGTAGACTAAAGCTCAAGAATAAAGCTCAAGTTAAAGAAAAGCCGCACAGAGACAACAAGAAGACAGCGCTATAATGTAGGCCTCCTGAGAGAGACTGGAGAGAAGAGTTCAGACTGGTGCTGTCCAACCGGTTTCAAGCGCTACAAGAGCTAGTAAATGAAGAGGAGGCCGGGTCACCACAGAGCAGCAGTGGAAGGCAGAAAGGCGCTGAACTCAACCTGCAAAGACACTGTAGGGTTCAGGAAACACCATCACAAGGACTGGCTGTCGGCACAGACCTTGAAGAAGATAGAAGTGAGGAAGCAGAAGAAAGCAGTTGTCAACAACAGTCGCACGAGAGCAGCCAAAGTAAGGGCACAGGAGGAATACTCGGAAGCCAACCGCGAGGTGAAGAGGAGTATCAGGGCAGACAAGAGGGCCTACACAGACAGCCTGGCAGCAGAGGCAGAAAAGGCAGCAGGCAAGCAGCAACATAAAACAGCTCTACGACATTACCAGAAGATTGTCGGGCAAGTATGGCCATACAGAAAGACCAGTTAAAGACAAAGAAGGCAAGCCTATTGCAGACAGAGCAGACCAACTCGACAGATGGGTCGAGTATTTTGAAGAGTTACTGAACAGACCTAGCCCACCCGACCCCCCAGACATCCAGCCGGCTGAGACCGACCTACCCATCAGCTGTGACAGACCCAGCCGGGAAGAGATCAGAAGAGCAGTGGCATTTTTGAAGAACGGCAAAGCAGCAGGGCCAGATGACATCCCAGCGGAGTCTCTGAAAGCAGACCTAGAGACAACAGTGGAGATGCTGTACCCACTGTTTGGAAAGATCTGGGAAGAGGAGGTGATGCCGGCTGACTGAAAGGAGGGGTACCTAATCAAGCTTCCCAAGAAAGGCGACCTCAGCAAGTGTTCCAACTACAGAGGAATCACCTTGCTGTCAGTACCAGGAAAGGTCTTCAACAGGATCATCCTAGAGAGAATGAAGAGCTCCGTTGACCATCAGCTGAGAGACCAGCAAGCAGGATTCAGGAAGAACCGATCATGTACAGACCAGATCGCCACTCTCCGCATCATCGTGGAACAGTCTCTGGAGTGGAGCTCCCCGCTGTACGTCAACTTTGTGGATTACGAGAAAGCATTTGACAGCGTGGACCGAGAGACTCTGTGGAAACTCCTACGACACTACGGTGTACCCACAAAGCTCGTCCGCCTGATCAAGAGCAGCTACGATGGCATGACATGTCGCGTGATCCACGAAGGGGAGTTCACCAGGGAGCTCCAGGTCAGAACCGGTGTCAGGCAGGGGTGTCTGCTGTCTCCGTTCCTCTTCCTAGTGGCCATAGACTGGGTCATGAAGATGGCCACAGAGCACAGACGAAGTGGAATACAGTGGACACAGCTTGACGACCTCGATTTTGCAGACGACTTGGCTTTACTGTCCCACACTCATCAACAAATGCAGGACAAGACCACGAGGCTTGCTGACATCTCGTCCCAAGTGGGCCGCACCATTCACAAACATAAAACAAAGACAATGAGGCTGAACGCAACCAGGGAAGAACCAGTCTTGCTTGCTGGCACCCCGTTGGAGGAGGTGGAGTCCTTCACCTATTTCGGGAGCATCATAGACAAAAAAGGCGGCACTGAAGCAGATGTCAGAGCACGAATCGTTAAAGCCAGAGCAGCATTTCTCCAGTTGAAAAAAGTGTGGAGTTCCAGAGATCTGTCACAACACACCAAAGTCCGAATTTTCAACTCCAACGTGAAAGCAGTTCTCCTATATGGAGCAGAGACTTGGAGATTGACAAAAACCATAGTCAACAGAGTACAGACCTTCATAAACAGTTGCCTTAGAAGAATTTTGAAAATCCACTGGCCAGAGAAGATCAGCAACGTCAGACTCTGGGAGAGAACAGAGCAGATAACAGCAGAGAATGAAATTGGGCGAAGAAGATGGGAATGGATTGGTCACAGTCTAAGAAAGCCAGCTTCCAGTATCACTAGGCAGGCATTGTCATGGAACCCCCAGGGAAAGAGGAAAAGAGGTAGGCCGAAAAACACCTGGCGTCGATACCTCCAAGCAGACATCAAGAGACTGGGAACCACCTGGAGTAGTATCGAAGGAGAAGCACAGGATAGGAGTCGCTGGAGGTCTCTCGTCGACGGCCTATAACCCGGGTAGGGGTGACAGACGTAAGTAATAGGATGGGGCTGGTCGGAGCGCGTTCCGTAGAATGCAAAGGACATAACAGGCGGGCGGGGCTCATGGTGGCAAAGAAGTAACAAGATAAAAATGACGTCACGTCTAGCCGCTCTAATCTTCCTGTTGAACGTCGTTTTGGCGCGAGGCGCCGTATGTGCGTATGTATGTGTGTGTGTGTGTGTGTGTGTGTGTGTGTGTGTGTGTGTGTGTGTGTTTGCGTATGTAGGTAAACACGAGAATCTCCGTTATTACTGTACGCATTGACATCGGATGAGTTCGTTAGCCAGCTATGTACCTCTTCAACGTTTTCGAAAATAAAAGTTTTAGTAATGCGGGAAAAATTTCAGAAGTAAGACATCAGAAAAATCAAACAGTGACGGTGACGTAAAAGCACCAAACGCGTCAGTGTTTTATACAATGTTCCTAATTGACGCAAATCACCAGCACGTCAGTGTTTTACATGTGTATGAGCTGTCACGATGTTCTCCTTCATTTGTTTTTGTATGATATTTGCGAATGTATTGTGGAAAAGGTGGAATATGTATGCAATCTCATACAGAAGAGGCTTTGTGGGCATGGGCCATTCCACCTTCTCATTCTTCATGGGGGGTGGGGGGAGGGGGGAGGGGGATGACGTGAAGCTTATAGTGACCTCATTTTGCTGCTCGTACTATTCTTCTTCAGAATTCCTGACGCTACACAGTGCGTACTAATGGCAGGAAGCGCTGTGTGTCCGTCTTTATTTGTGTGCGCCGGCGTGTTTGTTGATCAGAGGTTGGCTTAGAGAGGAGGGAAATGGATCGGAAGGATAAGCTTTAAAATATGAACAACTGTGAAGAAAAAAAAAGAAAAACGCACGTGAGCTCCAAACGATACGGTAGACTTTGGGATGAAATCCTCATCGTGTTCATGGTAGCATTGTCTATCACAACTGGAGCATGCATGTACGTGTTTAGTTCGTGGGCTGTGTGGGCTGCTGTATTTTGTCTTGTGACGTTTGCCAGGCATCAGACTGACTCCTTAACTCATTCTACCCCAACACCGAAATCCCCACATTTTGCCGTTGTTCTCTGAAGACTGCATTGCAGTGAAGGACGCAGATCGACCATGATAGTTCAAGGGTGATGCCAGAATAGCTTGGCGCCCTTAGGCGCCAAGCTATTCTGGCATCACCCTTGAACTATCATGGTCGATCCTTATCTTGCTGTGGTGTGTCTGGGGTAGAATGAGTAACACATTCCAGCCCCGACGCACTACAGCAGGAGATGGATCTACCATGATAATTCAGGGATAGTGCCTCATTAGCTTTGCGCCATCAGTCGACAGGTGACAGCCCCGAACTTTGGGAAATGCAAGCCTTGGAGGTAAATGGGTTAAGACTGACTCTCCTTAACCCGCTGGCTGTCGGTAGCGCGGTTTGCAGGAATCACGGCGATAAAAAGCGCTGTGTTCAACTAAAGTGTTCAAATACGGGTTGCATCCCTTCGTCGAACTAGGAAGATTTAAAGTGTGCTCGTGGGGGAGAAGCGGGGCCGGGTGTTGACGAGGACCGGGACGACGAAGAATATCCAGGACTAAGAAACCGTCCCAGCTTGGAACTCCTCGCGGTGATCTAGCCTTCGTCGAGGGCCGTCAACTGTGCGCGGGGCAACGGCGGCCGACGTCGGCCCCGGCGATGGCCTTTGCGCACTGGGTTGCTGTATACATCATTCAGGAGGTGTTGTGAACTTGTAGCACTTTCAACAGTTCTAGCACTATAACAGCACCACACTCCCCACCCCAAGGTGACTGTCGTAATGTATGTACGTGAGTCATTGTCAAAAGCGTGCGCATGTGTGCGCGAGTTGCCGCGTGAGTGCGCGCTCAGTAGAGTTATAATTATTATAAGATAAGCGCATTATAAATACCGTAATTATTATTATTATTATTATTATTATTATTATTATTATTATTATTATTATTATTATTATTATTATAAGGCGACCTGCTCCAGACGGTAACGGGTGAATAGTTACGATATCTACTTTATGAATGTTCTTGGCATGTCTTACTGTAATGCTGGACGAAAGGGCTGACTTCAGTTATGAGACGTTTGATCGTCGTAAAATAAAAGACTTTCCTCTTCTTCTCTTTTCATCCTTCGCTCACAAGCAACAGTAGAAAACCTCCGTATCACTCAGCCGTTTAAGGATAAGCTAATTAACACGCTTAGGTGACTTGATACTCTTTGGGGGATCTAGAGCGGGTACCCCCTTATCTAACCGCTGCTGTACAATTTCGAGAAGCACCACTTATTACGCTAACCTGCACGTATCTTTAGTGGTACAGATGCCGCCCGGACTCGCTTATATGAGAGGTACGGTGGCTGAGGACACTAATCAGGCTTACACAACACTAAACTCACGCATATCCATAACATCACACGCAACGACTGATAACACAACAACTGACAACACAACAGCTAACCAAGACAACGATTAACACAGACAATCAAAGCACATTACGTCTTACAGGACAGGATCATTCTCACTTCAAGCATTCTCAGACATAAGGAGGAGAGTAAAAGAAGTTACATCACCACATTTACTTAGCGTCTACATAATGATAACTTGATTAAAGTCTGCTCACCCCAAATAGCGAAGCGTCGGTTCGGAAGCATGATAGTCGGTGTGCTGTCTAGAGGGTGCCACGACATGTCCAGTCAGGAACGGAGCCCCCGAAACGCACACCGACCATTCCTTACATTTGTATATCTCAAGCTTCTTCTATCACGAGTGTCTTTATACAAAGTCCTACGTCATTTTTACCACGTTGACCATCTATATACGTGTTTATCTAGAACCTTCCTTAGACACCTGGACATACTCATACTGATAGCCTACTTAACTGATTTCCCACACAACATCCCCTATCTCCCTGGGTCAAGCCTTGGTCACAATTATAATTCCGTCTCGGTCAATATATCGTACCTGGCCTTTGACCCAACATATTAACTCCAACCAGCATATTAACACTAATCATCTTTTAACTATACATAATAGTCACTCTGTGACATCCGTAACGTGTATCCGTATACTCGCACGGACTGGGAAAAGAAGGGTAGGAGAGTTCCTTTTATAACGCTCCAAATGCAGTGGAAAACCACTGACATGCTGATTAAAGGCGGCGGCCCATAGACACCAATCCGATACGAACCCGATCCGAATCCGAAGCAGAGATGTTCGTGCGAGTCCTTTTCATGTTTGTGTGTTTCCATATGCCCGGTGCGGAAACGAATTCGCATGTGGCTTCGAACGAAAATGACTAATTTTTGAAGGAAGATTGCATCACTGCATCGGGTTCGGATCGGATTTGTGCTTATGCAACCGTAGCTCAACGACATACCGAACGGACGATATGCTGAACGGACGACATGCTGAAAGGACGATATGCTGAACGGGTGATCAGCCGACGGACGACATGCTGAACGGATGATATCCCGAATGAACGGACGATATACCGACGGGCAGTATGCTGAACGGACGATATGCCGACGGACAAAATGCTGAACCGACGATATACCGACAGGCGATATGCTGAACGGACGATATGCCGACAGACGACATGCTGAACGGACGATATGCCGAACGGACGACATGCTGAACAGATGATATGCCGAACGGACGACATGCTGAACAGACGATATGCCGAACGGACTACATGCTAAACGGACGATATGCCGAACGGACGACATACTGAACGGACGATATGCCGACGGACGATATGTTGCCGCCTTTGGCTGCTTCCCAATGCGCAAAAAGGCCATCGGGATCTTCCATTTGGGCCAGCGTGTGTGTGGCGTGGTGACAGATCAGGAGCTGCACGTGACTGTATGGTATGATATCCCTGAACACGTTTTGCTGCTGAAAAATTCAGGCACATGCTTTTCTTCCACCGAGCTTTGAGCGAGCTGATGCCGCTTCACGTATCTGTTTGATCGGCTCCAAAGAGTCCAAAATTCAGCCGCATGTCTGGTCATGAAAGCGAAAAAGTCAGACCATGTCTCCCCCATCCTGCACGCTCTCCACTGGTTGCCAGTGAAGGAGAGAGTTAAACAAAAACTCTTGTCCATTTGTCATGTTTCCCTTTCTGGCACAGGACCCACTTATCTCTCAGAGCTCCTTCCCTGTTACAATCCCTTCCAGGCAGTTGCGCAGTTCGTCTGACAATAAAATGCTTTGGATTCCTACAGCAAGCACTAACGGATTTGGGCAGAGACCTTTTTCTTACCAGGGTCCATCAGTCTGGAATGATCTTCCTAATCCTTGAGACATAGTGAGTCCAGTGCCAGTTTTAAACGCAGTCCTAAAACCCATCTTTTCCCATCCTGACTATCAGTGTTCATGTGTTTAGTCATTTTCTGTTCTTTTGTGTAATTGTACATGTGGTTTTGGTTATGTCACCTTTTGTGTAATGTTTTTCTTGTTCGGCGTTTGTACGGCGCCTATAGCATCTAAGCATGTATAGGCGCCTTTTTATTATTATTATTATTATTATTATTATTCACTTCACCCAGAAACGGAGGAGCAGCTGGTCGATTTCAAGTTTGTGCGGCCCGACATGGCTGAGTACCCCAGTTTCCAACTTTTTGCTTTGAACCTTCAGCCTGACACACAAGGTCTCTGGACGCTAGTCCGTGCTTACAGTTGAGGAGGGGGGGGGGCGGAACTCCGAGATCCGCCCCTGGTGTGTTTATGTGCGCTTGACTCTCTTGAACAAGATGCATTGCTGCAGCTTGTTCAAGAGAGTCTAGCACGCACACGCACACCTCTCTTTGTTTATATGAGTCGTGTACATTTTGCTCCGTCTCTAGAGTAAGGCCACATATCAAACCGAGCATGGACACGGCCAGTTCAAGTCAGTGTTGCTTTTCAGTGCCACTGCCCGCCCTGATCGACTAGTTGTGAGGTTCACACACAGTGGTTTGGTGGCAATAGGCGTCAGACTGACGTTTCATGCCAACAAGGCGGGCCCTCGGTACATTTTGATTTGTTGAACATTGTGGAACACTGCACGTATGCGCAAACGTTCGTAAAAATAAATAAAACAGCACATATTTTACCTTTGGAGCCGCGATGGCGTATTGTGTTCTTTACCTTCCATTCAATTATTTTGGCTCCGCATACAGCATCACTAGGCAGGCATTGTCATGGAACCCCCAGGGAAAGAGGAAACATGAAGAGGCAGGCCGAGAAACACCTGGCGTCGAGACCTCCAAGCAGACATCAAGAGACTGGGAACCACCTGGACTGAGTAAAATCGAAGGAGAAGCACAGGACAGGTGTCGCTGGAGGTCTCTCGTCGACGGCCTATACCCTGGGAGGGGTGACAGGCGTAAGTAAGTAAGTAAGTAATACAGCATCAAACTGAAAGTGAGAAAACTGATTTCCAGGGGTTTGAATAGCGCCAAATGCGAAATGCTCACTACTTTGGAAGGTATGATATGAGACGGTACACAGTGTTTTGTTGATGTTGTTGTAGTTGCAACCACATGGGTTGAATATGAAATTTATTTCGATACAATATTTCGATAATTTTATGAGATGCATTGACATACAGTCATGCCGGTATTCTAAAATAGTTAAATCTGTAATTGCTTGTATATTCATCATGCGCAATCGCTGCAACCCAAAATATACTGACGAGCAGAGGAAATGCGACATTTTCGGAAATGTCGCATTTCTTTTGCTCGTCAGTGTACATGTTAACATGTTGAGTCACTCCGGCAGCTCATCTTTCATGTCTGTATGGCACATTGGGATCTGTGCTCAAATGTCACTGTGAGTTCCCAAATGGTTCAGTCTTCAAATGGCAATATTTCCGTATGTTTAGCATCAACTCGTCATATTTTGCTGCATTCTTCCCATGATGAAATGTGATTTCAGTCCCGTGAAACGTTAACGAGAATTCCGAAACCCGGCGTCATATCCTCATAATGAACGTTTGGAGTCGAGAAACATCAGAAATATTGCTTATTAACACCTTCGCCGCTGCCAGTGATAAAGAACTGATTTCGCGTCTGAAGCGACTGCATGGACACTGGCCGAAATTCGCGTAGACTGAGCCCCCGCAGTGGCGGGGGCTCATGAGGATTTATGTCTCTTGCAGCTGGGTGGCGTTCCGGCAAGGGGTTATGTACATGTCGATGGTGCACAGTTACGAAAGAATCCGTTTATTCGTCCGCTTCCTATTCTCAAATATACTGAATTGGCGAGACTAATCTTAAAGTAATCTATTGTTATTTGTGTAGGCCTACGTGAGTTTAGTTGTTTTCAGTATGTGTATGTATGTGGAAGGGTATGGGGGGAGGGTTGGGGGGAGGGGGGGGGGGAGCCGAGTTTTTCGCATGACGTGAACATGTAATTTTTGTTGTTGTTAATTCTTGTTTCTATTATGTATGTTATACCGCTGCGACAAAATTTCCTCTCGGGGACAATAAAGTATTATTGTATTGTATTGTAATGTATTGTAAGATGAGCAGAGACACATAATTATGTCAGCTGCGTACAACAGTGAGAATTCAGCAGAAGCATGTAGCGACGTGCATTGGGCACTAGTATTTTCCATCATTAGGTGTCGGCCACAGACCCAGCTCAGTAAAGCACCACCATTGGCGTAATGGCCTCAGACCCAGCTAAAGCGCCACCATTGGCACAGTGAGTCCCCAATGCGCAAAAAGCCATCGGGCAGACGTCGGCCGCCGTTGGCCCGCGCACGGCCGTGCCGCGCGGGCCAACGGCGGCCGACGTCGGCCCGGTGGCTTTTTGCGCTTTGGGTCAGAACATTTTAACCTCTTGAACTGTTTTTGTCTACCGTATTGAAAATACGGTAGACATTGAACTGGGGCTTGGTCGGAGCGCATTCCGGAGCATTCACATGACGTTTTTGGCGTGCGGGGCAGAAATTTTGGCAAAGAAGTAACAAGATAAAAATGACGTCGCGTCTAGCTACGCAAACCTTGCTAGAGAACGTCTTTTTGGCGCCGAAGCGCCCTCTGTGTGTGTGTGTGTGTGTGTGTGTGTGTGTGTGTGTGTGTGTGTGTGTGTGTGTGTGTGTGTGTGTGTGTGTGTGTGACAGCGACTAGAGTCCGCGTTTGAGGACGGACAAGCTTGAAATTTTAGGATATTGTCCCTAAAAGAATTATCACGAGGCCTTTTTTTTTTCGATTTTTAAAAAAATTAAGATGCTCATTGGCGAGAAAATAGCCGTTTCACAAAAACCGGTTGATCCACACTGGAGTCCGCAATTGTTCTTATGTTTGAGTTTTTTTTATTTATAAAAGGTACTTTTTAGGACGGGTCGCGGTGGGGCGAATGTCAAAGGTGGGCAGGCCTAAACCTCTCACAATTGAAGTAACAAGATAAAAATTACGTCATGTCTAATTACGCTAACCTCGCTGCTGAACGTTTGGCGCGAAGCGCCGTGCGTGCGTATGTATGTATGTATGTATGTATGTATGTATGTATGTATGTATGTATGTATGTATGTATGTATGTACGTACGTACGTACGTATGCATGCATGTATGTATGTATGTATGTTGTTTGTATGTATGTATGTATTATGTATGTATGTATGTATGTATTATGTATGTATGTATGTATGTATGTATGTATGTATGTATGTATGTATGTGTGTGTATGTAAACAAGAGAATCTCCGATATTTCTGTAGACATAAGCTTGAAACTTGGCGAAATACTTTTTTAAAGGGTTGGCTAAGAGAGCCTTCGAGCATATTGTAATTGATTGTCTCATTTAAAGCATAAACAACCGTTTATAGGAAGTCGGTTGACCCAATTGAATCTTTTTTTACGAAAAAAAAACAATCTTCTCATTAATAATCGCATGATTTTTCATATGCCGCGGTATTTACATAAGCCTACAGTTTGTGTCGGCTGTCCGGTACGATTAGGTCAATTTTGACCTGTATGCCCTGGGCGTGAAATCAGACATCTGAGCTCCAAACAATACGGCAGACTTTGGGATGAAATCCTCATCTTGTTATTTTTCTTCTTCATTTCCATGTTTTGATGCCAGAATTGCGATTAATGCGGAAATTCTAGCAAAAATTAGTTACAGTCTACTCCGCGTATACTATAACACGGATATAGCACAAGTCGGATATAGCAACACTTTTTCAAGCACACTGCCTATGTAAATTACTTCGCTTATAACAACACTTTACCAGAGATCCCGCCAGCACTCTGCCTGTCGTAAATTACTTCGCGTACAGCAAACATCGCATGATATAACAAGAAGAAAACGTGGCGGGTCCCCTGGCGATTTGCCCGTTATATCCGCAGTTTGCTGTATTTTGGTTGTTTGTGTCCCTGTCACTTAAAGCAGCTACCCAGTGTGCAAAGGCCATCGGGCCGACATCGGCCGCCGTTGGCCCGCGCACGGCCGTGTCGGCCCCGATGGCCTTTTGCGCATTGGGTATATTCTGTGACAAGACTTACGTTCGATGGTAGATAACGTAGTCCCGCAGAACATTTCTATTCTTGATGAATTGTAATTTTCTGACATAGAAATCCATTCACTGAAACGTGACTACTCCATGGGGACGCTGTAACGTTAGTGGTGGCGCAAAATGCGTGTTAAGCATGTACTTAATTAAACGAACTTTTGATCGGCAAACCTAGATCGGAGAAGTACGGCGATCTTTTGGTTTGTTTAGTCTTAAATTGAGGTTGAACGAACCTAGGCGAACTTCAGCAAACCAGGTTTGCCATGGTTCTCTTTCTTAACTGAAGTGCTTGACTCGGCGTACTTTTTACTGTCTGCGAAGGTGTTCAAAATGGCTGCCGATATGCCGCCCCGCGATTTGAACGATGTTTGTTTTTGTACTCCTTGCAGTAGCGACCCCACAAACAGCTTTGCGCCTCCCACAAATCAATAAAAATAGGTCTTGTGCTTCGCACGAGTGAAATATCGCCGTCCGCCATATTTGTTTGTATCGGTGACTGTCTTCTTATCTCCAACGCAGAAGAGGGTAAAAGTTTTGACCAATCAGAGAGAAGGTTCGCCTTGGTTTGCTCAACACGTTCAGCGAACCTTTTCCGACAGCGAACTATGGTTTGCCGAGGTTTGTGAACTACTTCGAACTAGGTTCGCCGTATCTTTAGATCGTCCAATTAAGAACCAACCTGGTTCGTCCAAGATCGTGAACTGTAGTTCGTCAGAGTTCGCGAACTAAAGTTCGTTTAATTAAGAACATGCTTAAAGGCCCCGCTACACGAGCCCGGTTTTGAGGCCGATTCCCGATCAGTTTTCGAATCGGTAGGTGATCGGGCCGGACTGAAAAACGTCTGCACCGCCACACATTTCCCGACTTGTTTAGCCGACCGGTTTGAATCGAAGATCAAAGTCGTACCTGTTTCTGCAAAATGGCTGCTAGTTTTGACAGTGATGATGATGTGCTTGCATTATCAGCAGTTTTGCATCATATTCGGGAAGAGGCGTGCGAAACATCAGCCGCACGAAGGTGGTACTGATCACAACAGGCGTGTTCCGCCATTTGCAAACTACGACATGCTTTGCGAGACGCGCTCTGATTGGTTGAAGCTTACGATCGGGACCGATTCGGATCGGAAATATAGAGCAGGTTCTAGTCAGCCGATTCCCAGCCGATTGGGACCGGATCGGATAATTGACGTCATCCGATCGCAAACGGATCGGAATCGGCTTCAAAATCGGGGCACAACCGGCCCGTGTGGCGGGGCCTTAACAGAGTGCAGCACGCGACATATCAGCGTGGTGTGCGCCGGCAGTCTATCAGTCAGTGGACGGACGCGAACGGACACACTTTACTTGGTGCATATTGCAGTGACCGCCGTCTGTTTGTATTCATTAGAGCCATGCTGACAGCTCTCATCACCACAGCGGTTTTCATCGGTAAGTAGTTTTAAAAATATTTAGTGTGTATTTTTTTTTTTTTTTAAACTTGAAACACATTGTTTGCAACAAAAGTGACAGTCTGTGATCAAAGAAGACTGTCTCTTGGTTCGGACGACACAGCTTTGTCTGAGCCCTTTTGGGTGTCGGTAGCGGATTTTGTCGCGATGATTCCTGTCGTATGTTGTTGCTCCTGTCGGAATCATCGCGACAAAAAGCGCTACCGACACCCAAAGGGTTAACGCCGGAATCATCGCGACTAAACAGGCTGCCGACAGCCAGAGGGTTAACTCGCACACAACGTGACATGCCGCATCCGGATACACAGCGTTACGTGTTAGTTGTATAAAACGTACACATTCTGCAGTCACGTCCCCAACCAAGGTGTCTCCGGTTCTGACTACTCCTATCATGAGTCTGCCGCCGTGCTGGACTCTCCTCGACGTGGCCATTTCCAACTATGCGCAAAAGGCCATCGGGCCGACATCGGCCGTCATTGGCCCGCGCACGGCCGTGCGCGGGCCAATGGCGGCCGACGTCGGCCCGATGGCCTTTTGCGCACTGGGTTCTTCCTTTGTCGTAGTGCAGCCTTAATAACTCAGTAATTCACCAACCAAGGAAAAAACGAACGAAAGAAACGAACGAACTTGGCGTATCATTAACTAACTACCAAACTGCCTAACTAACTGTCTAACTGTCTAACTAACTAGCTAACTAACTAACTAACTACCAAGAGCGCCACATACTCTTATCAAACGACTGTTAATGTTTCAGTTGCGAGCATAGTTGTTATCTCTTATCTGCATATCCGCCACGAAAACAATATATTTCATTGGCACACCGCTTCGTGCGAGTACATACACAAGATATGATGAACCTCATCAAAGTCCTTTTTATATGTTGAATTATCTCCTATTGAAAAAGCCTCGCAGATCTGCCAATGCGTCAGTGAGTTCTATAAGGGGGGAGGGGGGGGGGGGCAGGACATACGCGTCATTGATTTGTCAAACGTCATTTGACATACGCGTCATTGATTTGTCAAACATCATTTAAGTTTTAGTTTTTACGTACTTTTATATTTTACGTGATATGAGTTTCACTTTCGCTTTATAGGCTGGAGAAAATGGTGACAAAACTAGAACTTCATGGTACAATTTCAGTCTTGCTATAATTTGTGTGAAAGAAGGGTGACTTTACCTAGCTACATGATATCCTAAGTACACCGGGTCACCTGCATGCTCTTCTGAAAGCGCGTCGATGTGTGTGCGCGTGTTAGTGCGTGCGTGCGCATGCGCTCCAAACATCTCCAAGAGGCATAGATCCTCATGCGCCTGGAGGGCGCATGAGGATCTATTCCTCCTGGAGGTGCGCGCATGTTTGTGTGTGTGTGTGTGTGTGTGTGTGTGTGTGTGAGAGAGAGAGAGAGAGAGAGAGAGAGAGAGAGAGAGAGAGAGAGAGAGAGAGAGAGAGAGAGAGAGAGAGAGAGAGAGAGAGAGAGAGAGAGAGAGAGAGAGAACGAACGAACGAACGAACGAACGAACGATGTTTATTGCTCAGGCCGACGGCCCATTGCAATGGGGGAACAGTGGGATGGGGAGGAAAAAATCGAAAATATTCGACAACAAATGAAAACACCGAAATAAGGTCTCATCCAACAAGGTAAATGTCCATGTTAGGAATCGGTTATTCTATTAGCTAAAAGTCAGCAACAATGCGACAGTCGTCATCAGTCAGGCTAGGCTTCAAATCAAGCACCGAGTCAGTCAGAATGTTAACCCAGGAGGTGACGAACCATGGAACGTATATTCTCCAACTCGATCAGCGCCCTATCAAAACACTCTTGGTAGTTACCATTGGGATCTATGGCAGTCCAGCGGCAAATGTTCTCTTGCACCTTTTGTTCATAGTCACGAGAGAGAGAGAGAGAGAGAGAGAGAGAGAGAGAGAGAGAGAGAGAGAGAGAGAGAGAGAGAGAGAGAGAGAGAGAGAGAGAGAGAGAGAGAGATATGATGATGATGAAACGTTTTATTGACAGGATAAAGTTTTAGGCGAAACGCCTCTCTTACAAACTGTCCTGTTAGAAAAGAAATATTAACAGCAAAGAGTAAGAGAAACACAATAAATCGAAACATAAAGAAATAAACTGGAAAAAAAGCAATGCAAAAAATGCGCACACATATCAATAACAGTGAATAATAATTATATATATTATATATCCAGGCTTTGACACCTGAGAACGAAAGGCTGGTTTTATATTAATCGAGCCTGGCCCATGGTAGCTGTAACAAACTGTTCGGCCTCGTGTTTTGTCTTTGACTCAGTATCCAAAAATAACATACGAAGGTAAGATGGGGTTTTATGGTGAAGAATTTTATGCATCGATTAAATGTGAACTGTTTGTTTAGGTTTAGCGGTCGGATGGTTCTAAACTTTTCGTCGGTGGGAGAGGGACCAGGCACAGTTAACTTTACCCCTCGACGATACAATGAGTTACGTTTCTTTAAATGTACGTCACTGCATCCATCCCAGATAGTGGAGCAGTAATCACAGTGTGGATATGAGTTTCAATATGGGCATGGAGAAAGAGTCTTCTAGTGTCAGTGTTAACTATTTGACTTAGTTTTGATAGCAGGAATAGATTTTTAGATATTGTTTTGCATGTGTTTTCGATATGTGGTTCCCAGCTGAGCTGGTTATCTACTGTGACTCCAAGCAAACGATGTTTTTTAATTTGAGTCAAGGGGCTCAGAGTTCAGGTATAATGTTAAGGGCAGGAGACCACGTTGATGTTTTTGGCGTGAAGTAATCAACATACTCTTTGTCTTTTGGACACTAATTATCATATGATTATGTTGGCACCAGCTTGAAACCTCATTAAGACTTTACTGGAGAACTTCGTTTATTTTTGGCAATTCGCTGTTTGATGTATGTATGGTAGTGTCATCAGCAAATAAGTCACATGTTGCATCGGGATTTAGGTTTTGCAGTCGGATGGTTCTAAACTTTTCGTCGGTGGGAGAGGGACCAGGCACAGTTAACTTTACCCCTCGACGATACAACGAGTTAAGTTTCTTTAAATGTACTCCACTGCATCCATCCCAGATAGGGGAGCAGTAATTACAGTGTGTCTTAATATGGGCATGGAGAAAGATTCTTCTAGTGTCAGTGTTAACTATTTGACTTAGTTTTGATAGCAGGAATAGATTTTTAGATATTGTTTTGCATGTGTTTTCGATATGTGGTTCCCAGCTGAGCTGGTTATCTACTGTGACTCCAAGCAAACGATGTTTTTTAACTTGATCAAGGGGCTCAGAGTTCAGGTATAATGTTAAGGGCAGGAGACCACGTTGATGTTTTTGGCGTGAAGTAATCAACATACTCTTTGTCTTTTGGACACTAATTATCATATGATTATGTTGGCACCAGCTTGAAACCTCATCAAGACTTTGCTGGAGAACTTCGTTTATTTTTGGCAATTCGCTGTTTGATGTATGTATGGTAGTGTCATCAGCAAATAAGTCACATGTTGCATCGGGATGTGAGAGAGAGAATGGTAAATCATTGATAAATATGTTGAATATGGGCCTAAAATTGACCCCTCAGGAACACCACACGTTACTAAACCTTCACTCGAGTAATTACCATTAAGCAAAACTTTCTGTCTTCTGTCACTTAGATAGGATGATATTAGATGTACGGTGTTGGAATCGATGTGATACATCGGTAGTTTTTTTTTTATATAATAAGATAGAGTGGTTTACTAAATCAAAAGCTTTTTTAAGGTCAAGAAAAACTGCACCTGATAACTGAGAATTATTAATGGCTGTAAGCCATTTATCAATGATATGTATAAGGGCAGTTTGGCCAGAGTGTTGCGGGCGAAACCCAGACTGCATTTTACTGAGTAGACAGTTCTGTTCTAGAAAATGTTGCAGATGTGTATGGATATGTTTTTCAATAGGTTTTGAGATGACTGGTAGAATGGAGATAGGTCTATAATCATTCAATGAGTTTAAGTTTTTGCTTTTGGGAAGAGAGAGAGAGAGAGAGAGAGAGAGAGAGAGAGAGAGAGAGAGAGAGAGAGAGAGAGAGAGAGAGAGAGAGAGAGAGAGAGAGAGAGAGAGAGAGAGAGACGCGAGAGAGAAGATGACGTCATATTTAGAGTATTATATCAGTGTCTGCCTGGTGACGGGGTTGCCTCTTTTACGTCACCGACGCTGTCTGACTTCCTCTAAAAGTAAAGTTTTTTTTAGTGTTTTAATTCTTTTCTGAAAAGACGAATTAATTTTTACTAAAGAAGTTGAAAGGATACAAAGCTGGCTAACGAACTCATCCAATGTCGTTCTCCAAACTAGCTATATGCAAAAGTTCAAGTAAATAAAACAAAAATTACGGACTCTAATCTGGGTCAACCGACTTCCTATAAACGGTTGTTTATGTCTTCAATGACACATTCAATTACAATATGCTCGGACTCTCTCTTAGCCACCCACTTAAGAAAGTATTTCGCCAAGTTTCAAGCTTGTGTGTACAGAAATATCGGAGATTCTCTTGTTTACATACATACGCACACACATACGCACATACATACGCACACACATACGCACATACATACGCACACACATACGCACATACGGCGCTTCGCGCCAAATGTACGTTCAGCAGCGAGGTTAGCGTAACTTGACATGACGTGATATTTTTCTGGTTACTTCAATTGTTAGAGGTTTAGCCTGCCCGCCTTTGACATCATGGATACGCTATTAAATTCGTTCCACCGCGACCCGTCCTAAAAAGTCCCTTCTATAAATAGAAGGGACTTAAAAGGAGGCTTGACTGGCTCTAAATTAGGTCTCTCGGTAAACAAAATGTCTGTTACCGAGTTAACTGGTTATTCGTCCATGGACGGCTTGCAGCTAGAGCGGGCAGGTTTGTTAGGAGTGAACTGGTTATCCGTCGATAGACGGTTTGCAGTTAGAGCGGGCAGGTTTGTGATCTAGTCAACTGGTTATCCGTCCTTGGACGGTACAGTTAGAGCGGGGAGATGTATGACCGAGTTAATCGGCTATCAGTCTTTGACGGTTTACAGCCTTAGAACGGGGAGTTCGTCTCCTTTCCCACTCCAGCCGTAAACCGTCCATGGACTGATAACCATTTAACTCTGTTACAAAAATAAAAGTAAAAATAAAATACACATGAATACATCAGTGTAAGAAAGATAGGCCGGTTGTTAGTGTGGCGGTGCCGCGCAAAGGCGACGGCTTTTCTCGAAGAAGGCAACATAGATGTGGCTGATACATATTATAAAAACTAAAACAAAAACAACACGCAACAATAGCAGGCAGACTGACAAATATCTTAACCCCTTCACTGTCAGTGGACGCAGTTCGTGTTTTGGAAATGTTTGGAAATATTTCCAGCCGTTAAAAGAACATGGATATAGAGTGATTTCAGCAAGAAGCATAGATCCTCATGAGCCCCTGCTGTTGCGGGGGCTCATGAGGATCTATACCTATTGCAGTGGTTGATGTTTAAATTAACTCGACAGTGAAGTGGTTAAACATCCGAGTGTGCACAAGGTCCGGGGGCCCAAAGTCATGATCCGAGTGTGCACAAGGTCCGGGGGCCCAAAGTCATGATCCGAGTGTGCACAAGGTCCGGGGGCCCAAAGTCATGATCCGAGTGTGCACAAGGTCCGGGGGCCTAAGTTAGTACACAGCCGTGCGCGGGTTAGTTAGTTCGGGGGTTTCCACGGCACCGGAGTGATAATAATGGACGGTCCTGACGGGAGCGTATTGGGGGACAGAAACAGTTACTGCTTATGGCGTACGACCGGCTGAACACTGACCAATTCAGGCGCACTGCAAATGTGCACTGCACTGCACTTTGATTTACCAAGGCCTTTCAGCAGACATGCTGTTGAACAAGCCTGTCTGTTTTCCGTGGATGAGCCGTGCGCGGGCCACCGTAGATCGGCCCATGCTGTAGTGTATTCTTTGAATATTTGATATCATATGTGTACTTAGAGTCAGACTTTGAGTGCAGCGTGTGGATTTAGTGTCAGCTCACAGAGCCGGAATGCATGAACAGCGTCACCTGATCAACGTCTGACTACTTTTTCACTGTTTACAAACCTCTGTTGCACTGTTG
>BTPG01000002.1:77723635-77736135 GCA_036245525.1 Semisulcospira habei | reverse complement strand
AACTGTGGATTACACTAACACGACTGTACGCGGGCCCAGTGCAGCCGACGTCGGTCGGACGATCTTTGTTTATTGGGGTTTCACCGCCAAATCTGCGTTGGACGTCAAGTTTATGTTTAAATAAACAGGAAGCACATAGAAGACTCTTCCCATTTCTTTTTTTAGGAAAAATAAAGTAAATAACACGAACAACTTGCCCCAACATACGGTAATCAAGACGATTTGGCCATGTACTTTATGTGGAATACCAGATCTACACTGACGATTCACCTTTGACCTCTTTTTGGCTTCCGGCCTTTTCCTGCAATTTTTTTTTCAAAGTTTACGAGCAGTTAGCAACCCCAAAAATGTGTCAAAGGCTACGCCAACTGCGTCAGCTGGTCCTGGATTTCGGTGTGTCCCGAAGCTCGATACTACAGACTGGCTGCTTCACGTGTCCGCTTGACCTTCTTGCTGCTAGTGTGTATTTACATTTGCAATTATTGGGCGATTTCTGCCCACGACCTGGCTCGGGCCCCAGGTATCCATGCACGGCCTTGCTGAGTCAGCGGGGAGCAGGCGATGTCTCGCCCTGTTAGTGCCGCTGTACAGTCTTATTCCACGTCACGTTTCCTGTAGGTCATGTCCGTGGCCTGCGCCACTTTGTGGGCCAAATGCTGCTGACCCGCGTCAGCGATGCTGAAACTGTGACAAGCTATGCACGGCTCAGTCGCATTGCAAGACCAAGCTATTGAACATTCAGTACGGAGAGCGTGAAGTTTATAGGAATAGTTGTGTTACTGTTTCTGAGTGGGGCTCCGTCAGGGTATATTTTAGCAGGTTTAACACATTCCACCTCAGGACCGAAATCCCCAAATTTTGAAGTTGCCTTCTGAAGAATTGTATTACAATTCTAGACAGATCGAGCATGATAGTTCAAGGGTGGTGCCAGAATAGCTTGGCGCCTATGAGCGCCAAGGTATTCTGGCACCACCCTTGAACGAACTATCATGCTCGATCCATGTCTTGCTGTCTGGCGTGTCGGGGCTGGCCGACTGAGTTAAAGTAGGTCATTTTCAACATTTCCCGCTGAGGACAGCGGCTAACATTTCCCGCTGAGGACAGCGGCTAACATTTCCCGCTGAGGACAGCGGTTAACGTTTCTCGCTGAGGACAGCGGCTAAACAATTTTTGTCAGGATTAAAGGGAAATTATAATAAGATTGGTGATAACATTTTCTTCTTAGAGTTGTTTTGAAATCGTCTGCGTTCTTGGCAACAAAAAGCAACAACAACATCATCATCATCATCATCATCAGTCCCTTGCCCGAACTGGGCGTTGGGGGGACTGAAAGGCAGCAGCAACAGACAGTGCTCTCCACTGAGTTCTATTTTGGGCGGTGGCAAGCAAGTCTGGCATCTCGAGTTCGGTCCATTCTTTTATGTTTGCGACCCAACTCTTTCTCTGACGACCTCGCCGACGACTTCCTTCGAGAGTGCCTTGGAGGATAGTCTTGGACAAGGTGTTGTGTCGGGTCACGTGGCCAAACCAAGCAAGCTTGCGCCGTTTCACGGTTGCCAGAAGGGGTTCATGTGGGCCCACCAGGGAAGTGACGATGCTCCGTACATATTCGTTGGTCTTGTGCTCGCGGTACGAGATGCGGAGCAACTTCCTCAGGCACTTGTTCTCAAAGGCCTGGATTTTCTTTTCTGAGTCTGCAAGCAGTGTCCAAGTCTCACAGCCGTAGAGTAGAATAGACACTACGAGGGACTTGTAAAGCCTGTACTTGATGGTGAAGCTGATGGAGTTACTTCGCCATATCCTGTCCAGCCTGGCCATTGCGGATGTTGCTGTACCTATCCTGATACGGATCTCTGCTATGCAACTACCGTCTTTGGACAGGGTGGCTCCCAAGTACTTGAAGCTATTGACCTCTTCTAGCTTCTGGCCGTTCATGTGAATGTTGCTGCTGCTGTCGCTTGTGGTGTTGATCATCACTTTGCTTTTATCCGTACTGATCTCCATGCCATAAGACCCTGCGCTACTTGAAAGTTTGTCTGTCAGGTTTTGGAGCTCACTATTGCTGCCTGCCATGAGGTCAATGTCGTCTGCGAATCGAAGATTAGAACGCCTGCAGCGCGGTTCTACTTAACAATCAGTCAGGCGAGTTCTTCAGGACGACGATCGGTGTCCGTCAAGGATGCCTGCTCTCTCCTGTCCTTTTCAACATATTCCTGGAGAAGATCATGCAGGAAACCCTCCACGACCACCATACTTCAATCTCTATTGGTGGCAGATCCCTGTGCAATCTTCGATTCGCAGACGACATTGACCTCATGGCAGGCAGCAATAGTGAGCTCCAAAACCTGACAGACAACAACAACAACAACAACAACAACAAAAAAAAAACAGGACGGCAAGTCTTGTTCAAACAGACTATTCATCCTTTCCTGCAATACTGTTCCCGAGCTAGTCTGCGTTGTCTTCATGGCGTTAACTCTTTGGCTGTCGGTAGCGCGTAGTGTCGAGGAGTCCTGCATGACAAAACGCGCTACCGACATTCAAAGGGTTAAGCCCCCAAATCTGACCTTTCTTCGGACACGGTTCTTTCTTTCGGCCTTATTGGGACACTGGCCGCTTCTATGGACGGACAGACAGGCGGTGTTTATGTCAGGAAAACTAACGGCCACTTGCACTGTGACAACCCAGTGCGCAAAGGCCATCGGGCCGACGTCGGTCCGATGGCCTTTTGCGCATTGGGAAAGGCGCGCGACCAGCACAAACAAAGAGGGGTGGGAGTGGGTGTGTGTGTGTGTGTGTGTGTGGCCAGTGGTCACGTGGGGTCTGTGCGGTTATGTAACGCCATGATGAAATCATTTGGCAACAAGTCGGAACTGTAAATGTATATCAAAGTTGATTTAAATCGAGACTTTGTATTTTTGTGTGTGAGACGTCAGCATGTGTACAAAAAATTAACCCGTTTATGTCAGCGTATGTCTCTGAAACTATTGAACTGAAAGATTCATTGTCGGATAATCTCGTCTGACTGAGCCATACGTATGGGTTAAACCATGAGTGGTGGTGTTTTACTGACTAGCCGAGACGTGCTTTTAACACACAAGACACATTTCACTTAGTATTTTGGTGATTATTCTGTCATCCCACAGAAACGGTATCAATTTTATATAAGCAACGCGTCAGTGTAGCGTACGGCTGTGGTGTTCCTCATACGGAGGAGATGATAATTGGGAATATAGTGTTTTTGACACACACGTGATGGTTGCTCCTGCAGAAACTCCACATATAACAATTTTTTAGTCAGAAAAATAGCGCCATGAAATAATCTGAAGTGCCCGTTTGCATCGCGTTTTGTTAGAGAGTTGGTGTGGAGGCGGGGAGAAGGACAAGTGTACGAAGACTGATGTGATCAAACCCTTAACCCTTCTAGCCCCGGGATCCTGCAGCAGGAGATGGATTGATCATGATAATTCAACTGTAGTGCCAGATGAGCTTGGCGCCTGAAGGCGGGGCTAAAAGGGTGAAGGATGGGTTTGACTCACATCAGGCTACGTACACGTCCTTCTCCCCGCCTCCACACCAACTCTCTAACAAAACACGATGCAAACGGGCACTTCAGATTATTTCATGGCGCTAATTTTCTGACTAAAAAAATGCTATACTTATACCCTGGGATCCTGCAGCAGTAGATGGATTGCTCATGAAAATTCAAGGCGCCTTCAGGCGCCAAGCTCATCTGGCACTACCCTTGAATTATCATGAGCAATCCATCTCCTACAACTGGTACATAGTCGTTAGGCAACACCTCGAGAATTCGATAAATGGGACCTTGGGGCTACACGGTCCTGAGTTTTAGAAAAAGGCCATCTTTCAACAAATAAAAATCTTCAGCTTTGAAAGTACAAGTGTGTCTAAAAAAAACCCAACACAGAAAGAAACTCGCTTATAAAACAGTTACAACGCAAAAGTATATTTGAAAAGAAAATCCCCCTAAAGAAAGAAACACGGCAAGAAAGAACACTTCAATGACACAACTAAGTTGTAATTGCTCTTTATACTACTACTACTACTACTACTACTACTACTACTACTACTACTACTACTACTACTAATAATAATAATGATAATAATAATAATAATGAGTACTCGTATAGCGCCTAACCTCAGAAAATTAGAGCTCTAGGCGCTTAACAAAAGCTAATTGTACAAAAATAACTACAGTAATCACAAAAACGTAATTTAAAAAAAAAAGTATTAAAAAATTGAAAACAAAAATACAACGCACTCTATAAACAATCTATACACAATCATCATTCAAAAATGCATATAATTCATTCAAGAAGGCGCAGCGCTTAGAGTCTCATACACGCACTCACGCACGCGCGCACTGACACAGACAAACACACTACTACTAATAGAGTTGTTTTTCAACATATTGCGGGTAGGTCTGTGAGAAAGATCAGCCGTTGTAACAGACAGGAAAAGATCGGTCTTTAAGGGTCGCCTGAACGCCTCTCGCGAATCCACGTATCTCAGTTCGCGTGGGAGGCCATTCCAAACAACTGGGCTCACTGGTACCTGAAAGACTTCTCACCGAATGACTTTGTTTTGACGAGAGGGATACGTAGGACTCGAAAGTCGGCAGCAGAGCGCGAATTCTGTCTTTAGGGCGAATACAGCTGGAGAAGAGAGGCAAGGTAGTGTGGGCAGGAACAGGTAATACAGCTGAGAGTCATGCCCGGCATGACATTTTATACTGAATCGTCCTTGCTGTTACATCCTAAATGTGTTTTTCAGTTTTTGTATAGTTCTTTGCATACTACGTTCTGGATTTAATCTACTTCTGCATACTAAATAAACATGTTTATATAGATCGTTGTCCTACTAAAAATGACTGATGACAGCAGTTCAGAAAACTGGCATGCACATGGTGGCATGCACATGGCCGGGAGGGGCGGGGAGAGGGGAGGAAGTGTGGGTCAGTTGTGCCCCCCCCTGCCCCCCTATCCCCCCCCCCTGTCCAGACATCCTCTGATTCCGCCCCTGATTAACCCATACGTAAATTTGCGCACCAACGCACTCATCCATCTGCGCACAAATCTAGCGCACCGGGCCGACAGGCTCTTAGGCGCGCAAGGGTTCACTCCGGAAGACATCGTTGTACACGTATTCTATCAACGTGCATGTGGCGTGCGCCTTTGTGCTGAAAGTCTCAGGAGAAGAGTGATGGCCTCTTCAGGGCATCAGCAGAGGGGTTTCGTTTATACCGATCGACTTCCAACGACGAACGAGAGCGAAATTACGGCGGATAACCGGCGTGCAACACAAGCATAGACAACACTTCAATCATCTCTAAGAGGCTCATCAACGTGAGCCCTCATCTCCAAGAGGTATAGATCCTCATGAGCCCTCTGGGCTCATGAGGATCTATGCCTCTTGGAGATGTTCGGAGTGTTGCCTATGCTTATGATACACGTTGGCTGCCCGCGGCCGTGACGTCGCTTCTGTTCGTTGCTGGGAGTCGTACGGCGTAAACCTAGCCTCACCAATACTGGGTGGAGATGGAGGGTTTACCCTCATATAGCTTAAAGGTAGTGCCCGACTGAAGATCTTACAATCCTGTCATGCAGCGGCAAAAAAAAAAAAAAAAAAAAAAAAAGAGGGCATGGTAGCGTTTCTTAGAGGAGTCAGTCACCTCGACAAAAAGCGCTAACGACAATTAACCCTTTTACTAACAGAACACAAGAGACACGCAAACGCAAGATGTTGCCGTGCTGAGGCTTATTATGTCTCTTGCTGGCCCCCATTACTACACATATCCAGACTTCTCCCGGTGTCGGCAAAAAGAATCCATTTACAGTGCGCGAATTGGCGTATGGGTTACTTACTGAGTCGGAGTTGAATCCAACGACTATGTACCAGTTGCAGGGGATGACTCGACCGTGATAATTCAAGGGTGGTGCCAGATTAGCTTGGCGCCTGTCGGCGCCAAGCTAATCTGGCACTACCCTTGAATTATCACGGTCGATCCATCTCCTGCTGCAGTGCGTCGGGGCCGAATGGGTTAACACTGCACCAGCTTGATGTGACAGGCGCACTTAGTGATGCCCGCGTCCTTGGCCGACTCTTCTCCCCCCTGCTCCCCCCCCCCCCGCCCCCTCCCCCCCTCCCTCCCCCCCCCCCCCTGACAAGGCAGCGAGCCAGGAAATGGGCGCTGACAGGATGGCCGAAAATTGTCGAAGAATTTTGCCCTTAACCCCTTCCATGCCGAGGAAAAGTGAACACAATTTAACTGCAAGAGACATAGATCTTCATGAGCCACCGCAGTCGCGGGGGCTCATGAAGATCTATGCCTCTTGCTGACACCATTTTGTGTCCCTGTTTCTTGGAGGGTTGTTTGGCGTTGACGTAAGACAGATTTCACTAGAACAATCTGCATCCAGCGGCAGGGAAGGGGTTAACTGTGACCGATCATTACCAGTAAGAGACACATTCTCATTAGCGCTTGCGGTCAAAAGGCCTGATGAGCATCTATGCCTGGTGTAGATGGGAGCGGGCTGGGTGACAGACGGACAGAGGTTTGACCGCATGGTCCTAAAAGCCTGGCGTTGTTTGGTCAGCGCGCTTACTCGTTAAACACTGAGCACACTGGCTAACAAACCGCTAACGCGCGCACACACGGCAGGTTGCTACACTCGGGATGAACTTGCACTTCCCACGCCAACCTTTAGAGATGGATCGACTGAACATGGCGACTCTAGGGCAGTGCTGCATTGATTAGCTTAGTGGCGTAGAAAGTGGGATGGGCCGGGGGTTGGGGGGCAAGGAAAATGTAGGGGGGGTGGCAGAATATCCCCTCCCCCTCCCCCCACCCTCCAACACACGCACACGCACACGCGAGACGTATTGCCTGAAAAGAAATCATTAAGATTTTTTGCCGTTTTTTTTTCTTTTCAGGCGGGCTCTCTCTCTCTCTCTCTCTCTCTCTCTCTCTCTCTCTCTCTCTCTCTCTCTCTCTCTCTCTCTCTCTCTCTCTCTCTCTCTCTCCCCCCCCCCCCCCCACCCATTTTAGTTTTCGGAGGTCAGACAGTCGCCTCCCCTCCACCCCCCTCCCTCACCCCTTTTTTCCGTTGTTCGATTCTGAAAGCTGCAAAAGTAACATTGGACAGTCCCAATGGAAAATATCTTCCTACGCCATTGTTCTGGGCACCATGCTAGCACTATACAGACAAAAAGCGCTACCGACAACCAAAGGGTTAATCAAGCACTGCCCGTGGTTTATCACGCTCGATCCTTTCCTTAGCACAATTTCTGTATTTCGTTTTTAATCCTCACGAACCACACATTTTGCGAATAGCATTAAAACAATGAAAAGTCTTTAAGTCTTTTTCCTATAATAGTCCTATAATAGGCAATTTTCTTATTTGTATCCGACGAATCTTTCACAGACATTGTATTATAAGCCTGCTGTTCATCTCGGCTCTCGGGGTATGTTTAGGTCCAGTTGTGAGCTAAATTGTTTCGGTGTACGGAAATCAGGTGAAAAAAACCCCAGCCTTTCCGGGTCCTCTCGTACGTAAAATTGCAACATTGCCATAAATGACGGTCATCTCACAAGATGACGTAAATCACGTAGTGCTTGTGTGCCCCATGCAAATGCGCACGTGACGAGAAGAAAACGTTGTGAGACGTCGACTGACTTCAGAGGGAACTAACTTGGTCACAAAAACTGTCGATTTTTTGTCCTCGTACCTAAGTTGGAAACAAACGGTCGGGCAGACAACGTTCACTCTAGTGAATTGTAAGTGTCCGGTATCAGTGTACAAATGTCTCTCAAAGAAGTGTGTCAGAACTTCTTTTTTTTCAAAGAAATTATTGTGGAAAAAAAAAACGTGATTCAGGCGCAATGCAAACGCATGCATTTTCAGTTGTGGAGAAACAATTTGTAATTTAACTGACAACGATTTTCTACCCATATACCCAATGCGCGAGAACCATCGGGCCGACGTCGGCCGCCGTTTTGCACATTGGGTAGCGACCATGACATTATTATTATTATTATTATTATTATTATTATTATTATTATTATTATTATTATTATTATTATTATTATTATTATTATTATTATTTGTGTGTGTGTGTGTGTGTGTGTGTGTGTGTGTGTGTGTGTGTGTGTGTGTGTGTGTGTGTGTGTGTGAAATAAAAATATCTCCGTAACTCAGTCGACCCTAGTCTAGTTTAGTTCAAGTTTCAGCTGAGAGTCTCCTGGCATTTCAGCGACCGGTGACTATGATATTATTAAAGACTTTGGTTGAGAAAAAAAGGAAGAGGGAGGGGGAGGAAGGGTCCATGGTACTGCGTTTCCCGTCGCGGAAGACACCTCACCAATGCACAAAAGGCCCACGTCGGCCCCATGGCCTTTACGCACTGAATATTTCCTGTAGTGCTTCTATTTCCAGTAACAGTCCCACAAGTTTATTCACTTGATTAAAAAAGAAGAATACAATTTCAGGACCTTAAACGTATCGTATTACTTATATAAAAGAAAAAAAGTATTATCATAGTTGGCTTATCAACATCATTTTAGCAAACATATCGTTAACCCTTTGCGTGCCGGTAGCGGTTTTTGTCGCGATGATTCCTGCAGGACGTCAGGGTGTTGTTATTCATGCAGGACGTCAGGGTGTTGTTATTCCTGCAGGATGTCAGGGTGTTGTTATTCCTGCAGGATGTCAGGGTGTTGTTATTCCTGCAGGATGTCAGGGTGTTGTTATTCCTGCAGGATGTCAGAATGTTGTTATTTCTGTAGGATGTCAGGGTGTTGTTATTCCTGCAGGATGTCAGGGTGTTGTTATTCCTGCAGGATGTCAGGGTGTTGTTATTCCTGCAGGATGTCAGGGTGTTGCTATTCCTGCAGGATGTCATGGTGGGTGTTGTTATTCCTGCAGGATGTCAGGGTGTTGTTATTCCTGCAGGATGTCAGGATGTTGTTATTCCTGCAGGATGTCAGGGTGTTGTTATTCCTGCAGGACGTCAAGGTGTTGTTATTCCTGCAGGATGTCAGGGTGTTGCTATTCCTGCAGGATGTCATGGTGGGTGTTGTTATTCCTGCAGGATGTCAGGATGTTTTTATTCCTGCAGGACATCAGGATGTTGTTATTCCTGCGAGGATGTCAGGGTGTTGTTATTCCTGCAGGATGTCATTGTGGGTGTTGTTATTCCTGCAGGATGTCAGGGTGTTGTTATTCTTGCAGGATGTCAGGGTGTTGTTATTCCTGCAGGATGTCGTGGTGGGTGTTGTTATTTCTGCAGGATGTCATGGTGGGTGTTGTTATTCCTGCAGGATGTCAGGATGTTGTTATTCCTGCAGGATGTCAGGGTGTTGTTATTCCTGCAGGATGTCAGGGTGTTGTTATTCCTGCAGGATGTCAGGGAGTTGTTATTCCTGCAGGATGTCAGGGTGTTATTCCTGCAGGATGTTAGGGAGTTGTTATTCCTGCAGGATGTCAGGGTGTTGTTATTCCTGCAGGATGTCGTGGTGGGTGTTGTTATTTCTGCAGGATGTCATGGTGGGTGTTGTTATTTCTGTAGGATGTCAGGATGTTGTTATTCCTGCAGGATGTCAGGATGTTGTTATTCCTGCAGGATGTCAGGGTGTTGTTATTCCTGCAGGATGTCAGGGTGTTGTTATTCCTGCAGGATGACAGGGCGGGTGTTGTTATTCCTGCAGGATGTCAGGGTGTTGTTATTCCTGCAGGATGTCATGGTGTTGTTATTCCTGCAGGATGTCAGGGTGTTGTTATTCCTGCAGGATGTCAGGGTGTTGTTATTCCTGCAGGATGTCAGGGTGTTGTTATTCCTGCAGGAATCACCTCGACAAAAAGCGCTACTGACAGCCAACGGGCCAAAGAACATCACAGGTGCAGTCCTCTGGGCCCACTCGGCCCCTGCTTGGCAAACGTAATATCCCACGACTACATACCTTATCCTTGGGTAGGGTGAGATTGGGTGGGGGGAGCGGTCTTATAGATGTGACTGTGCCATCCTATCTAAGGCCGACGTCCGATTCACCATTTCACCATATTAGGCTTATCAACATAATTTTAGCAAATAAATAGTTAACCGTTTGCGTTTCCCCATTCGGCCCTTGTTGTGAAAGCACTATATAGCTACTTGGCAAACGTGACATCACACCACTACATACGGGCCTTATACGTAAGTTGGAGGAGGTGGTGCGGAGGGGGTGGGGGGTGGGGGTGGAGGGAGGGCGAGGGGGGGGGGGAAGAGGGGGGAAGAGGGGGGGAAGAGGGGGGAAGAGGGGAGATGTGAGCGTGCCATCTAAGGCCGACGTCCGATTAATAAGGGTCTGTATAGCGGTATTTATAGCTGGTCTGTATAGTGCGCTATAATGGGCGATCAATCACTAGCTCCTTGTACGTCATTCTTACGTACACTTGTACCGTTATCTGTTTTTTTCCGGTCTGCAATATTGGACCTTCTGTGTACAACCCTAAGGCCCTGAATCACAGACCAGCACACATTGAGAGCTTCGCTAATGGGTGGGTGGGGGGGGGGGGGGGGATATGCCCTAGGTGCGTGACTGGCGTTTTTTCCGGTTCTCGTGAGTCGTGACCGTACTACAATTTTTGAAAAAAGTCATCCCCGTGATCCGTGAAAATAAAAGTATCCGCTGTGAAACGTGAAAGACAAAATAAGATCTGCGTAATAAAGTCCTTGATATTTCGTGAAACGTGAAATAGTCGGTTTCTACACTGTTGATTCCGCCTTGAAAACCACGTAACACCCCCCCCCCCTCAAACCCCCCGCCCCCCCTCCCCCCCCCCCACCCCCGCCCGGCCCCCCCCCCCCACACACACACACAAACACTCGCCTCGCCCTTGTTTGAGTTTGGTGAAGCCAGCGAAATGAGGAATGAAAGAGGTGCCTACTCTCTCGACTGTCTCTTTTCACCGTGCAACGTGAAGGAAATTACTTTGAATTCGTTGTTCTCTAGCCTAGAAAACTCTGGGTAGAAAAGTCGCAAGGTGATAACTTGTAGAACCATCACACCCTTGGATGCTGGTCCAGTACAGTGCAGACCAGCTCCCACATTGTGCTGACCAGAGCCAGTGGACGCGCGTTGTCTTGGCTGAAATCTTTCACTCAGTTCCAAACAGCCCCGGCCGCCCAAGGAACCTGGATACAAAGTGGTCTCAGCAAGAGGCATAGATTCTCATGAGCCCCCGCGAATGCGGGGGCTCATGAGAATCTATGCCTCTTGCTGAGACCACTTTGTGTCCACTGATGTTCCTCAGAAGGCTGGGGCGGCTTGTGGGACAGGAACTGAATCATCTATGTCTCTTGTTTTCTGTAGTGAAGTTGGTAACTCCAGCAGCCACCGTTGGCTGCAGGCATGAAGTGGATCTGGGATGGCGACGGATGTCAAAGGGTTATCAGTTGGCGCTAGTTTGCAAGGTATTTGGGTCCGTTGTGAGCAAACTGCAGGACGAGCGACGGAAGATGTGTCGGTAGCAACAACCTGCAGCCACAAGAAACTGTAATTTGACATCGGAAGACGCGGTGATAAGTGAAAAAAAAAAAAAAAAAAGGGGGGGGGGGGGATGTTGCGTGTGTGTTTTGGGGGTGGGTGGGTGGGTTGAGGAGGGCTGGGGGGAGGGAGGGATGGGGGAGGGAGGGAGGATGATGATTGTCCAACGTGCTGTCAAATTCGAAAGCGTTACCTGCCGGCACCTTGACTTGGTCGGCAGTGCTCACGGGGGATAATCGCGCAGTGCCATGTAGCCGTTCTGCAATGATCCCAGATGCGAAGGTCCTCGGGCCGAAGACCTTTTGCTGTTGGGATAGAAGCATCGTACTGTTCACTGGCTGACGCCGGCTTCGAACGGCAAACTTTAACATTGTACAACATGCTAAAACATCGTACTGGTCACATGCTTTTAATGCACAATTCGCTACTTCCCCCCCCCCCCCCCCCCCCCCCAAAAAAAAAAAATAAAAAATAAAATAAATAAATAAAATAAAATAAAATAAAATAAAAAAAATAAAAATAAAATAAATAAAATAAAATAATAAAATAAAATAAAAATTAAAAAAATAAAATTTAAAAAATAATAAATAATAAATAATAATAATAATAATAATAATAATAATAATAATAATAATAATAAAAATAATCACACGGCCTGACTATTTTCAGTCTGACTACCTTATAACAAACTGGGATAGAACAAAAGTCGGATAGTACAGCACTTTTTCTGAGGACCCGACTTGGCTTATAACAAACTTCGGATATTACAACAAGAAACACTGTGTCCCCTGGCCATTTGTTAAGGATCTGCTCCCACGCTGGTTGTACGCAAACCACAAAGCAGAAATGAAATGAAATGGAATCGATACAGGTGCGAAAATATGGCTCGAAACGTGCTTCTGGTACACGCTTATCCCCCGTGTCGTCTGCTGTTACATTTCAGTCAGCAGCGGAG
>BTPG01000002.1:77713635-77718635 GCA_036245525.1 Semisulcospira habei | reverse complement strand
CAGAGCATTTTTAGGATGAGCGCGATATCAGCAGTCATTGTGCTTTATAAGCTCACTCAGTGCGCAACACATCCTGGCCTGGCGATTACCCCACCCAAACAGACAAGAGATGTAGGCGGTTTCAGATCGGAGCGCACAGCGTTTTTCGCACAATATCTCCGCAAAGAGCCACGTTTCTATACCAGTCTTAGAACAAATATCATTCAATGCTTATTGTCCTGGTACGATTTACTTGTAAGAAACTCGGACAGTGTGTCAGGTTTGCTGTAATATTGTAAAAATTCGGAGTTTTTGTTTCATTAAATGACAGATTTAACATCACTACATGTGCCCCGGTTATGTTAAGCCCCGTATAAGAAAGATCCATTTTCACATGAATTTGCCAAGTTTTCAAACCGGAAACAGCGCAGGCATACATGAAGCCTGCGTGGTTGACCTCGATATTGAAAACCTGCCAGGGTTGTGAAAATGGCTTGTTCTTGTCTTTTCACCAATTTTTTGGTACGACAAAATCGACAAATCACAGGAGTTCAGTAAAAATTATTCCGTATTAGGTCAATTGGCACTAAATGATGTTTGTTCTTATGTGGTACAGAAACATCTTTTTTTGCGGAGATATTTGGCAGAAACGTTGAGTGCTGCAATGTCAATCGGCGGCCTATACGTGTCGGCAATAGACACGTGACAAAGGGGGAACATGCATAATTTGCAAGTAAAGAGCCATTTTATCAGTACAAAGCAGTGATAATGTAAGTTCGCTGTTCCTGATACGACTGGTCTGATCTGGTCTGGTTTGGGCGGGTCTGCGACTGAAAAGCTGGAGTGCAGTTTAACTCATTCAGCCCTGACACACAAGACATGGTTCGAGTATGATAGTTCAAGGGTAGTGCCTGAATAGCTTGGCGCCCATATGCACCCAAGCTATTCTGGCACCACCCTTGAACTATCATGCCGGATCTGTCTAATACAATCCTTCAGGGAGCAACTTCACAATATGGGGGATTTCGGTCCTGGGGTAGAATGTGTTTAACTGGGACAGGTTGAGACTAATCAGGCGATGTATTCATTTCTTGTAAAATGCACCGTGTCAACAACAACCATTCAGCTGATGTCACTGTGCCCTCGGTCGCGATGAACGTAAACACGTAAAATAAACACGCACATTCAATGGACTAAGGTTTTATTTACTTATTGTGAACAAGCAGGACGGGTGAGGGGATTTGTAGTGTTAATGCATAATGTAGGCCTAACCCCTCACAGCCAGCAGCCACAAATTATACCGTACCAGATACTTCCCGGATGTCATTTGAACAGAAGTATACTTGTGGTGTACTACCCCTGGAGCTGACCAGCAAATGGTCCGCGACCAGTCCTATTTGATTGAAGATTTTAATTTCTGCTGTGTTACTGAATATGAGTCGCCATAATGACAGCATTGCCACGTATGACTGTTATACATATATGAAATTATGCCTGACTTCCAATTACTTCCAAAATAAGTCACGAGTGCTGAGTTCAGCTGATAAAATGCGAGCATTATTACGCAAAATAAATCACGAGTGCTCAGTTCGACCGATAAAATGCGAGCTTGCTCGCATTTTATCGGTCGAACTGAACACTCAATCGTGATTTATTTTGCGTAACGGAAAGTCAGGCATAATCTGATTAATATCTTTGACTTTTTAAAAAATGGATCAGAATCGACATATTTTTTTTTTGTTTTCGAAGTGGCGCGGTTAGTTAGTTCGGGGTTTAACGTCCACGGCACCGGAGTGATAATGGACGGCCCTAACGGGCGGGTTATGGAGGGACAGGGACGGCTATTACATATGGAGTACAACCTGAACACTGATCAATTCGGCCTCACTGCAACTGTGCCACTTTGACTTACCCAGCAAGACTTTATCACAGACATGCTAAACAAGCCCGTCTTACTTTATCACGGACATGCTAAACAAGCCCGTCCATTAGCCGGGACAAGTGGTGCGGCGCCACAGTTGGATCGCTCTTATACTTTACCCCGCTTGAGCTGTTCATTATGTAACGAAACAGCGAACAGTGCGGCGGAGATCGCTCAACCCGTATCGCACCACGCGAACTGACACGACAGCCTTGCAACCCGTGACCGGAAAAGCGTGCAAGTATAATAAAAATTCGAGGGTGGGGGGGGGTGGGGGGGGGGGGGGGGGGACAGCACACTACTCCGCATACTTGTCCCTCAAGCTGTTTTGTTTTCGTCCCAGTGTTTTTGGTGGCGTGGCCCGAAATATCTGTGTAGCAATACACGTGATAATGTAGGTAAAGCCAACTAACCCTGTGGCACAGAGGGCGGTTAGTTTTCGCCTTCACTGATAATGTCATGTCCCATTCACTGCCGAGAAAAAAATAAACACCACCCCACTTGCAAGAGGTATAGATCCTCATGAGCCCCCGCGAATGCGGGGGCTCATGAGGATCTACACCTCTTGCTGAAACCACCTTGTGTGCATGTGTTTTTTGACGACTTGAGATCTTGAATTTACAATCATTTCAACAAACACAACTTGCGTCTCATAATGTCTTTAAAAGTCCGTTAATCTGCCCTGTTTCCACATCGACTGGTATACACTGTGAGCGGTTTTTCTCATTGTGTTTTCTTCTTCTTTTTATGTATTTTTTTTTCTGTAAACTTCATTTGTATACAGATTGAGGATTTCGGGGTTTCACGTCCACAGCACAGGAGCGATAATGGACGGCCCTAGCGGGCGGGTTATTAAGGGGGGGGGGGGGGAGGGGGGGGGGGACAAGGACAGCTATTACCTATAGACTACGAACTGAACACCGATTAATTCCGGCGCACTGCAACTTGACTGTGCCACTTTGATTCGCCATGACTGTTCAACGGTCACGCTATAGCTGTCCGTGTGAACTCCCCTCTCCCTCCCGCTCTCCCCCTCCCCCGCTCCCCTTCCCCCTCCCCCCTCTCCCTCCCGCTCTTGCTACAACCTCTGTGTTGAAAACAAAATCTGTTGCTGTTGCTGAACAGCAGTAACGTAACTCCTCGATGCGCAAAAGGCCATCGGGCCGACGTCGGCAAGATGACCTTTTGCGCACTGGGTCTAACCCAAGTTGGCGATGATTTTATTGTGCAATCGCGTTCCGTTTGCTGGTGTACTCCCCCAGACAGACCCGATCGGGGAGTACACAACACGTACAGATATATTCAATTGAGATACCTCGGGGAGTACTCATGAGTTCGCATCTCATTTCAATAGAAGTGTATTAGTGGTGGCACTTACTGATCGAGTCTATCTGGGGGTTGCACCTCGGGGAGTACTCATGAGTTCGCATCTCATTTCAATAGAAGTGTATTAGTGGTGGCACTTACTGATCGAGTCTATCTGGGGGTTGCACCCAAAAACGGTATGGGAAGAAAAGATAAACCCAAATTAAAGTGTTTACACTGTGTACTATTGCACTCATTCACGCATGGGATTACGGTGTCAGCGTACAGACCCCAAGTTAAAGCTTTTGTTTGTTGTAATCATGGCCTACCCGGCAACCCCTTCTCGGCTCATCCTCCCGCCATCCTCCTCCAAAGGTAAAGGTTTGGGCAGTTGTATGTCGCTTGTGTCGTTTCAGATCCACCATCACCACCACCCCTCAACCCCCCCCCCCCCAAAAAAAAAAAAAAAAAAAAAAAAATAATAATAATAATAATAAAACACACCCAAACTATAAAAAAAAACACGAACCCAGGCACACACACACACACACACACACACACACACACACACACACACACACACACACACACACACACACACACACACACACACACACTCACGCGCGCACGCACATACGCACACACACACACACCCACGCACGCACGTCCGCACGCACACAAACACACACACACACACACGCAAGCTCGCGCGCGCGCTCACATACGCAACACGTACGTACGCACGCACATACGCAAACACACACATACACACACACACACAATCACACACACACACACACACACACACACACACACACACACACACACACACACACACACACACACACACACACACACACACTCAACCAACTAATGATAAGAGGTGTGTCAAATCGCAATTAGTGAAGTGTCGTTTCAGTCGACAACATCCTTGTTGTTATCAGTGACATATTGACCACTAATCTCTGATCAGCTACATGATAGTTCAAGGATGATGCTATCAAACGCCCAAACTGGCAAACATAAAACTAGTCATTCTGGCACCACCCTTGAACTTTCATGGTCAATCTCTCTAACCAATCCTTAAAATGCAACCTCCAGATGTGGAAATTAACCCCTTCACTGAACGCCACCCAACTACAAGAGGTGTAGATCCTCATGAGCCCCCCAGTCGCACTAACTTACCGCAGTCGCACTAACTTACCGCAGTCGCACTAACTTACCGCAGTCGCACTAACTTACCGCAGTCATACTAACTTACCGCAGTCGCGGGGGCTCATGAGGATCTGTGCCTGTTGCTAAAACTACTTTTTACATCCATGTACCTTTGACTTGTTGAGATTTTTTTTGTCGCAGAATTTTCAATGAATTCAAAAACAGTCTGCGTGCACTGCATTTAGCCCCTCTACAGCAGGAGATGGATCGACCATGATAATTCAAGGGTAGTGCCAGATTAGCTTGGCGCCGACAGGCGCCAAGGACAAGGAAGGATTGGCTGCTGTTGACGTGTTTGATGGTATGTGCCAAACAAAGTGGGCACACATGTTTTTGAACGGAAACCTGTTAGGAAAAAAAACCGTGCTATTTTTTTCTGCTGTTTGTGAGCACTAGACAAAAAAACTGTACACAGGCCTCGGTCAGTTAATTAAGCTCAATTGAATAAAAGAAAACCTCACATGGATGTTTTTGAAAATGATGCCAACAGAAAGACGAAGTGAAAATTTTCGAGAAGACGGCGGAAAGGGAATGTCACAGGCGTGCGATGCTCGTTACGGAGTTGGTCACTTCTTAACCC